>CM056169.1:50720441-51175039 GCA_029691765.1 Entomobrya proxima
AACACATAAAATTTTCTGCAATGTAAGGTGTCATTGTTTGGCAACATGAATTGCTTTTGCAGGAACTATCGACAAATTTGAATATTATTTGATTCCAAATTCTCTTGTGTTCCTTACTACTAGCTTTTGAATATTATACTTCGTGAAAAGATGAGAACACTGCGTATCACTTTTATTGAAAGTGTTATTTCACTTGTTAATCAGTTATGTTGCAGTTTTATTTCTTTTTGAAGGGTTGTTTCACAATCGAATGCAATTTTGTTTTATAGGTATTAGATCCTGAAAATTTGGCTTATTACCAACTATGTAAATTAGATTTCTTTATGTAGCTGGTCAATGTTTGAGTGTTTGTGAAGTGTTTTGTAGAATATCCCACATAAAAAAGTGTCTATATTTTGTTGGCACAGTCTGGTTGCAATTTACACTCTCTGAGCAAAGACCACTAAATAAAATTACGACAAGTGTTAGAAATAAAGAGTTATTAAGACTATTACTTCAATTTGTTTTATTTGGTCATGTGCACTGATGCTATATCAAGCAAACGTTATAAATAAAGTCAAACATTAAAGTCTGACAATCTATAAAAACCGTTCATATTTTCTGTCCTACTCCTACACTTTAAGCATCTAGGAGACTCTAAATCTACCTTTTTTAAAACTTTACCAATAAACCACTAATTACATGTCCAAGTGTTATTCAATATGTATTACATTTTTACTACAATTCAAAAAACTTGATAATTGATTGTGTTCTGGGCTTTTATTGTGAAAATTTTGCACGGTTTCCCAGTTCCCCTTAAAATCTTTTCCAAAGACCAGAAAGGAGATTACTTAGAGTTTCCTTCCAAATCATACCACTTGACCGGTCTAACCCACTACGTGGCAGTTATTTAGTTTCTCTTAATCACACAGTCTGCGGAAAGTTGTTTGTATCAATCTAAAATCTTGTTATCACAGACGCAAATAAAACCTCGGTTACGAAGAACGGAAGCTAGACCATGGTTGATGCCTCACCCACATAGCAAATTGCTTCTAGTTTTAAAGCTGGAGAAGCACAGTCTTGTACAGCCTTCTCTCTAAAGTCTTTCATATTTTCGTTACCATTGCAAATCAAATGTGCAAAAATATTATTATACCTGGCGTTAAGCCAATCATGTTCTCTTTACAAGAAAATATAGTTGTGACGGGAAAATTCCAGCAGGATAGAAAAACAGTTTTTTTAAATAAAATGCATACTTCATTTATTTTCCATAGTCTTAACAAAATCCCCAAAATACAATAGTAAATTCTAACATTTAATTATACTATGAAACTACTACGACTAAAGGATATGCTATGAAATTAAATATCAAAAGTTGACAGATAAAGTATAAACAAAATTATTCACATTTACAACTCAATTTAAAATCAAACAAGTTTTCTATTAAAAACCTGGCAATAATGTCCGGAGTAGTGAGTAATGGCAATAGAACAAAGAAACCGTTAAATGTATCATACATCAGAGTAGAATTTGTATGAATCCTTAGCAAAAATATGCGCCTTAAATTCCAGTAAATCAAATGTTTCTTTCATTTTAGTTGGAATTTATTCGGAGGCGTTTACTACTAACGTTTTTGTTAAATAGGGAAAAACGTCAAGAAACTTAAGCTCTTTTTCCTTTTATATAAATTCTCAAGCCTAATATGCGTGACTGACTAAAAGATGTAGGGTCACTTAGCTTGTACAATAAATCCATCACTTCGATTTCCAAAACTTGTAATTTTTCAGATTTAAACTTTAAATGAACGATTCCAAGCTGCGAAAAGTTCAGGAGCAATTTTAGAAGAACTTTGAGCCACTTCGCTGGAACGTAGCCAGTTTGTGTGAATCGCAAATATATAGTGCGTAACTTGGCTGCTTTCAGATTGGCAACACTTTCTAGTACTTCCACCGAATCACAATTTTTCACAATTAAATTTGTTAGCAAACTCCAGTTCAATTTATGATGGGATGTATACTAGGAATCTACGCTTAGCCTTTTTAACTGAGAACTAAAACTGTGAACCAAAGATGAGCTAAAAACTTGCAAGTTGGGTGGAAGGCCTTTGATTTCATGTAAAAAGAGCTTTTGTAATTTTTTAGCTTTTAGAGTGGCACGGGTAGTCTCAGGATATATTTTTCAAACTCACTAGGTTCCAGCCTTGAATGAATGCCGAGAAGACGATGTCTGAAGCGCAATGAACAACAATTGAGCTTTTCTAAAAATCAGATTTTTAAAAGTTGCCTAATATCACCGTGCACTACGAAATGAATAATGTGAATTCCAACATTCTTCAAAATATTTGTTTTGCTTGCCTACAAACGGATTATTGGGATAAATCAACTGCTCATTTTGGATTTTATTCCTTCGATGAGTTTGACACTGATTTCTGGCGTAAAATCTATTCCGCTTCCAAAATCCTTGATATTCCAACAGTTGGTCGACCCAGTAGCACCAGAACTTGCACACCGGTTGGCATCGAAGATGATCACTAACGTTTATGTACTTTGTCTGAAATAAAATAGGAAGCACCTTAAAAAATTCAAGTTGGAATTGGCATATATTTTGAAATTAAAATTAAAGTTTTACAGTTTTGTAACGGCTTACCGGGCATAATATTATGGAAATTGTTTTAACATAAAATATCTGTGAAACAAGCTGCAGGTGTAGTAACAGCTTTCACGATCCTAATAGTCCAGGCTTGCAAATATTTTAACAAAATCTAAAAATTTGACAAATTTTAGAATATGCAAAATTGGAATTCTTTAATCATATAAAAACAAACCGAATACATGGGAATCAAACAATCAAACCTATTCCGGGAAAAATATTTGATCTGAGTTAAATCTTTTCACCACCACTTATAATGTATTAGGTTCTAACTGTTCTTGTAATTCAAGTTTGTGCTCCGCAATTGCAATTCTTCTCAGTGATCGCCTTTCTGATGTCAATTGCAAGTTTAAATTGCACAAGCAGCTGGAAAAGTTATTCGCTAATGAGCGCATATTGTTTAAATCGAAAAACTGAAAATTGACAGTTGTGAAATAAAAATGTGAATCAGTTTTGTTATTTTTTGGTGCGAACAGCTGGTAGGAAAGATGTGAAGTGGATATTGTTTGCCCATTGTTGTGGTGTGTATAAGAAAAAACATACTGCATTTGTTTCGCGGCTCTGGGGAAAACAAGATGCAACACCTGTTGCTGTTGTTCTGTAAAGCTTGCAACTCAACCTAAGCACAGCATTTGCCCAGCATATAATCATCTTGTCACACAAAAAAATGCAAGCATTGCTTTGTGTAGATTCTATATTCACACAGGTACGTGAAAACACATGCAGAGGATAGAAATTTACAACAAAAACAAACAGGTGGCTGACCATCTGTTTTCCTTTCAGTCAACAGTCTCAAAAACATGATTGGTTATAAAACCTGCAAAAAATACTTATTTTGTGTCCCAAATTAACTGTTGACTGAAAATGGGATCAAGTTCAAATTTTAAAAAACTTCATTCGTGTGAAATATGTGGCAAAACATTTAATAGGTCTGATGTGTTCAAAGCACATGTAAATGCACATTTGGAAATCAAGCCTTTTAAATGTTTTGCTGTGAAAAATCTTTTGCCCGGAATGCTGAGTTATCTATACATTTAAGAATACATACAGGAGAGAAACCTTTTACGTGTGAAATTTGCAAAAAATCATTTCATCAGAGTAATCAGTTATCACGTCACAACGATACTCATACCAACGACAGACCATTTGAGTGTAAACAATGTGGAAACTCTTTTAAACGCAAGGATGCTCTAACCAAACATCAAAAGACTCACAGAATTGATAGACCCAAACTGTATAAATGTACACTCTGTGAAAAAGAATTTGCATGTAACTCAAGCTTACAAAGGCACTACATTTATCATTCCGGCGTGAGAGCTTACAAGTGTGATTTGTGCAAGAAAAGCTTTCATGAAAAAGGCTCACTTAAAAAGCATCAAACTATTCACCTGGGGTTGAAACCGTTTAAATGTACGGTATGTGGAAAAAGCTTTACTGAAAAAATAAATCTGCTAAAACATGGGCGTTTGCATTCAGACGAGAGGCCATTTGGATGTGAAATTTGCCCCAAAACATTTAGGCAGCACAGTACCTTGTCAACACATCGGAAAATTCATTTTGAAGAGCGCCCGTATATTTGTGAATTTTGCGGTAAAAGGTTTACCCTGAGACACAGATGGATGATACATTTAAAATCACATACAAAAGAGAAGCAGGAAAAATGCGAGATTTGTCTGAAGCGGTTTGCTAATAAAACTGGATTGCGTGCTCATATGAGCTTACATTTAGGTAATTTGTATTTTTAAATGACATGTTTGGTATAATGATCAATGACGTATAAGCTCAAAGTTTAATTTTTAATTGCAGGATTTCCAGAAGGCTCTCCTACTTGCATATTTTGTAATCGCCAGTTTACCAAGAAATATGAGCTTGAGGTACATATTCGTGCACATACTAAGGAAACGCCATTTGAGTGCAAATTTTGTGGAAGGGTATTTTCTTTCAAAAGCTCCAAGGAGAAGCATGAAAAAGGAAACCAACTTTGCTTGTTACGAAGAACTAAAAAACCTTGAAGAAGGATATGTATTAGTCCGTTGTGATGGCCAAAAAATAAAAACTTCAGATTCTGGAGTTTCAATACCTCATAACTTTTTACTGAAACAACGTTTTGAGCTGCAGCTTGGACCAAATATCATTTTATGGCCAGATTTAACCATATAGATACAAACCCGGATCTGTTATGTTTTGAACCATGACCACGGACTAGCGCATAACATATTATCTTACCTTGAAAACATAAAATTAGATGTAGTGTTAAAAGAGCTTGATATTGTATTCAAAAGCTAAGTTTGTCAAAAATAACTTTTTATAGTTTCTTTTGTAAAATTATTCTTGAATTTAATTTACTTGCATTGTCAGAAATTAAGGGTTTTTATATTTTCTGGCGTGAAATGTTTCTCCATTGATTTAGCTATTTTACTCCTTGTTTTTGGTTACAATTATGGCGATTTGGAAAAGAAAATTTTTGTAGCCGAAGCATATGAAACGCTTATTTTTTATGCATAGAGCGATCATTGTTAATATACTTCTGTAAAGATTGAAATGGAAAGAGATATTTCTACTACATTATTTCTGAGCAATCGCGTTTCCAGAAAAAATGTTTGTTTGCATAGCACTTTTAGGTATTAGCCATTGTAAGTTTATCATGTAGTTATAATCACACCTTTAGTACATGCCTATCAGAAAGGTGAAAATTTGCATGTAAATTACACCATTTAAATATCGTTTATGTGTTTTTATTAAGAATTTATAGTAACATAAGTATTGAAAACACATGCGAATAGTTTACACAATAATGCATTATTGTTCTTTTTTGCTACTCATCCAAACTTTGTGTCATAATAATATGCTATTTGATGTTTTTAGTAATTCATCTGTACTGACTTGAAAATACTGATATCTCGTGCTACTAAAAATAGCATGGTCAGATTATAAAAACGATTTTTAAACAATTTATGTGTATTTTAATTTCTTTTTTTCACAAACCCAGGCCTATATTTTATGCATTTGTAAAGAATGGTCTTGGGTTGTTTGTTTTCATTGGTGAGTTGATAAGTTTATAATTAAGTTAAATTGAGCTTGGTCAATGTTGCATTTAAAAGGTTTTGATGGCTAAGTATTTATCCCAGTAAAACCATTCTCAAAAAAATGTAGATTGTCATCGAGCAGGCTATAGTTAGACCAAACATGCGGATGAGCACATAGCATAGTTCTGCCGAGCTGTGGCCGTGGAAAGTGTCGTTCCTAATGAACAGGTAAGTTTTCTCCGCCAGTCAAGGGCTGAACACAAAGCCAAACAAACTTACTCAAATACACGCATTCAACATCTGTCAGCTGCTTAATCTGCTTTGAGCTTACGTGTGGGCTTGTTTACATTTTTAAAACTGGAAGATAGTCGATTATTACAGTTTGCCAAAATGGAGACTCAAAAAGACCATGTTGTGTGTGCTATATCCGTGTGCAATAGTTGCCTAAAAATGTTAAAAAGGCATAAAGAAAAGAGGATATTCAACTGTACTTTGCACGGGCTATTTTCAGTAGTCCTATTATTTATTTTCTTGCCCTATAATTTTATTTTAGGCCTTCAATCCTTTTTAAAAACTGTATTTGCATCCAGTTTTTGCAACGTTATGTATGATTTGTCATGAACATTGATTAAAACCAATTATCGTACATCAGTTTACCATCAAGTTAATTTACAAATCTTTTATTTAAGATAAACTTGTAACGGCAGTTTGTTTACCCCACAGCACAGAAAGAAAAATTGTGTTTACAACTAATAACTAATTGTTAGTTTTTACTGATAAATATCAATTAGTTGAAACAAACTAAAACATTTTGAATAGCTGCATAAAACAATTGTAACAATTTCAGATTAATTTCATAAAATTACATTAGGCAGATATTTAGATATCTAATGCACGTCAATATTTTTAAATCCAACTTTACATATCCAAGTATCCTGTAAACAAGTTATAGATTCAAAATCACTTATTTAGCTTTTTTCTTTTTGTTACTTTTTTCATTCATAAAATTCAAAATAACCCATCTGTATAATTCCAACGCTATTATAAATAGACACTAAGACAAACGAAAATCACCTCTGTTCTCTATTTGGATACACTAATAAATTTAGTAGGCAAATAAGCGAATATACAAACAAGTTTTAAAAATATCTATACAAGTATTGCAAATAAAATACATTTGTACAACACTTACAAAAATAAAGTGTGTACGACGTAGAATCAGTATTTTGCTACAAAGAATAAGCCGTAGAACTTGGGAATCAAAACTAATTCATACTAATCAAAAAGTGTTTGATTCTATTATAGCCCCTTTTAAGTAGTGCCCTTTACGTACACTAACTTTGTGTTATTTATTGAGCTTTCCAAGAAATAAGAAATACCCTTTTACATATGGTTTGCACGTTTTTGGGTACGATACACCGCCAATTTCTGCACTTCAATTTCAAAATTCATTGATTTCAGAACCAATATTCAAGACTTTGAATTTGCAAAATTTTTACATTTTACGCATTTTATTTCAATATATGCCCAGAAATTATAGATTCCGTTCTTTAATTTGAACATTTGGAATGACATTAGTCTTGACCCCATTGATCATGTTGTACTGTAAAAGAATTTACTATGCTGTTCTTAGAATCATAAGAACGTCGATTAGATACTCGATAGCAGCCAACATGCCAATCATCATAATAACAATGTTTCAGTTTGGGAAACAACGTCCAAATATTTGATTGCGTCAAATTTCTGCGAAAGGAGTACATTTTCACAACGTTTTCATTTTGAATGAACTCGTCGTCCTGTGCTGGTTCACGATAATAACAAACTTGTAAATGCTCCAATGACTTGCTTATTGGCAAAATAAAATCAAGTGAAATAAAATAGGTTGAAACTAGCAAAAAGATGTTCAGATTTGGTAGCTCCAAGCATGGTAAAACTTTCATTGTGATGTCATTATGACAAACAGGTAATTCAATCCTTAACTCAGTGAGTGTAGCAGCCCAACGATTTTTCAAAATTTGAAACAATTTCTCCCAGTCAAAATTAATTGAACCAACTCTAATTTGTAGGCCTGTTAACGGCCAAGTAACGCTAGCCGTTTCAAACTGGATCAAACTTTCGTTATCTGGAAGGACTAGGGCAAGCTGGGTCAAATTTGGCATTTGGGTTGAGTACAGCTTATCCTTTATTTCTGTGAAGCTGTAGTCTGCATTTAGAATTGTGACATGTGAATAACTGCGCAAAAGTGCATCAAAGACGGAAGCTGGAATTCCCACTAGCTCCAAGTGCTGAAGAAAAATCAGTTCTGGAAATGCGCACGATTTCATATGTAACTGCAACGCTTCAAGTGCTTCCTTTGATGTTTCCCAAGGGCTGACTCCTTTAGATATTTCAAGTTGTTTAAGATTAGGCATAAGATGTAACATTTGCCTTAACTGTTCATAACACAAAACCAAGTCTTCAGGTTGGTCGGATATTGGAGCTAAACATTTCGCTTTAAAGTTCCCAACGTGGTGTCCGTACAACCTTAAAACTGGCAATAATTGCTGACCTACAGGATTTGCATTATTCCAATTGTTGAGGTAAATATTAACTACACCACCAAGGAACACCAACGGATTTCTGTTTGTGGAGGCGTACGCTTCATCAAAATGTTGCAAAAATGCCTGAATGTTCCGATTTAGCATAAAGTATGGGAAAGTTTCTTTAAATGGCCAGTAGCTGTTATTATAAATATGATATGGTTTAACAAGTTTAGAGTTAGTAGAGAAACTGCTTAACACCAAGTCAACTCCGGTTCCCCAAATCTGGCAAACCAACCGACAGTTCAGCAAAATCTGGCGCAAATCTGTTGCTGGAAATTTTGCAGCAATAATTTGAATAACTTCTGGAAACAAGATTTTTGTTTTGAGGGACTTCAGCGTTTCTCCAAATAAACGCGATGACTTTTCAAGATTTGAATAATCATCCGATGTGCCAATTCTTCTAAAGATTTCCAACCAGATCTGCAATAAAACAATTAGCAAATTTGTGAACATATTACACTTGTTTTTACAGTGCTCTGATTGTATAGTTGATTGTATCAAACCTCATTGGGAAAAATTGCCAAAAGCCTGGTTGCTTCTGAATCAATCTTTTGATTAACAATTGCTGGAACTGTCTGAGTTGCTGGTGGATCGAAGGTGGCAGAATTATTTTCTGAAGTGCGTTCTGATTCAATTTCTTCCATGATTTTTTGTTTATTAATTTATTTATTTATAGCAAAAATTCTGTCTATTTAACAAGTCACAATTCTGAAACTGCTGTGTTGATTGGAGAAGCTTTAATATATTCAGTTGGACCTTCCAAGATGTAAAAGCAAGACTGTGACAAGACACGCGGATAGAAGCTACACAATCCACTGCTGAAGTTCAGATTAGGAATGAGCAATACCACTTTGATATAGTGTTACCCCATGAGTTTATTTGTTGCGGCTTTAGAGTAAACAAAATACTTTGAGATGTATTCCTTACAAACAATGTGTTGCAATCTATTTTTGATTTGATTGGTTGATAATAGGCAAAGAGGTCCCACGAAGAAACCCGCACCGCTATTATCAGATCATTTCTAAGAAAGGTTGTAGTTTATGCTGTAGCAATGCATACACCAAAACGTGTAAAGGTTTATTGTTACAGGATTCTACCGGAATTATTTCAAACAAGGGAATGCGTGCAGCTGGTAGTGAACTTTGTCTTCTCCATTGTTCTTGCTATCGCACAGTAGGGATTAGAAGCAAGGATTTCAAATTTTACAACAGAGTTTATGAAAAGGTCTCAATAGTTTTGATGGGCAGCTGCTAGTACCTAAAATACCCCTTGAATACATATTTTCATGACCTTTTCATTGCAAGGTCTAATCTGCTGGGGCTACCTTTTTGAAAAGGATTAACATTCCATACCTCGTATGGTTTGTTTAAATAGATTTATTTTGAATAAAAAAAGGAAAAAAATAATTGGGGACTGATCTATTGTCGCCACGTTTAGGGGAAAATGCTATTTTAAAAATAGCAGGTAGTTCCTAGGGTGTCGTGTTAAATGATAGTTTTTTTGTATGAACGTTACACTGACATGAACTTTTATGCTGAAAAAGGTTTAAATGTACATGGTAAATGAAAATGGATTTTCTTTTGCAACGTATATTCCTAAACACAAAATTGACTTTTTGACAACAGTCAAAAATTTCATTAAAATGATATGCAGATACTTCGGCTCAGCAACACATTAATAAGCCACACCCCAAAAATGTAGTAATGCTGCGCAATGTAAATGTTATTTCACGTTGAAACTCGGCGCTAAGCAAGAATGTATCTAATTTTATTGATATTCTTTGGTGTTATGTACTATTATTCTCTTGTATTTCTACTAGTAAAAAGTAGACATGTTGTGTTGGCTTACTTAACGTAAAAGAAACTTGCAGCATGTTTACTTTGCGCACGTTTTACAAATAGCTTTTGTATTTATTCGCACCCAAAAAAGGTGTTTTGTCAGTTACTAAACAAAAGGTCAGGGAAAAAGCTACAGCAACGAAACTTGCTTCTAAATACGTAGCTACCATTTGACTGTTAGAGATTTGTCAAGCTATGGTGTTTTGAGACTTTTGAAAATCAACAGACTCCTATCATATGACCACTTATATTAATTTACAATTACAAAAGTTCAAGGAAGGATGTTTCAAGGAGGAGTTTTAGCCAAATGCTCAGGAAATTCTTTCCGTTTCCACCAAAAATCTGGAGATATTTATCTGGCTGAACAGTTAAAACTGGCATTTTGTAAACGAATTATAAAATTAGTAGATAGTCTTAAAGTTACAGCAAATTTAGATCATCCGAATATAGAAAGAGGATACCTCGCGTAAACAAATATCATGGCCAATGCTCTTGGAAACTGGCCAGGGTTATTAAACCAAATCTACCTATGTACAAAGAAGACCCCAGCCTTTTAATGAAAGGCAGAAGGAGCAAGGCGCCGTTTTAGAAATCCAAAAAAAATCTAGCCAGAAGAATGTTCCACAATTCACTGGAATAATTTATCTTGATGAATGTAAGCTCTGTTAACAATACACACTGTTATTCAAATTACGAAATAATTCGTAAAAAGTAAATTTAAAAGTGTTCATATGTAGACTACAGAAGTGACTTTCAGTACCAAACCTGCATACGTAGAAGCTGAGAGGATACATGTGAGGTTATTTTTGGACGAACATTAGAGGACTTGAATCACAGAGAACTGTCGCTAAACGTTTTATCTAGTCCTCTAATAAACCCACCCAAATCATTTCAGTGGTCATGTTGGCATTTTGTATTTCCCATAGGAAGGGAGTATACTTTGACCACAACGTCAAAATGCATTTCCGATGGTAGACGCAGTGAAGTTGAAAATGGAAAAAAGACAGACTTGGTAATAGTCGGGGATAGTGGAAGAGAATGGGGTACTTATCAAGCATGGTTTACAGCTGGTAGCCAAGTGTTTCGGTCCATGGCGGAGAATAAAGATTTTAAGAAGGAACTCGAACTCATCAAAAAGGTCAATATAACGGAATCTATGGACGAGATGATTGAAAACTTACTCCAACGTTTGCACTAGTTTGACATGGATGGCTTGGATAAGGATGTAAACTTGGCGATTGAAATGTTGCAAGTGGCAGGTCTCAAGTCGACCAATTCAAAAATGCGGTAGTAGATATGTTGTTGAATAAACCAACCAAAGATTTTGAAATTCGAGAGTTATTAAAACAGTTTATGTTTCCTAAATATCTGGAATACTTGAAAGATTTAATTGTAAAAGTTATTACGGGTTTAAAAGCAAAAGTCAAAGTATTTGGTAAATCAGAGGCATTTATATGGAGTTTCTTATTTCTTAACATGACGCTGCAATAGAGCTTTTCAAGCTGATATTCTACACAGAAGAATATTGAAAACACTTCAGTATCCTGTTGTAAATACAAAAACACTTAAATCGTAAATTTGTTACAATGGCGTTTTGTGAGATAATGATAGTGCTGACCTTGGGCAATTTTAAAATGGACTGTTTTATAGATTTAATACTGGTACGCAGAACGTGTTTGCATTTGAAAAACGATACGCCGAGAAAAACGTTATATCATACACAAACTATAACTAGATCCAACTATTTATTGCGCATATTTTGAATTTGTGAAACACTTCAGCCCAGGAAGCTTAGCATTAAATTCGGATGTATTAAAATTTTGGGGAAAACCAGATTCGATGTGATGTTTTATATTACGTGATATATACCACTACTATTGACATAAAAACTGTATTCGTGTAAGCTCAAAAACAACGACAAGGAGCGTGGAGTAAAAGTACGCAGAAATTGCAAAAATACTTAGGAAAAATTATTTATGAACAGAAGTTTGCCTGCAAGTATAATTGCGCCAGAAGTTAGAATGCAAAGCTATGGTATTCCTTAGCCTAAAATCAACAAAGTCTTTAATGGTTTTACGCTTATGAATAAAGTAGCAAAAATTGTGCCTTGCTGACATTTCGAACTTAGCCAAGCCCAAGTAAGGTATTAATTTTTTACTATTACTATTACTTTTAATTAATTACTTTTATCACATATCAATTCCAATTTATTATTAATACAAACCCAAAGTGGGGTTTACTTTCCAAAAGAAAAATTAATTTATTGTTCAGACTCGAACCTCTTCTTGTATGCAGGAAGGTTGTTATACGGCATAAAGAAATTTTTGAATTTACTATTGCATAAATCCTCGTAGCACGTACATTCTACGTAATCATCACCAAAGTCTTCACACTCATACCCCTTTGAACTCGGGTCGGATCTTTCCCGTTTATAGCAGTACCTTTCAACAACTTGACCAGTGGAATTATAATTACTCGTTTCTATGCATGGATCACCTTCACGGCAGTTTATTTCCTCACCAACACCTTCGTGTTGACATCCGCATTGTTCTTTGTCCAAATTTTTTAGTTGTTCTTGCCGCTTGTCTGAATCTTCCGCCAAATAGCATCCACACACCTGTTGATAGCATTTTACTGCAGCCGTAATAAAAACAAAGGTTAAAAAGTAAATGGCCAGTTCAATTAATTTCAAACAAATGTTTGAAAAGCTTACATGAGTTTGCAGGAATGGATGTGAGTACGACCAACAACACCTGCGTTATAAAGATTGTGTACTTCATCCTCAATTTTGTTTCTTATATTATTTCCCAAAGCATCTAAAGAGAATACTTTATGCTTGGTGTTGGTAAGCCAAATTAAGAGACTAAAATCTAATAAAACCCAACAAGACGGATGAGCGAATAAATACAATCAATCAATGATACGACGTGTACAAACTCGTTCTCGTGTACAATAAACACATTCATGATGCACCACTAACCCATGTTTACTGCAATCAGAGTAAAACCAGTACCGGCGTTAACCTAAATACTTATGGCACGGTTTAGTAAATATATGCTAAATATCGTCTTTTGTCGTTCCAACCGCTGCAGAAAAAATAGATACGTTTTTAAGCAAACCTAGAGGCTGTGTAGGCATTATTTTGCTAAGTGTTTGTATGTTAATAGTAGGTTTAGCAGAAGAAAATTTTGTTTAAAACGAATTCGATCTCGTATTTTTTTCAAAACGCTTGCCAACATTACATAATGAATAATTCCAAACAAATGTTTTTTTTATATTATCTACAGATTTGCAAAATAATAATTTGACTCAGCAAAACCGATATACGGACATAATATTTTGAGCAGTTCTGTTGCAGAAAAGAAGCAATGTAGTACAATATGATTGTCTGTCTAGACAAAAACATCACCTGACGGTCTAGATAATAAAATTAAACTTGCAGTCAGTAAACGCACATTAAAAAGACAATGGGTTTCACTAACACAATCTTATTAAAATCAAAAATGATTGAGCGATGCTTTGGGAGAGAGAGAGACCAAAACATGCAGACAACAGTAAATTAATTTCTAATACACTGCTCAAGGTAAATTGGTTAAAGTCAATTTACCTTTGAAATCAGAATTTTAATTTGAAGAGTTGCATAAAGACTTAATTTTCCCTATTATTTTTTACTTTTCGGAGAGTATGCCTTAAATTACCGGGAAACCGAAAATTCAATTCGGGAGAGAAATTACATGCGTTGCATAAATCTGAATCTGTTATGCAACTGTTACGTCGTGCATATATTTGCTTTCATAAGTAGTGGGTTATGCAACCCGCGGACACGTAATTTTACTTACTACGTAATATAATATAATTATTCAATTTGAAGAATAGATACTAAAGATAATTATGACCGATTGACTCCTTTGTTCTAATAAACTGCTGTCAATGGTATTATTTGCCTTCAAGTTATACTAACTTGAGAACTCGGACTTCTATCATTCTGTTATATAAGAATCTTAAATATCATTTCTCCAAACAGGTGTTTTGAGTGCTTTAGAATTTAATAAATCACAGCTTCTTTACCGAACTTTATTAAACATGCATTGTAATAAGCCTATTCTGTTGATTTTTTTATTTAACTTGCCCTTTGTAATATTGCAACGCTACGATGACGACTGCTTTATAGACGAGTATAAACCTTTACAAGGAACCAAGGCGCAGTTAGCATTTGTGGTTGACGTTTCTAAAAATATGGAGCCGTACCGTTTCGTATTTCAAGAGAATTTTTCAGCAATGATCACATCTCTCTGGCAATCACATTCAAAAGAGCCAGGAGTCTATAGTTTTGGCACAAACATAGGTTATCTTACGTAAGTCCATTTGTACTATTGACTGTTTTCATTTCAATTTTCTGTTTATTCCTTATATGTTGTAGGAATGGATGTCATATAGCACATATAAATGGAAACAGTCAGGTGATGGGTGATTTTAAGTGGCTTGAATATATGCTAAAGGCTGTACCAACAGAAGAAAGGGAGTATGGAGAACGCTATAGCAGGAATTGATGCTGCATGGAAATATTATTGGACGGAGAGAACGATTTGTCGCACAAACAAGAAGGGCAGCTGTCCATACCATTACATAGTTCTGATTACCGGATCCTCTTCGTCCTACAATATTTCAGATTGCCGTGGAAACCCAATACCATCATTTAAAAAAATGAAACAAGAACTTCATAAAAAGAACCACGCGTTTAGAATTATTGGATTTTTCCCTAATGAAGATTTAAAGGAAGAATATGCCCAACTGGCAAAGGATTTGGACGTGCCCTATTTTGGATTTAGTTTAGACGGAAATCCGGAAAACATCCTGAAGATGCCAGAACTTTTATTAGAATGTCTGCGTACTGATATTCGTAAACATTTGGAAGTTATTGGTCGTCCATGTCAATGGGAAGATCCCATTGGTTATAATACACTAGGATTATAGAAATCTACTATTTCAAAAATTAGTAATTCTGTAACAGTGAACTAAATACTTAGGAATGACAAATAAATATGTAATAAATTAAATAAATGTATTAATATCGTGTCTATATATCCAATATACTAAACGGCTTGATATATCAATTGCTCCCTAATACACTATCATGCATATTTTTACTCATAGAATTGTTTTCAAAAATGAAAAAAATATGTTGAAATATGACATATATCGCATTATGATGTAGCCAAAAAAACTTATGTGCATTAAAACAGCAAAAACACCTAATCAAAATGAAATTAATAAAATGCCCGTTTGAAATTCACTGCTACTGGCTTCGATTTGAAACACATTAGTACATCGTATGAAAGTTGTGCTAAACGCCATTTTAATAAAACCACAAAACACACGTTTTTGCTATATTTTTTTTCTTTTCGTTTGTTGTTTTGAGTTAAAGGAAATTTTATTCCATACAGATTTGAGAACCAAAATGTGCAATTGTACTTTATACATCTGAATTTACACACTATTTATATATAAACCCACAAATAAAATAATATCATACAAGTCGTCAAACTGTTCACAGTGTTTTTATTTGTAGCATCCTAATACAGAAATGACATCATACCCATAACTTAGAATATTTTGTGCGTGATAAACGTTTTGCGGTCGTAGTGCACATTTTCATTTTTATAGCCGGAAACTTATAACAGCAAGGACATCTTATTGTTAGCTAATTGAGCCTACCATAATACTTATCCAATTTCCACTGCTAACAGTGGCACTTCAAAACACTTTAATATGTAATATGATAATTGTGCCAAAAACTTTATTACTGGTATTTATATTGTTACAAATAAACTTTGAGTAAATGTTTTTACTGCGGCACTGTGTTCTATGCTACTGATGTGGCAACGTCATCTTTAATAGCATAATATGAGATTTGTGTGTTGAGAGTTCAGAAAACAGCGTGTTATAAAATAGGATGTGCACATTGCACATGTTGTGTAGGTGTAAACCAATATCACCAGTATAAAGCGATACATTAGCCCATTTTTATCACTTTTTATATGCACGGTATGGAATGTACATACAAACGTTCACAAGCGTGAGATATGTAACGGAATAAGCACTGTGGTGACCAAAGTTCTAATTCCACCATTTGGTTCTATGAAAAATTTCAAATGTTCTATTGCAAATCCAGTTTTACATTTGTCAATGGGAAAAAGTTTTTGATACATTTTAGCAATATATCTAGCCAGATTGTTTGGTGTTATCTGCAACAGATAAAGTGAATACACAAAGTACGTAACTTAACTTATTTTAGCTTGCCAATTCTTTTCAACATTTCTTCAGCACCGCAAATTTTCACTTACATTAGTGATCACTACTTACTATTTCACTTGGTGTTCATTGGTGGTCGTTGGTCGGATGTCGACGGTAAACTATCATATCAATGAAATTTAACGTTATCTATTATTTACTTTTTGGTTGCAATTGCGTCAATGCTGATAAACTTAAAACGAGATAACCATATCAATATTTCGTTCTAAGCACCTCTGATTTCCGATTCATTGTAAATGAGCAGTCAGTGGCTTGTAACTATCACTTGAATACCGAATCCCAATTTATATATTAATCATGTGTGAGAAATAATTCTGACAAAGCAGATATATATTTTTTAGGATTAGAACTTAAATTCAACGCAGCGTTTTTTGTAAAATAACAATTCAACATGAATGCAGCTGAAGAAGCTCACATTAAAAAACATCTACTAGAGTTAATTAGAAAGACAACTTGCAATGTGGATCTTCTGTCAATACTATTGCAGAAAAATGTTCTTAGTGACAGTGACTTTCAAGATGTGGTAAGTTACGATGATATACAATCAACTTATCAACTGTAAAAATATCTTCTTCCAATATGAAGCACTTTTGATTTTGTTTTTAGCAAAGCTGCAAGAATCCTCTGGAGAAGTCGCTAAGGTTGTATGAAATCCTGCCTACCAAAAAACATGCTTTCCTCGTTTTAATTGGAGCATTGAACGAAACTACGCAAACCGGAGCTGCTTCAATTCTACATCAAATAGACTCCACTATTCAAGATTTTGGCCTAATTTCGGTAGATTTTAGCCAGACTATTGGTCAAGGTCGTTCTAAAGTGTATCAAGGAAAGTTTAATGGAAGGAAAGGGGCCGTGAAAATCGTGCAAGAAAGAACTGAGCAAGCAATAAAAGAAGTCAATTTTTTGAGGGAACTGGACCTTCACGAAAACATTGTTCGGTATTTTATGGCGGAATGTAAAAACGGGCAGGTGTATATTGCCCTGGAGCTATGTTGCATCAACCTAGAAGATGAATTGAAGACAAAAATGCTCAATCCAGAGCCAGTAAATGTCCTTAGGCAGTGTACTCGAGGTATCTCATTTTTGCACAATCGGAGGATAATTCATCGGGACCTGAAACCAGCCAACATTCTTTTGAATAGTAACGGACAAGTCAAATTATCAGACTTTGGCTTTTCCAAGCAGCTAAAGCCAGGTAAGTCAGCAGCAAGCGTATCTGGAATTATCGGCACATTTGAGTGGATGGCTCCTGAAATACTATGCGTAGTGCACAACTTCAGTGAGTCTTTTATTGACAGTAAAATGGTAAGCTATCTGCTTGATATGATAATTTACTTTATCAGTGTACATAATCATAAATTACTTGAACCATTTGCACTTAAAACTTTTAGACTATAAAAGCCGATATATTTTCTCTTGGATGCGTTTTTTACTTTGTATTATCCAATGGTAAACATTTCTTGGAAACGGTTTTGAGCGTGCCTACAATATTGCAAATAATACACCACAATGGGGAAACGTTTGTATGGATCGTAACATTGAAGAACTTATTAGAAAAATGATATCTCATTTACCAACCCAAAGACCATCAGGTGAAGAGATTTTATCTTCTGATTATTTTTCGAAGTCCCCTGTGAATGACTCTCCTGAGCTAACCCAAAATTTGCAAAGCCTGAGAATTACTGAAAAGCCTGATGATGATAATTACTCTGCAAATATAGACACAACACTGATGGCAAATGATCTTAACACAGAAAGCATCACAGCAGAAAACGCTACGTCAAACAAAAACGAATTAATAGATAGAATTGCAAAAACTCATAAAATTCCAAAACATCATGTAGATGAAATAAAAACTGATATCAATTCGCCTGGTTATCAAGGAATGACGTTGCTGCATTATGCTGCTCAAAGCGAGTCCGTAGACACTATAATTGCATTGCTTGAGCTTGGCTGTGAATGGAGCGTTAAGACATTAGATCTTATAACCGTGCTTGACTTTGCCGTTCGGGAAGGAAACTTCGAAGTGGTAAAATACTTCATGGCGTTAGTTGCGGACGGCAAAGCAGGAGATAAGCTTTCCTTAAAATCACCGTTTTACAACCTAGCTTACACAAAGAAGAACTTTCTAGAGACAATTCATGTTTTAGCTGAGTGTGGTGCTGATATTAATGAAACGAATAGCAATGGGCAAAATCTGATTATGATTGCTTCGGGGGTGGGGAAATCTAGGGAAGAATTGGAGGAAATTGTTCGCTTGGGTGGAGACTGGAAAGCAAAGCAAAACAATCTAGATTCCGTGCTACACAGTTGTGCATTTTATGGAAATGTTGAGGCTGTGAAATATTTCGTGGAGTTGGGTGCAGACGTCAATGCAAGAGGTTACCTGGGAGAAACTCCTCTTCATAGAACTGTACACTGTTTCGCCAACAATTATCCAGGTGCAATTAAAGTGCTCCGTGTTTTGGTTGAAAATGGGGCTGACATTAATGCTTTTCAAGACAGTGGCGAAAGTCCTTTGAAAACTTGCTAAAATACACTGTAAATCCAGTGAGCTAATAGAGGAAATAATCACGCTTGGTAGAAAGTAAAGCTAATGGTATTATTGATAAGCTATTTGAAAGTTATAGTCATTCAATTGCCACGCTAAGATTGAAATGTCGTTAATATTGTTAGCTCGGGGTTTCTGCAGAAGAGCTATTTCGGATATCGCGTCTGGCTGTCTGTCTCAGACTTTATGTTTTGGCTAAACGGGCTCTATACCAGCCAAAATGGGCTCCGAACCTGTGTGAATGGGCCAGTCAAATGATAATATCGTCTTTAGCAGCGAGCAATTAAAATTGGTTTAACATTGACTGGTTTACGTTTGTTAGCTTGCTGCTTCTGCAGAAGAGCTATTTCGAATATTGTTGTCCATTTGTCCGTCTGTTTGTCCTCCAGTAGACTTTATTTATGGACTTTAAACCATGCTAAATTTGTTCCTGTGTTGTAAATTTGGTTGTGTAATTTACGTTAATATTAATGTAAGCAGCAAGCTCCTTTCACTGGCTTACCATGGATGTTTTTATTGAGATAAGTTTTTTTCTTTATGTGAATTATATTTAAAAATGTTATTTTATCAGGATTGTTAACAATAAGTAATGTTCCAAAAATATTTTAAACATAATGAAAGCCAGTGGCGTAAGATCAACCAGACCTAGTTCACATTATTTAGTTAAACTAACTTGGTTTTACTGAAACAAAATATCCAAACATTTAATTCCAAAAAGCAATTAGGTTTCCAAAGCATTAATGAGTTGGTCTTTGGTTTTTTTGACAAGCCTGATTTATTTTTCTAACAGACAGCTTAAGTGCTATCGCTATCCAGGGAACTATTCCGATCACACTCTATTGTCACTATTCTACGTCATGTTGTAAATATGAAAATGTAATAGATAGAAATCTTTGTTTATCAACTTATTCAGTCTACAGAAAATGTGCACGAATAAAATAATTAAGTTTAAGCAAATTTCGTTTTATGATACTACATTTTATTTACACATTTTTTAATAGTTTAACATTTTGTTCTTCGTTGGCTGTCATTGCCAGTATGTTTGTCGATAACCTACAATTCAAGCTTGAGGATATAAATTCTAATGAACTTACTGCGTCAGACAGCAGTAGCTGCTTGTTTTTTGTTTGTTTTTAAAACCTACATAGTTGTTTGAAAACTAAGTGTACAGTTATTCTTATAATTTCCCAGTTGTTTGCATAATTAGCATGAAAACCCCATATTTCTGTTCATGTTATATGTATTCTGGGATATTTTTATACAGATGTATGTTAATGATAATAATTGGGTTTTATTGTCTAGTATTCTCTAGTGGAACTAATATTAATGCAAATCATAATCTTGTCTAATTAGAAAACGGCTTGCAAGAAGATTCAACTTGTAATATTCTAGAAGCACTAGGAGTTATTTATTTTCTTCTGAGTAAGTCCAAGTGATGGTGAGCACTAAAAATTAGAAGTTCTTGGAATTCCAAAGTTTTTGCAAATATTTAACACACATGTGCCCGGTATACTTCACAATAAGTTTCAAAGTCTCAAGTTGCCCCGGAGCGGAATTACAAAGGTGTGAATTTTGAGCATCAAAAAATGACATATTGACCTGTTACTCAATGACGATAAAGAGTTGACGGCTAAAACTTTTTTGATAAATTAGTCATGCTATTAGATTCTATCTGTGACAATATAACGTTCTGACCATTCTTCCCTAACTTTTTAGAAAATGGTATATAAAAAAATTCCGAAAATTTTACAAATTTGGACAGTTTGTTGACGAGTTGTACCTGATAATCTGAAGCAATCTTGACAAATTTAAAAAAAAAATTGAATTTTTTCGAATTTTGTTTTTTGTGCTGAATTTGGGTCACACTGCCGTCAGCATTCATCAAAAACATAAATATGTAAATATATTTGGTTTTTTGGGACTTATGCGTAAAAACAGAGAAGTTTTAGAAAATTTATTTTTTTGGTCACAAACAAAAATTGGTCAATATTGCTTCGTAGTATTTGTTACCAGTCGTCACCAAAGTGTCCAACTTTCATGGTTGACATGTCAAAATTTTCCCAATGAAAATTGCAAAAAGGTATTTCCTCATTTTTTTAATATCTTGTCTACAAAAAAAGTTACGTTCAATTTTATAAAATTTTGACACTTTTGGACGAACCCATCATACTGAATAGTTTGATTGACATTTTTTATCATGATGTTGTGCCAGGATAGCAAACACTGTTTCTGATAGAGCATTTCAAGGGCTTTTAAAAATGATGTCAACCAAATCATTTACATGTCTAAACCACTTGGTGATTGACTCTGAATACATGAAAGTCGATATGAGAAAATTTCTTGACTAGCAATTTTATGCATAGCTTCCTTGTTGCTAAGCATTTTTGACAACAATGTTTTAGGATAGATAGAGCATTAAAAACTGCCGATGGTCAACCTTTTTGGGGCTTCCAAAAGTCTATTCTTGGCAAGTTACAGCGATTTGAATTCAAAAAATTTGTAAAATTTTCGGAATTTTTTTATATACCATTTTCTAAAAATTTAGGGAAGAATGGTCAGAACGTTATATTGTCACAGATAGAACCTAATAGCATGACTAATTTATCAAAAAAGTTTTAGCCGTCAACTCTTTATCGTCATTGAGTAACAGGTCAATATGTCATTTTTTGATGCTCAAAATTCACACCTTTGTAATTCCGCTCCGGGGCAACTTGAGACTTTGAAACTTATTGTGAGGTATACCGGGCACATGCGTGTTAAATATATGCAAAAACTTTAGAATTCCAAGAACTTCTAATTTTTAGTGCTCACCATTACTTGGATTTACTCTCTCTTTATGTTTTGATTTCAGGCATTCTTTGCTCTTTGCTAAACTGCATTTGCACCGGGATTGTGCTTACATTTTAAGAAAACCAAAAATATCAAGCACACAAATAGAAATAGTACGCAAACATAAAGCACCAAAAACCATGTCATTCCCAAGTCCATCAATATTGGACAAACAATCATATAATACCAAGTTTTCTCATCCATCGCAAAAAATACTGCAACCTTGGCAGAATAATAAGTAGACATAACAGAAACCAATGTTACTGAATTATTGTCAAATTTTAATCCTCATCCATCCATCCAGTTCTATGGTGCGTCCAGCAAGGCGAACTTTGCTTATGCCACTGAAGTTCACGTTAACGTTGCTTCCGATGATCAGGAACTGTACGCCAGCAAACAATTAAAAAAGTTGTGTTACGATTTTTTTTTACAAAACTCGGAATTTCCCAAAACGCCAAATAATCTTTCATTAGAACTATATGAACTTGCTATTCTAACGAACAACTTTCGTTAATCGTGAAAACGTTACTCCCGTTCACTTCTACTATTTCTCCAGTCACCATGCCATTACAAAACCCAAATCTGAAATCATTATCGCCGTTCCCTCCATGAAAGCTTATATTGCCTTCATTTTCCATCATAATAATTGTTGGGATTACATTGGCTTTTAAATCATCGTCAACCACATTATCATGTATGAATGTAAAAAAAAATTTCTACCGGTGGAGTTCCCATTTCCATCTAAATATCCAAACGCATTCTGGCGTCGTCCATTAATGACGTCACTTTAAGGGGTCAGTGGGTCACTATGGTTAAAAGTGACGGCCTTTGTTAAGTGCCCTATCCTACAACGTTAAAAAATAGTGACAGGGGTCATTGGGTCACTCGAAAAATCGGCTTTTTAAAGTGACGTCATTAGTGGATGACGCCTCTCGCAAAAAATTGTAAGTGGAATTCTTCTTCAGAAATGTTCCATTTCGAGTAATTTAAACTACCAGGTTTGCACAAGTCTTCTGCAACTTTAAATTCCAGTGGAAAATCCAGTTCCCAAAAATCTGTTTGCTTTTGACGCAGGTCTATTTTGCAGGTCAGAACACTTTAATATGTAATATGATAACTGTGCCAAAAACTGCTTGAATATTACTTAGAACAAACGTTTTCACAATTTTCTGTTCTGCCTTCTTTCTTGATTTCGATTGAGAGAGCAAAACTACCTAGGCGCCATCCACTAATGACGTCACTTTAAAAAGCCGATTTTTCGAGTGACCCACTGACCCCTGTCACTATTTTTTAACGTTAAAGGATAGGGCACTTAACAAAGGCCTTCACTTTTTAACCATAGTGACCCACTGACCCTTTACAGTGACGTCATTAATGGACGACGCCCTACGGATGTATTGATAACTGCAGGCATGATCTGTTATCTAAGGCCAAAGTGCAATTACAAATTCTAAGGATATTAGCAAAACAACACGTAACCGATTGTCATTGCAGTGCAATGCTGAAATCTTTCTTGGAAAATGAAAAAAAATATATACTTGTTTTACAATCTTAAACAGAACAAAGCGCAATTATTAAATTGAAAAATTTTCATAAAAACTTTTTATAGGTTATTATTCCTTTTCATTGAAATTTTAAACATTGCCAGAAGTAAAAAATTTAAAGCTAAAGGAAGTATAAATAGCAACAATAGCCAGCTTGGTGTTTCATATTCGAACAATTTATATACTGATAACAGTTTATGGTTGAAATTAAGTGGGAATGCATTTTTTAACTTTACAATAATTGCACAAGATCATTTTGACATTTTAATATTACTATAAAACATGCTAACTTCCTAAGTATAAAGTGTGCGCACCTACAAGAATTCAGAATACCCATGGCTTGTTTGCTGTTCACAGGCTTGTCTAATCACGGATTAGAATCATTAATACTTAATCTGGGATTAGTGATTAAGTTAATCACTGAATCACCAATCCCACTTAAGATTTTTTGCATTTGATCACAATCACAAATCCCGAAACCAGAAGCTTTTAATCACCTTTTAATGACTTTTTAATCACTGAGGTCTATCCTCCATGTAGCTGCTTTCTGTTACCAATAGCTAAAATAATAAAGTGATAAGAATTGTAGATATACAGTTAAACTAGCTAATTAAAATACTTAGCTCTGATGTATTGTTAAAATTTGTATTTTTTCTTCTCATAATTCATTGTTAAAGTAAATAGTCTAGAAAAAAATTAATTCACTAATCCTAATCCAACCTGCATTTTTGGTTGAAATTTAATCACCTAATCACAAGCGATTGGGATTGATGTTAATCACTAATCACCGGACAAAAATGCGGTGATTAGACAAGCCTGGTTGTTAACTATAAAATAACAATTCTTGTTGTGTAATTAAACTCATTTTTATTCATGGCCAATCTTATTTTAAAATTATCGCCGACAATTCTATTAATCATTGCATTACGCAAAAAACCGGTGATAAACAAGGTCAGACAAGATAAATGAAGATAATATGCGCTTGCTGAAATGGAAGTGATGTAAACCGTCAGAATACACGTAGCTTTACTAGTCGTAATAACTTGTTGTGCAAAATGTGTCACCTTTTTACTTTAACAACAATAAATCTAAATGTGCTAGGTATGTAAGCAGATATTCAATTACTTTATAATTACTTACATAAAATTATCTGTACAAAAAATCTATTCAAAACAAAAGTACTAGTTTATGAAAAAGAGATGCTATAGATGAAATCATATTATACAACGTGAGCAAATCAAACAAAAGCCAATGATAAATGTAAACCCAATGCCTGAATCACGAT
Source organism: Entomobrya proxima (assembly GCA_029691765.1). Lineage (NCBI taxonomy): Eukaryota > Metazoa > Arthropoda > Collembola > Entomobryomorpha > Entomobryidae > Entomobrya > Entomobrya proxima. The sequence goes on from CM056169.1 coordinate 50,745,037, forward strand.
TTGGGTGCTGAATGACAATGATACGGCAAGCAATAGCAAAAAAATAAAGGCAAACCTGTAAAACGTAATAAGTACCGATAAGATTATGTTGGTCAATGCCAAAACGCAAATCAAAATAAACTCATGCAACGTGAAAGGTTAAAACACAGCAGTATAAAAAGCAAAGCAAAATAAACAAAGAATTGTGATACCACACGGATTTGTTGTGTGAACGGCGATATACGTCGCAGATAGCAAAAAGCCACAAAGCATACATATGCCGGTTATAGAGCTTTTACAAGTGTTTTTCTAGTGTGCAAGGAGCATTTCAGCCGTCCACCTCAGTCAAAAGCTGAACGCAACGCAATACACGCTCGACCAAATTATACGCAGCCACATGTCAGCTGTTTGGTGTGCTTTGATCCAGTCTGTGTGTTTGCTGATATTTTGAAAAAATTTAAATTGAATTGTTTGACTATATTTTAACAAAAATGGAAACTTTCAAAACAATTTTTGTTTGCAGTAGTTTTCTATGCAATATTTTTTTACAAAATCTTTAAAAGAAAACAAAACAGTTTCATGTTGAGTTGGAAATATTTTTAAAGCAGTGGGCTGAGTTTGTTGGATAGAAATGCAAAATTCAGGAAGATTTTAATCTGTTAGTCAACTCGGAAATATTTGACTTTTTTGAATTGTTTCCTAGCCGCTATCCAATTTTGCAAGCTATTGCGGGATCCAAACCTTATTAAGTTCTGTACTATTTTGGAATGTGCAACAAGTGTAATGGAAAAAACTCTAAAAACACTAAATTTGCTGCTATTTAATATACTATTTTTCACTTTTAGCATACTTGCTTCATACACGTACTTTGTACTAGTGTACTTTGTAAAAATCAGAGAAAAGGTTTAGGAAAAACAAAGGCACTGAAGCAGTTAACAACTGAGCAAAAACTACTTGGACAGTTTAGTGCAGAAGTTTTGGTGCAGCGTAAATGGGATATTAAGTTTCTTTAGTGTATTCACTTCCACACGACAGTTAAAAAGAATTGTGCGGTTATTTTCTTTTCTATACTTTGAACAATTTACAAAATGCCGAAAACAATAACCCAGTGTATATTTTGTAACCTGACACTATGCGTACGAAACTTGTTTGCTCATTTAAGGGCTCATATTAGTGAACGGGTTTTTCTGTGCAAAATTTGCGACAAATGGTATTCTTCAAAAATTGCCCTCACAAATCATACCCGTATTCATACCGGCGAAAGACCTTACAAGTGCTTCACATGCGGAAAACTATTCCTGTCCAAAGAAAAGCTTCGGTCACATGAGTTTATCCATAGCACAGTGAAACTCTTTAGTTGCAATATTTGCAATCAATCCTTCGCTCGAAACGACTATTTAAAAAGACATTTGCAAATTCACAGTGACGTTAAGTCCTACGAATGTAAGGTGTGTGGGAAACTGTTTGCTCAATATAGTGTTTTAAGAAATCATCAAATTACGCATACAGGAGAAAGGCCTTTCCAGTGCAATATTTGCAACAAAGCATTTTCTACTTCTGCTGAATTACTTAGGCATTCCAGAACACACACAGGAGAAAAACCTTATGTTTGCAAAATTTGTGGAAAAGGATTTTCACAAACTGGAAACCTTAATACTCACCTCCGATTTCACACAGGCTTTAGGCCCTATACTTGCAAATTATGCGGGAAAGCATTTACACAGCAAGCCCATCTACAAACTCATGTTCAAAGTCATTTGAACGAACGGCAATTTTCTTGCAAAATATGTTCAAAAACTTTTAACAATTCGAGTGCTTTGGCTTCACATTCTCAAACGCACCAAAATTACAAACCATTTTCTTGTGACAAATGCTCGTCAACGTTTCGTAGAAAGAATCAACTCCAAGATCATTATTCACGGCATTTCAACGAGAGGCCATTTCCATGCAAAATTTGTGGAATGGCATTTAGGAACAGGTCGGACCGTTCAAAGCACATAAAACTGCATAACAAACCGGCGTTTTACGAATGTGTGTTTTGCGAAAAGAAGCTTTCTTGTGTGGCGTACTTAAATGCGCATATACAAACACATATTGGCGAGCGACCTTATAGCTGTAAAATTTGCAAGAAGACGTATGCTGTAAAAAGAACGCTTATGAGACATTACACGGATAGACATCCATCCAAACAAGCCTAATCTCATTTATTTTCCTACATGCGTTGTTAGTCATCACTCTCATTTCCCTACACACACTCACTTTAGGGTGTGTGTTCCTTTTTGTGTGAGAAGCTATTGTTTTCATTATACTACGAATTAGAAATTAAATCTTATTAAAATTTTTGGATTTGATTTTATGAACTCTAGTGAAAATTATTATAAGTTATAATACAGAAACTGACGACTTAATTTTGCTACTGATCTGTAGCAGTGAAGTTCATACGGTGAAAAATTTGATTGTGCGAGCTGCATGTCAAAATACAAAAGTTATACCGACTACGTGCAACCTTACAGAAGATATAGTCTATATTACATAATTTTTCGTAGAACCGCATGTGAAAAAAAGAAAAAGATTTTTCAGAAAATACCACCTGTCAACGTCTGGGTGTATAGTGATAATGATAACAATGAAAATTGCTGGGTTGTTTTAATGCTGCTATGAATGCACGTTTATCGTATCCAGACAACAAGAAAAGATTGCACCTGTTGATGGTTGGCATTTAGTTCTAAATACGTTATAGCGTGTAAGCAGAGCAACAAGGAATAAGAACTGAACGAGCGCACACATAACACAGCCTACTTCTGTTGCACCTTTTCCAACTATTAGAATTGGTCCAAGCATTCTCAAGATAACTGAATAAAGCAATTATAAAAGAATTGTTAGAGAAAAGAACATTTGAGAATCACGCATATAGAAATAAATTGAAATGAAACCAGGAAAATGTAGCAGATGCGTGCACGCAGTAAAAATTGGTGGTCTGGATGAATAATAACAGGCATTAAAAATACTCTTCGTGTATATAGCAGCAAAAAACTGGGTTGGGATTTCTAAGAATTCTCAATTAACCCAAAGGTAGTCAACACAGTTTACACCGACTCATATAATTTGGTTTTAGGCATGCTCACATAAAATGCTGTGGTGTATAAAAATGAAAAATGTAGAAGGTCAGCAGGTTTTTGTTAGGATAACACCTGGTGTATTTATACTTCATGGACTGTCAGGATTTTTAGTTTCTCGGGAGAGAACAGAATACATTTGTCTTGTTGTTCTGCTGATTGCTTGCATCCCTTCGTCGATAAAAATTTGTAAATTCTAAGCAATCTGTTTTTTTCCTCAGTTAAGTTTTTGCTTGATTTGGTACGGCTAAACCTTTGACAAAACTGTTTCCACTAATTTTATTATTATTGTACAACAAAATTTATACTTGGCATAAATTTTGTTTGGGAATTTTTATTGGAGATATTAAAAGCAACGTAAAATAGCAGGTTTTGCAATGGAGTCAACACAACACAAACGATACAAAAAGCGCAAATGTCGGTCTCATTCACCAAGGAACTGTGTGTTTTGCTCTAAAACCTTGTCGAGCGCATTCAGTGAATACAACCATATTCGATCCCATTTGCAAGAAAAACCTTTCATTTGTAAATTGTGCAACAAGGACTTTTCAAGCTCGTCCACATTTCACAACCATGAGCTGTCCCACTCCAAATCTAAAAGACATGAATGTCAGCTTTGCGCCAAAACTTTTGTTCAGCGGCCGGCGTTAGAAGAACATTTAAGATGCCACATAAAAGAACTTCCTTTTAAATGCACGTGGTGCACGAAAGCGTTTGTAAACATTGGAAATTTACGGATTCATCAAACCGTCCATATCACTTCAAGAAACTTTCAGTGTCATATTTGCGGTTCAGCATATAAAAGCAAGCAAAGATTGTCCAACCACATCAAAACTGTTCATGCCACTGGGTTAAATTTCATATGCGCCATTTGTACAAAATCCTTCTCCAACAAGCAATCTTTAATAAAACATCTAAAAACTCACAACACAGAACGACCATTTCAGTGTAATGAATGCAGTTACGGATTTAAACAGAGAAATCATTTGGAATCTCATCTTGAAATCCATGCGGGTCAGAAACCTTACCAGTGCGAAAGTTGTCCGAAAAAATTTAGAACAAAGTATTTGTTAAAGTTTCACGTACTAAATAAACACAGTGATTTGAAACCATTTTCCTGTCAGCTGTGTTCCAAAAGCTTTGCAAACTACCAGAGCCTACAAGCGCATATTGTTGCACATACCGGAGAAAAACCACATAAATGTGAACTTTGCACTAAAGCATTTACTACCAACCCAATATTGCAAAAGCACATTAGAGAGGTTCATTTAAAGCAGACCAATTTTCAGTGCGCAATTTGTGAAAAACAGTTTAAAAGAAAAGCTCATTTAGAAAACCACCTAGAGTCGCATTCAGATGAAAGGAAATTTAAATGTGAGGATTGTGGAAAAGATTACAAAGTAAGATCCATCTTACAAAAACATCAGAAAAAGTGCTTTAACGCAAAATCAACGTTTGGAGAAACTCGAAACTGAATATGAATATAATACTGTGTACGTAATGTGTGTGTGTGTGTGTGTGTAATGATACGATGTTTATTATATAGCTTGTCAGACGTGGTATCGAATACATGAACATGAGCCAGGTAAAACCGCAAATTGAAAGTTGTTCTTCGAAATGTGATTTGTTTTACATACCATTTGATCCTTTATTACTAGACAAAAATAATGGCGACTATACTGACCATTAGTTTTTAATAGAGTCTAATAAACAAAATTGAAAGCTCAAAAGCATAAGTGTTTATACACACAAAATGTAATCTTGCTTTTGTGGCGACGCAAATCTAAAATTACGTATTTATCGGGTGAACGACGAAGCGTGCCGAGGATGGCAAAAACCTACAAACATACACATTCTGCCACCGGTTAAATTAAGTGTTTCCAAGTGTTTTACTAGTGAACATTGAGCACTTGAGGTTTCCGCATGAGTTTAAAGCTGAACGCAGTGCATTATTATACCAACATAATTGTGCATAATTATTATGTCAACTGCTCAGTGTATTTTGGTTTTAACTTTGGGTTTGTTGCTATTTTTATAAAATCTAAAGTGAATAATTTAAAGCATTTTTTTTATCCAAATGGAAACTTTCAGAAATCATTTTGTGAGTAGGACTTCGCTAAGTTTTGTTTGTTCACGAAATGCTAAAAAGAAAAATAGAGATGCTGACGATGGATTGGAAATATTTATAAAGTAGTGGGGTGAATTTGTTGGGTCTAAGAACAGAACAGACTTTGATGTACTTCAAAAAATAAACATATTTGAATTTTGTGAAGAATGCTTCACCCTCCCTACCCAAGTTTGCAAACTACTACATAATCAAAAAGTGCTTGAGTTGAGTTTAAAATGGAACCTGCAGAATTTTGTGAATATTGTCAATATGGCTGTGAGAGTGCCATCGCGCATGAGAGATTCGCAAACAGTGTTTACAAATATTTCCAAAAATATTGATGTCAAAACTGAAGAATTCCAATTGAATCAAGTTTCCTGCAGACTCAACAGTGTCAAGTCATTTCAATGAGATTTTTATAATAAAAGTAAGAACTTGCATTAAATACACATGTTTGGGTACGTACAAAAAATGCAACAAACAGATTTGGTTACATCTACTTTATAATTAATTATTTACATGTAACTGCAGAGTCAATGCAAATGAGCCTTAAGTTTTTGTACAAAGGTTAGGCGCCATAAATTTCCAACGTGTGGTTAATCAGATGGCCTCAAACCATGCAATTGAAAAGACTGTTCTCAAGTCCGATCAAGATCAAGTGGAACCATTTACTCAGGATTCTCCTGCAGATGACGATTTAAATCTTGAAGAATTGGAATCTAAGTAAGAGATTCTAGACTCTAAACATGTCATTGATACAAGTGATGAGCCTAACTAGATGCTAAGGTACACAAGCATTTATAATTTTTATCACAAAAATGAATATATTTAATAAATAGCACTTTTTATTTCTAGTGATTTACCAATGCAGTTGGTGGCAACTCTAGAGTTCATTTTAAAGACAAAAAGTGTCCAGTTTGGGGTAACGTAAGAAAGCGTGTACAGAATCAGCATTCCAACCATGACCTGTTTGCTTGCAGTATTTACAAATGGAATACATGCCCTAGGAAATTTCTGCAGTACATGTCAGAAAAAATTTGATAAACACAAGAAAACTGGCAAGCAAACGCAGGAACCAGCAAAATGCGCAGTATGCAATAAAGTTTATAAAAACGCAAAAAGGTTAAAGGAACATTTACAAAGCTTTCACAGTCAAACTTTTGTTTGCGAGAAACGTGGTAAATCATTCCAAGAGAAACGAGCATTGCGAGAACATGCAAAATATCATCTGGGACCCGATCATTAGAAATTTCAGTGCGAAAAATGCAGAAGAAAATTTGCGGATAAGTACAAGGTTGTGAGTCACAAAAGAACGAATACAAAAGAAATACCGTTTGTGTGTCAATACTGCGGTGCAAAATATGCTCATCTGCACAACTGGAGAAATCATGTGAAGTCAAAACATGTGAGTGAAGAGGATGGAGATGCGCCTGGACAAACTACTGGTGGCAACTACTTGTCAAGAAAGGGGTCAAGAAAAGGAGAGTGTATTTTTGCTGGTGTTTCCAATGACTTGCGAATTTAGAGTTTTTGTAGCAAATCTGTACAAGTATTTGCATTTCAAAGGCTATAAATGATGGTTAGAGAATAGAAAAGTGTGGATGAACATGCCATGACATGACATAACGAATGCATGAAACGTGTAGTAATTCAATTTTGCTATGGAGAAAGTAAAACACAAAATAGTTTTCTGTATATGTAATATAGAAAGATGTATTTGTCGATACAACATTCAACGGTACCTCAATCTTAACTTTTTTTATTATGTAAGAGATTTTTTTTCTAATTTTAAATGTATAATTGTGCATCTGTTCGAAGATACTCATTTGGAATAAAGTCAAACGCTATGCCTTTATTATTATGGACGCGTTTAATATATTTAAGTTGTCCCTATGGTAACATGATTATAGCTGGGCGATAGTTTGTGTTTTAGCTGTAGTTAAAAAATTTTTTGTACAGCTTATACTAAATTTAGTAAAACGCAAAATTCAACTTGTTTTATTTTTGGATGATAATAAGTTTTGTAAAAGCTAAATAAAAACCTGAATAAAATAATTCTTATAAAAATGAAACATCAAAAAAACTTTATTCAACTTGAACAACATGTCGACATCAAACTTACGTATTTAGATATTTATAGAAAAACCTATTTTTGGTTCATGGAAAAATAAAGTAAATTTTGGTTATATATGTTTAAAATGTGGATACAAAAATCATTCCATTAGAAGCGTTGATTCAGAGTGATTTTCAGATCTCCTTTTGTTCAGGCATTCTATATGTGTTGTACCTTTGACCTTTATGCCCTTGGGTTGAAATGCTAAGCAACCGATTTTATACATTTGTCCATAAAGCATTTCCCATATATTCCAAACTAGGAATATTTTCATATAGATGGGATCCTTCCTTAAAACTCTTTCGAAAATGTTACAAACATTCAAGAATGCCTTATGTACACCTAGTTGTCCACCTGGCATGGAAAGCATTTTACATATCACAAATTTATAATTTCTACCAAAAACAAGACTTTAACGCAGTAGTATTGCTAATTGCCTTTGCAATCAATTTGAATGGGGCTACTATAAGTTCGTATATATCTGTTGTTCGTGCGGATAACTTGTTTCCATTGTTCAACTCCATTTTCATATTTGTCCGACGGCTAAATTGTAAGAAAAATAATAAAATATATTTGTAAACCAGTTGATTTTACTCGAACGTATTTTCCGTTTACAGATGAATACTTTCCAAGCTACAACCCCAGCAAAAACTCACGATTCAAGTATCTTGATTACGACGCTGCTACCGTTTATGTTCTATTCCAATTCAAAATTGCAGCGAATTGTTTGCACTTTCTGAGGTATCCACAATCTCCAGGACTTTTTGGAAATTTGCTTTGTAGCAGTACGCCACACATAATACTCACGCTTGTCAACTTACCTTGTATACTGTCAGATATTGTGCAAAATTGCATCAAGCCACTGACTTTAGTTTCTTGCATTTACGTTGGCGAGATTGTCACAAAATTCATTATGTGTGAATTTCGACTGGATAGACGTTTTGAATATTACAAAGCTATTTCAGAATTTAGAAAACCACATAATATAATCATATTTTACAAAAGCGTGCAAATCATTTTTCAAGTGTATAATGATATTATTGGTAGAGTCCTAACCTCCTGTCAAGCTGGTGCAGTTGGCATTTTCGTATTCAGCAGTTGCTCAGTTCTCAAGAAGGGAAATGAAATTGCCACAGGGCCATTTATAATTTTGTGTTTATGGGCTATTCTAGTTCCACCGGGTTGGGCATACATTTTAAGTGATATGGGTCAGCTTAGTGTTAACAGTAGTAAGGTTTTGGGTTCTTGGAGAAGATTTACATGGAAGAATAATGTAGAAAGAAAAATTATGTGTAGGATTATAGCATCTTGTAAACCGCTGATGTTTTCACATGGAAACATATTTGTCATAAAAAGAACTAGTGTATTGATTTTTGTAAAAATAATTTCACGGGCTTTCGGTAAAGCTATGATGGCTTTAAATAGATGAGAATATTCTGTTCGTTTTAATTTTGGAATGTTAACTTACGAGAATCCCAGAATTTATTCATTGAATATATTCTTCCCAAAGTAAAATGTATATTTGGTTTGCTTTTTGTAAACTTCACACTAAAAAAATGACACTCCTTTATTTTAACAACAGGACAACAATGCTGTATTTTACTTTGGTTTTTATTGTCGGAATTTGTAAACGGAAATTACAAATCCATACATAAGTTATCAAGCCGGCATGTTATTCAAATTAACATATTTTGTCCTTTTTAACTTGTTCCTTTTGAATGATTAATTTAATTACAACAGAGTGATCCAAAAGTTACACAAAGGAAAAATTAGCACCTTAAAGGTTTAAAGCACTTATAGCATATATAGAGTTGACAATAAGTTTTCAATTATTCAGCATTAGCCTTAATGCATATTGTTGGGTTTTTACTTAAAATTATACTTGCATCTAATACTGTCCACAATTTAACCGGTTTCCACCAATGATTACACACTTTGTTTATATAGTCTGCATATTAAAGGACTTCAATATTAATAAGTAGTGCTACTGTGCTAATGAGATAAGAAACTCACAATTTTGTTTTTATCTAGTAATGTAGGTATGTCAAAAGCGCAGAATTTGTATAGAAACATTTGATTGGTCCAGTAATTCTGCAGTTTGTATTTACTACGCTATACAACTTTTTCCTAAGTTTTGTTAAAATCTTATACAAGTTTTCTATGAAACGTCCGGCATTCGCTTCCTCTGCAATTAATTATATTGACTATTATGCTGCGAAGAGAAGGCAAAATATACCACACTACAGAATACGAAATACTGGAGTCTGTTGCACCAACACTGTCCTTTAGTTCCAGTAAGTCTGTAGATGTCGCATTGTCCGAAGGGTTATTGCACTCGTTTTGGGCATCTGTGGTTAACCTCTGCAAATACGGGAAGAAAACCAGAAAGCTAAAGGTAACAATGAGTTGATTAAAATTTAAAAGTGTAAAATTTGTAATGGACGTGGAACTAAGATGGACTAAGCTTATCCCACATTTGCTACAACTTGGTTCTCTGAAAGAATCCACAGTAGCGATTCAAAATCCAGTTTCACATTTGCAATTGGAAAAGGTTTTGAAACAATTTCAGCAACGCTTCTAGCCAAGTGGTTTGATATTCGCTACTATCGGTAAAGCGAACACACAAAGTATCGCAAATTATTTGCTTTGAATTTTCCAAGACTCCCCAACATTTCTTCCGAATCACAATTTTTCACTGTCAGCTTCCTCAGCACTTTCCAGTTACTTTCGGAATATAACAAATCCCAGTCGCTGACACGAAATTCTTCCAACTGATCACTAAACCTTTGAACCACTAGACGAACAAAGACTTTGAAACCTTTTAGAACTGATTTTGCATTCCAGCTAACTCCAGTCTTCGTAGTGTGTTGAGCTTCAAAAGTGGTTGTGGCAGAGCGATTGCATATTCGTCGAATTTTCGTGACTCCTTTTGTCTTGCGGCAAAATAACTGTCTGGGTCTAGCATATTCTTCAATCGCAACGATTTTAAATCGGAGCAATTATTGAGCTTCTCAAGAAATCTAGATTTTAGAAATATCATGATATCTCCTTCCAAAACTAAATGAAAAATGTGTTTCCCAACAGTCTCCAGAATGCGTGCATTTCTTAAATAGGTTGGGCTGAGTGTTGTATTACTGAATCATTCTTCCGCTGAATTGGATCGGTTGTGAAGATAGCTTTCTTCGTTCATTGTAAATTCAGGTTCTTGGAAACATACCAACTTTACATGCACTCCTAAAAATGGATTGTTTACGTATTCCAGCTGCTCATTTTTGATATTAGAACTGCGATGAACCAACCGAGTATTAGTGTCCTTGAAAACTTCCTGACTCCAAAATCGTTGGTTTTCAAGCAACTTATTAACCCAGTCACGCCAGGAATTGCAAACCTGTCGGCAGGCTAGCAGAGTGCCGACACTGATATGTCCAGTTTGCACTAAAACAGGAAGCACATGAGAAACAATTTATAAAATATTTACTGCAAAGGTTTTCTTTTCCAGAATTTTGGATTGCTTTGAAAATAAGTATCATCTTACGGCTCCAAATTTGATTAACATGCTTAAAGGCTGTAGATAACCTTGAAACAAACGGCAAGTGTTATAACAGTTTTGAGCATCTCGAGTATTCAAGTTTTTAAAAATTTGTAACCAAATCTGGAAAATAATTTTAACATAAAAGGTCTTAAATGTGCAAAAATAAATGCATAGGGATAATTATTTGAGCAGATTATTATTCTCACCTCCTCCGGAAACCGTATTTGATCTGGATTTTCTCCTTCCACGACTTGGTTCCAAGTTGTGTTTTGAATGTCCACTTGTTCTTGTAATTCAAATTTATTTTCTTCAATTTTCATTCTTCTTAGTGAACGCCGTTCTGATATTAACTGTGATTTTAAATTACAAAGCCGAGTAGAAAAAGTCTCCACTGATGAACTAATGCTGGCTGATGTAGCTCTCAAACAAGTTTAAAAACAAGAAAGTTGAAAATAAAAAATGTTATTAGAGTTTATTATGTTTTGCTCTCCACAGCTGATATGGAAAATGTGAACTGGCTCAACTTGTCTATTGTTCTGCTGTGTAGGGAAAAACTGAATGCGTTTGCTTCGCGGCTAGGGGCAAATTGTACACTGCTTGTGTTTTCGGTCTTTGTTCATTTGTGTAAAGCCAATGCACGTCGTCTGTGTTATGTGTGAATCAACTGTTGCGTTGCAATGATTTCGCTAGTTCTATGCAGTATGCAATCTCTACTGGCTTTGGTGAGTGAAGTCACAAAGAACATGCATAAAATAGAATTTCATAATAAACCACACGGGTAGGTTTCTTTTTTTATACGTTCAGCTCATCCAATTGAACATTTGTCTAGAAATTGAGTCAAACTCAAAATTGCTTCATACGGGTTAAGTATTGTACGTGGAATAATATACACTGGGTCTGACCACATTAGAAGTTAGAGGTTTAGTCATTTAATTGTTTTAATGAGCAATGCCTGTTTTTTTTTTCAAACCCGTAATTGTCATTAGATCTACTGGTGAAAACCGGAGAGCAGAGCTAATTCGGTGTGAAAGTTGTATAACATCTGTCAAACAAAGCTGACAGTCAACGAATCACAAATTTACCTATACTGGCAAATAAACCTATTTACCACCAACAGAAGTGTTCACAACATTGATAAAAATAATCATAATAACTGGGCACTTCTTCCCAAAAAATTCTAACCACTACAAGTTTACAATTTCATTACATCTGCCATTCCCAGGTGAGAGCGTGTAAGTGGAACATGTACAATAAAAACCTGTATCCAACTTGTACTTGCTCAGCTTGTGGATTTTTTTGTTTTGGTAAAAAAAAGGCTGAGTGAACCTCTTTGACGCTTTTGAAACAAAATGTATAGTGTATTTGCGGCTGTTCAGAACAGCCGTGTATATCCAGGAATATAGCCAAATGATACCACTTGTCTTCTCTGGTCGCACGTAAAGCGTTGTCGTATCTCTCAATATTTTCTATTACACGCAGAGGTATGTAGAGACACATGCATCAGATAGAATCTCAAAACAAAAATAAATAGGTATCCTAACCACCTGTTTTTGTATGCAAAGTTATTTATTTTTTAATTTAGAAAAATCACCGTGCAACAAAGTGTTACTTTTAAAACAAAACTTTGTTATAAATGTACAAAATGTGCTAATTAGCAATCATTATCCGTTAATTCAAATATTGTTTCGAAGCTTCGAATTGTTCTCAATTTGTAAAATTTAGGGCAAGACTTTTGTCCAACCTCATCACTTGAAGTTCCACTCAACAAGCAGTTTGAAACTTAACCACTAAATGCAGTTTTTGTGATACTCTTTATTCACAAGCACCTATTTAAATGCTGGTTACTTTATAAATGTTGTATTTTCCAAAAGTGATAACACAGCGAACAATATTTGGAACCAAATTTGTAAAATGTCTTCAGCTTCAAGAAAACGTTATTCCTGTAGTACCTGTGGACAAACATTCAACAGAGTTGACGGGTACAGAACCCACGTCAACAAGCATTTAGGAGTCAAGCCATTTCAATGTTCTTACTGCGACAAATTGTTTGCTACAGCTGGTAATTTGGTTACACATTCAAGAGTACATACTAAGGAGAAACCTTACAAATGCAACATTTGTCAAAAATGCTTTTCGCAATCCGGTAGTCTATCAGATCACAAGAAGACGCATTTTAATGATAAACCATTTGAATGTCATCATTGCAAAAAATGTTTTCGGATGAAAAAATCTTTAGTCAGGCATCAAAATGTTCACAAAACAGAAAGACCGCATAAATGTACGGTTTGCAGCAAAACATTTGCATCCAACTACGGACTAAAATGTCACAGCGTTTATCATTCAGACATAAGAGCGTACAGTTGCACTTTGTGCCCTAAAAGTTTTCATTGTTCAGGTACCCTTCAAAGGCATGAGCGCACTCATACGGGAATTAAACCCTTTGAATGTAAAAGTTGTGGCAAATGTTTCACCGAAAAGACATTGCTAAGAAAACACGGAGTAGTCCATACTGGCGAAAGGCCGTTTAGCTGTGACATTTGTTTTAAAACATTCAACAATAAAGGAAACATGTCTATACATCGCAAACTGCACTTTGGAGAAGAAGAGCGATCATATGCTTGTGAATTTTGTGATAAACGTTTTGTCTACAGATCTAACTGGATGACCCATTTAAAAACCCATACAAAGGAAAGACCAGAGAAGTGTGACATTTGTGACAAGCGATTTACTCTCAAACTCAATTTACGAAAGCACATGTACATCCATCTGGGTAAACTACAAATAACAATTATGTTATCAACGATATTCTAAAACGAGAATAAGTAACTTTCAATTTTTTGTTGTAGGTTTTCCGGAAGGTTCGCCCACTTGCGTTTTTTGTAGCCGAAAATTTCGAGATTCCGTGAAACTAGAACAACATATTCGTGCACATATCAAAGAAACACCTTTTCAATGTCGATTTTGTGGAATGCAGTTTGTACATAAATCATCCAAGGATAGACATGAAAAAGAAAGCCAACTTTGCGTGGAAAATAGAACTATCTGAAAAGAAAAACTCTAAACAAGATATGTTTTTACATCACTATGTAGTATGTACATTACATAATATTAATTCAAGTAGTTCAAGAATACTAGCACGTTTTTATCAAGAACATGCATTTTTCTACGTTTGTTTCTGAGAGAATGTCCATTTAGTTTGTAATTGTTTTGGTACACAACAGACAACAGTATGCTGTAGAAGGAAGGTCAACTTAAATATTATCGCATAGAAGAATAGTCTGATTGTAAATAACGTGTTTCTCTATTGAAAATAAATAAATAGTAAATACAATGTTGAGCTTCACACAATATGCCTTGATAATTACTCAGTGTCGATCCAAACATGTGTAAAAAGTATTTTGAATAATGTGATAGCGATACTGATGACAAAATGCTTATTCTAATATATTCTTGCAATGACAATTACTTTTGTGCTTCTAAAGAGAAAATAAAACAAAATCCCCTTTACCGTATGTAGCATATCTAACTCTAAACAATAAATTGCGTTTATGGAACAAACTCGTCAGCAGTAAGCATTTGTACTAGTAAAGTTACTTATTTGTTTAAATTAATAATGCTATCATATTCCGTTTGCAAAAATACTTGCTTATAGAATTTGGGTTTGGTTTGTTATGGATCAAATTAGAAAGAATTGAACTAGTAAGCATTTTAAAACAAATTTAATTTCCCCTAAATTTATACAAGTTTTCTATTAAAGGTACGAGATTCGTCTCCTCTGTAACTACTTATCGTAATGCTGCGAAGAAATGGCAAAATATACCACACCACAGAATACAAAATACTTGAGTCATTTCCAAACACATAGTCCTTTAGTTCCAACAAGTCTGTAGTTCTTACACTATCTGGAGAGTTATAGCTAATTGTAAGTTTTGAGGCATCTGTGGTTAACTTCTGCAAATATGGAAAGAAAACTAAAAAGCTAAATGTAATTCTGTTTTGATTAAAATTCACAAGTTTAATGCTTGTAATGGAAGTACAGCAAAGGTGGCTAAACTTGTCCCACAGTTCCACCAGTTGTTTCTCTGAGAGCCTCCATTTGTCGCATTCAAACTCCAATTTTATATCCTTCAGTTGGGGAAAGTTTTGAAGCAATTTCAGCAGCATTTCAAACCAGTTTGTTTGTAAATCGTTACAGTAGGAAAAGCGAATAAACAACGTTCTCAATTTATGTGCTTTCAACTTATCCATCCCTTTTAACATTTCTTCTGAATCACAGTTTTTCACTGACAACTTTGTCAACACTTTCCAGTTGTTATTGTTATAATCAGCATGCCAGTCACTAACACCAAATTCCTCTAACTGTGAACTAAACCTTTTAACTAAGCTGGTGCAAAAGCCTTTTAATCTCTGAGAATAGTTTTGCATTCTTTTTAATTCCAGTTTTCTTAGCCTTTTCAGTTTTAACAGTGGAAATGGTTGAGCCATAACAAGTTTGTCAAATTTTTGCGTATTATTAAATCTTTGAAAATAACTGTCTGGGTCACAAGTATTGGTTAACCGTAACGACGTTAAATCCGAACAGTTATTGATTTTCTCTAGAAATCTGGTTTTCAGGAGAATTATCATATCTCCGTGCACAACTAAATGATGAATGTGTTTTCCAACAGTTTCCAAAATACGAGCGTTTCTCAAACAAGTGGTGTTCAAGGTGATATTACTGAACCAATGTTCTGGTGTAACGGAGGCGTATGTACTGTTGTTGAGGTCTTGTGCTGAAAAGCTTTTTAAATTTACACGTCTTCCTATAAATGGATTGTTAGTATATTCCAACTGCGCATCTTTAATATTTGAACTGTGATGAACTAGCTGTGCTCGGGTGTCAGTGAAAACTTCCTGACTCCAAAATTGTTGGTTTTCTAGCAATTCATCAACCCACTCACGCCAGAATTTGCAAACCTGTCGACAGGCTAAGAGATTGCTGCCACTTATATGCCCAGTTTGAACCAAAACAGGAAGCACCTAAGCAATTCACAAAATATTAATATTAACAATTATATTTATATTTATTTAAAATAACCTGTTTGATTTAAAGAATTATTATCTTACGGCTCTAAATTTGATGACATCATGTAAACGTTGTAAATAACTTTGAAACAAGCGGCAAGTGTTGTAACAGTTTTTAACATCCCGGATACATAATTAGTCAAAAATTTGTAACCAGATCTAAAAAATAAATTGGCAGTACTTTTTTATTGCAAAATGAAATGATATTAAAAAGATAATAATTGTAGTAAATTATTATGCTCACCTCCTCTGGAAACAGTATTTGATCAGGATTTTCTCCTTCCACAATTTTTTTCCAAGTCGAGTTGTGATTTTCTAACTGTTCTTGTAAATCACATTTATTTTCTTCAACTTTCATCCTTCTTAGTGATCGGCGTTCTGATATTAACTGTGACTTTAAATTGCACAGGCGAGTCGAATAAATATCTGCGGATGAGGCCATTTTGTGTTAATCTCTCTCCGGAATCAGGATAAATACCGAATGAGCAGTGTAACTCTACTAGAGTTTGTTGTAATTCAGCTTCAGCAGCTGATGGAAAAATAGAGGAGCTGGCTAGACTTATGCATTGCTCTGTTGTGTAGCGAGAAAAACTGAATCCACTTGCTTCGCGGTTATGGGGCATACTGAATGCAACACTTGTTGCCGTTCTTTGTTCTGTCGTGTGAAGCTTGCATTCTGACTAAAGCCAAACACATACCATATATTATGTATCCTCTAAACTAACGCAAAGCGGTAAAGGTATTTGGTTGGTTATATTCATTTGCTTGTGCTCACTTAGGTACGTGAATACATTACACACAAGCAATACACTCAGAAAAGTTGAATATTTACTTTGGTTTTTTGCTGAAAAAACTCAGCAGCGTTGAAGCTATGCAGAGAGGAGGAAAGATACAAAAAATGCCATTGTGATTAATTCTAGACATCGTTTTCAGCTTAAACAAATTCTATTTCATCATTTTTTTTACCAAACTTGACTTGAAGTTTGTTAATGAACGTTGGTTCAACAAACAGTTTCTACACGGGGTTTGAAAAAATCAGTTTCCCTATGAAGAAAAAGTACTGAGTTTACCACAAAACAACTAGATTTTGATTTTGATATCTGTTTGTTAATCAATTAGTTAGCAATTTCTGAAAACAAAACACAACCAGCGTACTCTTTTGTTTATTTTAAATGTATTTGGTTTGGTTGTATTCAACGAATTACGGCCAACAGCCAAGGTCAGTAGCGCCTTTTTCTAAACAAACAAAAACTTATTATTTGACAGCAGTGATTGTTCACGTTGGAAAGGATTGAAACAAAGTAAAACGATTTAAAGATATTTAGAATATTTAATGTGTATTAAAATCAGCCTATCCAGTACTTTTCATCTAATCCGCCAAAAAATCTAGAAAATAATGAAACTGTAAGGAATCATCGGTTTCAAAATGCCTTATGCATTTCAAGTATGAAAAAATCAAAACACGCATTTCTTTCAATGTATTGTATTAGCGTTATGCATAAACTCGAGTAAGATCTTGTTGACCTACATACAGCAGCAGTGCACCACCACTTGACAATTTTGATTATGCACTCATCATTCAATTTTTCAAACAAACTGAATTTTTATTGATCTATTTTTTTTACTGTAAGCCAGCATTGGTATCTGCCACTGATAAGCATATAAATCACACAACCTCAACACGGATTAATCCTTTGCACCTTTATCTCCGTAATTGATATCAATATTAAATACAATAAAAATTCGCAATGGTTCAAACGAACCATACTTGTAGCAACTGTAACTTCATCATTCATTATGTCAAGCTTTTATCTAGTTTGACATGAGCAATGTGCAACCTTCATAAACATATTATGGGATACAACCTAATTTTTATACCTACCAGTTTCAAATACGATAGTGAGGATAGCAAAAGTAAAAATAGTTGGTATATTTTATTTTTTAAATTGAATTTGTGCATAACAATCAGTTTTATGGTAGTCTGCAGCTCCGCAGCATTGCAAATTTATCTTTGTTCACTGGTTTGAATATTTGTAAAAATTAAATCCAGTGTAAGATTTGTTTAGCTGCTTAAAATCGACTTTCGAATTGCCCAAGAATGCAAAAACATGTAGTGGACGGAGGCAAGGCACTTGCTGTGGGAGATCCTGGTATTGTTAATTACGTATCTGTTTGAAGCAGGAATTCATTAAACACAAGCACTTTTGTCTTAACAGGCTTAGGAATCGGAGAACTGGTTTGTGCTCTTGGTAAAAGCGAGACTGCCAAGGTCTCGTTGACACTAAGGTGGAAAGAGCTTGCTCGAGACTTAGGAGTGTCTATAGCTGACAGGATGGAGTTGGAAACGGATATGATGTACAAGAGAAAAGATGGTATTGGCATCGCGGAATGGATTTTAGTTGACTGGCGCTCCAGAAATGCAAGCAATGCCACACTTGACAAGCTAATAAAAACTGTAGAAGCACTCAATATGCAAGAGGTGGTCTCGATTTTATCGGAATTTGTGGTGGAACTTAGGTAATTTCAACAACTTTTGTGTTCGAAGTGAGGCAAAAACAAATATTGCTACTAATTTTTATACATTTTATGATTTTCTGATAATACTAATATGCTATGTTGCGAAAAGCTATTTAAATATTTATGACACATGAATAAATGGGTTTGGTTCATTGTCTGTAAAGTTGTGAATAAATTGAATGTATCATTTTGCATGAAATGGGCTTCGTAGAATTTACAACTGGAGCACTGTTAGATTGGATTATGCATGACATCATCATCATAGGCTTAACCAAAATTTACCAGAGATGCTTTTTGTGCAGGTAATTGTAGGGACGACAAATAGTTCTTCAAACTTCTCGAAGTTGACATTTTGAAACTGTTCTCGAAGGTTTTCTTTGTTACGAACTTTCTTTCTCTGGGGTAAGTATTTTAAAAACAGAAGCCAACTCCTGATGGTCAACATTGATTATCTGGAAGTGTTTGCAAAACTAAAACAGATTTGTCGTCTCATTCAGCTGTAGCAAGGAACTGTCACAAAGATGGTTTGTAAATCATTATGAAATTTAAGCCATTTCAATGAATAATTAAAAAATATTTGGTTATGTGGATTCAACATAACTATTTAAACGCAGCACAAGCAACTTTTGCCATCGCCAGTTACTAGATAATGTTATTTATTCTTACTTTGAATATCTAACAAATGCGTTTGAAGTTTTTAATTCTGAGAACATATGTATATAGTTTTAGTACCTAATCTTTTATAATAAAACTGTAACACGCCATTTATTGAAAGACTACTTTGCTATACAGAATTATGTATGTTTTGTGCCTTTGATACCATCGATTATCAGTCGATTGCCAGATAACAAATTTGGACTGAATACGAAAAATCAGACAAGTGAGTGCTAAGCACACTAGACCATGGTAATATCTTGATGAAAAACCAAATAGCGTGTTGAATTAAATAATGATGACAATAGATTTATGAATTCGCTGTGAGATATTAAAAATGACGTAAAAACTTTTTACGAACACGTCTAGAGTTTAAGTTTACTGTTACTTCGTTAATATAATCAGTTCCAACAGCAAAAAGTTTAACTTTGAATCCTATATATTCCACCTTGGAATAAAAAATTCCAAAAGTTACAGTTAAGGTACAATGCAGAATTTACAGATTAAAATTATGCAGATCTAGCTTCCAAAACATTGAGCTTCAAGGAACATACATTTTGAGTAGTTGCATTTAACTTTGAGCAGTAGTAGTTTTATTTTTGCATAGACCACAGAATCTTAAAAAACTAAGTAGGTGAATAGCAACGCGTTTTTAAGTGAGGAGTATTAGTGTACAACAGCGTACAACACTAAAAAATGACACACTTGCCAATAAAATACAAGTTGACACATCACAAACTTCACTACCCTTGAAAAACCATAACCAAACAAAAAATTAAAAAGTTCTTTGGATTTACCACAAAATATGGATCTTTAGATCAATTCAAATTTAATTTAGGCTATTATCATTAACCCTTACTATTGTATTCTTCAACAAAATTTATAAAATTGCTTGTTGATGTATCCGTATATATACTACAATTCTTTAAAGAAATTTTTGTTTTGATACCTTGCTTAATATCATGCAAACCAAGCTGATTCCATTCTTTGCTAGAGGGACATTTTCGAAGAAAATATAATACTAGCGTTACAGAACGGAGCTGCTTAGGCCCGATGCTACTATTAATATTCCAAAAGGTATCTTGTTCTTGGAAGATAACGGTAGCAGTGAAAGTTTTCAACCTTGAACAACTCAATACAACCAAGACATCAGAATAGGACATGCCTATGGTATTTTCAAAAATTTCAAGGTTTGGTAAAGCTTTGCAAAAGTCATTGTGAAAAATGGAAAGTTGTTGATGTGTATAGGGTACTCTAATTAAAGTTTCTATATCTACTTTCAAAGATTTAATTGTTGGTATTGGATTTTCAGAATCAAGAATCTGCTGGGTGCTATTTGATTTTCCATTTATCTCAAGGTGCCTCAAAGAATTACTTGACGAGTAAATGATGTTACGAATATAAACCATGTTGTCGTCGGTAAAAATGGAATTTACAATTTTAAGTAAGCTCAGTTTTTTAAACCGGAAATTATTTCTAATAAACTTGTAGAACGGTGTACAAATTGAGAAATCCAAAAGGACAAAAGTTTCAAGATTTCTAAAATCTATACCCTTAAAACTTGAGAATATTCTTGTCTCCTCTTCATCGACTGTTTCGCAGAAACTATTTTCCTGGTTTGATATCTGCAGTATAGAAAGGTAAATAGTTTGCTTTAAAAAGTTGATAAGAAATTCTCGGTTAAACACGCCACTTAAATGTACGCTGCGAACAAAATTTACTTTTGAGAATTCTGATTTCATATTCCAATTATACAAATCATTCAATGAAATATTTAAGTGCACAAAGCGAGTATCCATTGAAAACATTTTAGTTTCATATTCTTTTAGACTGGAAACTGAGAGGCTAACCATTTCTTTATCCTCCTTTTTTACAATTTCTAATATATCAGTGGAATCAGACTTAGCATCAACTGGCAAATAATTTAATTTATCATTTAAGGATTTCACATTTAACTGAGAAAAATAGGGATAGGCTATTATTAAGTAAGCTAGTACAAACACAATAGCAACAACCATTATAAATGCTAAAATTACAATTACACAGAGGACGAATATTGTAAAATTATTAATGGGTTTATTCAAGTTAATGGGTCCACTTTCCACTTCACATCTGCTCTTTCGTCTTGTTGAGAATATAACAGATTCTGCAGGTACAGCATCTGATGCCTGTGAAAGCATGGGCGACTCCTCGGGAGTCCTTCGTTTGATTACCGTTGTACTTTCTCTTTTCAGTCGAAGAGATTTCTGCTTGGTCTCTTCAAGCTGCATTATTCGCTTAGCTTTTATATCTTCTAATATGTCTGCCATTTGATTCATTTCAAGTTCTCTTACAGCACTAATGAGATTTTTTATGGTTGCATGTTTACTCGTCTTTGCCTTCCATTCAAGTAATATGTCCTCAACAACGGTATCAATTTTGATCGTTCCTGCGCAGTGGAGATCTGCCATTTTTTTCCGTTTATCTATATCTACCTTTAACTTTCGTGCCAACTCCGTCCATTTCTCAAGAAGTTTTGCCCTAACGGACTCTCTTTTAAGAAGCTCGCTAACAACCTCTGCAATTTTGAATCCTACAAAATTGAAACAACAATTTTACAAAAACCAAAAACATGTTTTGCCATTATCGAAACTTTATACGTACCTGTATCGTCAAGGAGAAGAAGCTCGTCCCACTCATCCGTATTTGGCCCGCTAAAGTCCTGCATATTGCCGTTTTTAAGTCGAAATATGGAATTGCCAGAGCGAGTCTTATTTTCGCAAATATCCTACTAGTTAGTGTTAAATGACCAAACTGAAAATAGTTTTGCCATTTGACTTTCAGATGGGCTTTTCAAATGATAAGATTTATCTATTACAAATGAACACAAGGATGTCTATGTCAATGTCAGTGCATATATGGTAGTGATAAGGTTATGTAACTACAAAGATCAATGAGTTTCTGTTCAAGCAGTCACGTATGTGCATATTTAAAGTGCAAGGACATGTAAGGTGAGTTGAATGAATGATAACGTTCAACTTGCTATATGGCATAATACTTTAAACTTCAGACTACTAGATGGATGTTTTCAATGACGGCAATACTGCATTTTGAGTTTGCGATTGCATCAGAATCTTGTTATGATAACTTTCCATTGTTAATCGAGCTTGGGGTGTTCAAGCTAAATGCGCAGTTTTGTTGTATGCGAACATTTTGTTTTCTTTACAATGCATCTTTACCCTAGTTTGAATGGTTGTATACTTAAGGTATACAAACTTTTTGGTATTTTACTTTGGAATGGTACTTGATAAAAACAAAAGGCATTTACAATAAGCATATTCATTCAAAGCGTATAAAGATTCCACAAAATTTTACCACGTTCCATCGGGACGTCACTTGTGCTTATCAACTTTATATTAGTTGCGATTAAAATAGTAAAAGTAGGGCAGGTAAACTATTACCGGGTCATCGACCATTGCTCAAAGACTGAAAGTAATGTGATTGATAAATTATTTATTTAAAACCAAATCGTAAATGTTTTGATGATTCATATACAAACGAAATCAGGTATGCTCTGGGGCAAGTTTGGAATGGACCAATGTTTTACGTTTGAGTTGTTGCATGTTAACCAACTCAAATACTTTGCAACTTTATGAGTGTTATGCTCTGAGTACACAGATGCCGTGCATTTGAGTATGCATTTTATCAACATTATCAATAATGTCCAAGACGTTCTTGGCAGAATCGAATGATGAAACTACGTGTACATATAAAAACATGTACCTTTGCATATTTGTCAGATTGTTGCAACTACGTGATTGCAGAATATATACAGCTTCATAGCAAAACTGATTATCTCCATTATCAGCAAAATTAAATTCACAAATCAAACATCGAATATTTTAATAATGTAGTGTGCTCCTTTGACCCCTTTTAATTTGTCATACTTGTTTTTCAGGTATTTGAGTCAACGTAATGCGCAATTTAGTAAACACGAAACACTATCGCGTAATACAACCAAGTAATATCTCGGTTTATCACTGTAAATATAGTAAGTAGATAGCACAATCTCTATAGGACTCCATACAATTTTCAACGAAACAGTGAGATGACTAAAATTATAGGCAAGTGGCCTATTTAAAAAACTAATTAATCTAAAGAGACACGGTGACTAACTCAATCGTAAATGCTTTAATCTAGTATTAACAGATAAAACAGCACAAACATCTCAAAAACATTACAAGGTTCCGAATGAGGAGACAAACGTTCTGTAGTAGTTTGAAATGTTTCAGGCTTCAAAAGTGTCGGGTAAAGAGAAAGTCGGACGAGTTACCAAAGTAAATTTTCGTAAATCCAAACGCTTTGCTATACGCCATACGAAATGTTTATTAGCTGTTAAATTACGTTCATATCATGCCGTGTGCGCATGCATGTTTATCTCAAATATAAGCCAAATATAAAACTGTAATGCAAAAATAATCTGTTTGTGTCACTGTTGAAAGATACGCCTTAAATTATGTAGCTTCATCTGTTTCTATTGACATTGTGCCTGTCATATAAAGCGAATCACCTTTTAAATTTCAGTTTGAGTGATGTTTCAAATGTGCATTTGAAAATTACTCCAGGGTGCTGAGAGTTTTGCTGTTTTGTTTTTTTTTGCGATAGAATTTTGCTGTTATTCACAAAATCGTTTTTGATTCAAGGTACGTTTATCGTTGTTTTCTAAATATAAGCTTAAGTGAAGTAGATTTTACAAAGTCTTTTTTATAAATTGCTAACCTAGCGTAATTTTCAACGAAGATAATCATTCTCGTTTTTGAGCTTTAAAATCCATTTCGGCGTTCAATTTTCATTCATTGCATTTCTCTTACTATCAAGCCAGGACTTAACGCCTGATTTTTTATCTTATCATTATTGTTTGGCTTGAGATGAAGGCTTTCATAAATTAAACCTTCTATAGTGTTCATAAAAATGACCTTAGTTTGCCAATTGCTATTGCTGGATTGGTACAAATCTAAATACTGATTTGTTTTGTAAATTTACTTAATCAAACAACTATACAAAATTGAAGGTTACATGTAAAACACAAACTTATTGGTATTTGGGTCATTTGGCTGCAAGACTTTATGGTTTATAACGTACCAAAAGTAATCTGCAGAGTAAGCAAGTTTGCAAAATTTTGTAGCAGTTATTCGAAAGCACTATTACTTGATTCAACCATGGATCAGCTGCAAACACAAAAACAAACATTTTTAGAGTTTGCTAGATCTATAAGTAGCGACTCTGGAATTGGTGCCTCTCCACGTTCAAGTTGGAACAGCATGCCACTCTCTAATCATGTGGAAACAAACACCTTAAGTGATGCGTTGTTAAAAAACGTGTTAAATTTTCGCGACTCAAGTGATAACCTTTCCCAAAAAATACTTGCTCATTTATTGAATCATTTGTTTGAAAACATTTTTGTAAAGCTTCCAGAATCTTGTAAAAGAAACATTCTCACGGAAATATGGAATTTAATTCCACGCGAAATAATATTTTGCTTGAGTCCAACACCAGACTGGTGGTCAAAACCAGGAATTTGTGAGGCAATTAGGATAATGGAACTAACGTTAGTGTTTGTATAGACCATCTTGATGGTCGCTAGTATCTTGATGGCTTGAAAAAGATAATTCGTATTTCTTTTCAGATCCAGCGAAGATTTTTGCGCAGAGGTGCTTACTACGCTTGTCAACTTTAAAAAGGAGCCATGTATAATCGACATTACAGTAGGATTTCTGGAACAAAACTACCAGGCTGAGGTTTATGTTTCCAAAGCTTCCCAAAGGCTGCTTGCAGTAACCAAGGAAACCCCTGAACTACAATCTGTTGCCACTGGAACACTTAACAAACACCTTATGATACCATATCGATATTCTCAAAACTTTGAACTTGAAAGGAAATCAGTGTATTGTACGTCCAGGTTGAAGCAATGGAGAACAGAAATTGTGTATATTTTGGTGGCTATTACAGTATTAGTAGCGACGTCCAGTTTTGTGACTTACATTCTGGGCTACATGCAACAACGAAATTCGGCAGACCTGCCAAAATCATTTCATCTTTCTGGCTCCTCAAAACTGGAAATTGCAAAAGTATTGCTATCCTCAGTAAATCTAAAACACATTCAGTTAAGTATTTACAAAACACTTGTATTGTTTTCAGCAGGTAAATCACTCGATGTCTGTGACCTCGATGCCAAAAGTTTCGGTCGCCCTTCCTCGGTACTCCTTGGTAGTCACGTCATATGACGAATATAAAAATGGTTTGTTTAGGCTTATGTACGATCGTGAAGTAAGCTTGGAAATTTCCTTGGAGACCGATGAAAACTGGCCGACTGATTTTCCTGCTGGAAATACGCACATGATTAAAGAATTGAGGGTTCTGGTCGGGTCCTCTGTTCAGAAACTGTTTTCAGTTTTAAATGCGATGAAAAATGCAAATAATGTTACAATAGTTAACACAAAAAATTTAGTTTGCACTAATACCGAACAATATTACGAGTTTTATCAGGATAGCATTAATTTGCCAAACGTGCAAACATTCTCACTGGAAGGTTTTCAGGAGTGTCTTGAATTTTACAATTTGATTTCTCAAAGCTTGGTTTTAAACAATATGCAAACCTTTCGTGCAGTCAACTGCGTTGTCACTAACCAAAATTCTGACCTACTTACAAATTTCGTCTCCAAATCACGTGACCATGTCAATACTCTTGAATTTTCTAATTGCGACTTGCAAGCTCCAGTACTTACGAAAAACCTAGGTACTTTTTTGCAGTTAAATGTTTTAAAATTAGACTTTCTTGGCGACGGTAGCATTGTTCATGTTGACAGTAATATTAACAGGATGTTTCCTTATTTAGAAGAACTAATTTCTAATGATGGATTTATTGACTGGGATCAGTTTCTTTATTTTAGTGAATGTAAGTCATTAAGGCACGCAAAAGTTGGAATTACAGTAAGTGCAGTCAATGACTCAATCAGTTTGTTGCCATTACTAAATGATTTTCGTCAGCTAAAAAGTTTAGATCTCTCACTGAATTTTGTTAACAGAGATGGGGAGAGTGGGTGCAAAGTTATTGGATTTAAAGAGGTGGATAAATTTCTGAATGATTTTAGGTTTCGTTCTAACTGTCATACAGAGACATGAGTAAAAAATGTTACATATACTTGAATTATGAAAACTTAATTGTGTCTGTGTATCCATAATTTTATAATAAATATATTTTTAATAGTTGCTGTGAAACTAATTAGATCGAATGCATACTGGTATGACGTAAACCGTTAGCTTGCAAGATCACTTACAGAATGCAATTTAGGTATGTTTAATTAGGCTTAACAAAAAGAACTGTGTGAAACAAGATAATATACAAGCTCAGAGATTTGCACTAGCTTACAAGTTTTGTAGCAACAGTATATGCATTACAAAGCCTATTCATTTTTATTAGATGAAACGAATTTTTTAATTATGGTTTTATGTAAAACGACTTTGTTGATTTTACAGTTGTCTTAACCTACACGTTGACAGGCAAGTTCAACGTATTCTAAAGTTGACAATACCACTATTTATTTAAGGTTTTATTGCATTTATCACAAGCAAAGTCCGTTGAACCAAGGTCTCGCTTTAACAAATATTTCAATGTTCAAGCGCACTGGGCAAACAAGTCTTGTGAATGTTTGCATTTAGTGATGCTGTTGTATACTGTAAAAGTCAAAAGGATAAGATAAGCATGAAGCATTTCAGTTGATGCATGCTCTGAAAGGAAACAATGGAAATCAGCAAACTACTTATGTAATTAAGCTTTTCATAATTTGTTGTAATATTAAAACTATTTTAATATGTGATGTAATCTTGCATTTGTATTTTTTGTATTACATGTTGGTTTCAATAATTTCCATCTATTCAAGCTTTCACATTATTTCGTCAAGAAAACAAATCAATGGAATAAATAAACCTCAGAGGCATATGATTCTACCTCATAACTAAAAATGAATTGCTGCTTGATTACTGCTACTAAAAGTATAAAATTTCAAGCCTTGAGTCAACAGTCATCATTCGTGAACTGTGCTTACTGTTGTTCAATTCTTACTTGATCGAGCACACAGTCAGCCAAAATTCAATTTTTGTTTGCCATTATGTGTCAGATTTACAATTTATCCCTTTATTCAAACAAACAAAACCTCAATTGCCAGTAAAAAATATTGTATTTCATGAAAAATCAAGGTGTAAACTAGGTTGAAATCAAATGTTGTTATCTTTTTTTATCTTGTTTTGCGCTTACTGACCATACAGTTGCATTGCGAGAAAAAAGTACAAAGACAGGAATTGACGCAGATAACATGTATATTATTATTTGATATCTATTTCCATGTCATCTTAATAAACACATTTTTTTCAACGATATCTTATATAGTTTGCTAAAAAAATAACGAAGTTGTGCGTGCAAATAGGAATGACTTCCATTTTCCGTATTTCTCGGCAAACCATAAAGTTTGTTAACATAATAAAACCAAAAAGGTGCAAGTGCAGAGTTTGCTTCTTTTTTTGGTAAAGTACTGTTGGGAGTGATACATTTACAAAGGAAAGTTTCACAAGTGATCATTTGCTAAAATTTAGTATCTGGTTTTTTTTGAAAAAACTTTTTAATTCCGTTACAATTTAATAAGATGGGCACTGTGCAGAAAACAGAAGTTGACGGAAGGAAAGCTCTTGATGTAGGAGATCCTGGTAAACATTTGTGTTGGCACGCATGCTTATATTGAATTTTCTAAAGTAATAAAATAATAGGCTCTTAATCCGTTTTAGGTTTAAAGATCGGAG
The DNA here is from genome assembly GCA_029691765.1 of Entomobrya proxima. Taxonomy (NCBI): domain Eukaryota; kingdom Metazoa; phylum Arthropoda; class Collembola; order Entomobryomorpha; family Entomobryidae; genus Entomobrya; species Entomobrya proxima. The sequence goes on from CM056169.1 coordinate 50,772,951, forward strand.
ATATAATAAGTGCTTTGAGCAAAAACGAAAATGCCAAGATAGTGTTGACTCGTCGGTGGGATGAACTTACTCGTCTGGGGATTTCTAAAGCAGAAAGGATGGAGTGGGAGACGGATTTACTTTTGAAAAGGAAAAATGTTATGTGTGTAGTGGAAGATATTCTTCATGACTGGCGTTGCAGAAATGTAAAGAAGGCTACGCTTGACTGGCTTATTAACGTTGTAGAGACACTTAATATGAATGAAGTTGCATCAGTCTTGTCAGATTTTTCAATTGATATTACGTAGTAAGAAGTTGCAGAATATTTATTTTTCCTATGGGACAACAAAAAAAATATGGGCCAACCAGCATTTTAACAATGTGAGCGACAAAGTACAAGGGAAACTGTATCTGCTTCAGCTTTCAACTGCAATTCATTTACTACTTATCCAGACTTTAAATCAAGTACTGCAAGCTTCGAGGTGAAAAAACAGCATCTTGTATTATATTCACTTATAGGCTTTATAGAAGACATTAGGCATATTATTGTAACTTTAAATTTATTCATATTAGCCCAAGTTTATCATTTGGTTACAAGCTACATGAAGGCTTATTTATCTCCATTAAAGTTTTACGTATTTATGAAATAATCAGATCCTACATATTCATGTTTGTTTCATATTTTAATTTATAGGTATCAGTATTGATAGTTTGGTTCTTTTATATATATAATCCTACTTCCATATAATGTGCTGCCTACTTGTATGCAAGTAGTCAAGAAGAAAAAGCAATATGGTAAACAACGCAATTTGTTGATATAAATTATTATGTATACAATACCATATCACCATCTTATCAAGATTAAACTTATTGCCCGAATATATAAATCAAGTTTAATATAGTGTATTTATTCAATGTCATTTACCTAGCGATTCCTATACTCTTGACAGCTTTATCGCTATCTCTATCCTAAGCACATGGAATCAGTATAGGATTTATATAGGCCAAAAATGGGACAACTAGGTTTTATGTTCCACTTTAATTCCAACCTAATTTTTAATTTTTACTCACTTCTGGGTGCCTTTCTGCATTGGTAATAATCTGTATTGTTTGGTACGTTTTAATGCAATGAATCATTATATAATTCGTCATTGTGCTGGAATTGTTATGTTCGGGAATTTTTCTTATGTCAAGATAATTGCTTCAGATGATAAGTAGGAAAGGAAAACTTTTTATCGCTAAAATGAATCGATGTCAGCAAATCACATACCTAATGATTGCACAATTAAAACAACAAACTGCAGCTAATACAGTAATAATTCAGTATGCATTTTACAACTATTAGCACCAACTTTGAGTTTCTGAAGTCTTTCGTATAGTTTCGTGTTTTCTTCTACCGGTCACAATGCGAACTATTTAGTTTCCCAAAACGTATCAAAATTAAAAAAAATATGCCACAACAAAAAATCAAAAGAAGTAAAGTTGACAGAATTGGGGAAATCACGTTTGCGGACACAAGTAAGTATTCTATTCACTTGTTTATATATGTATGTATTATATAATTTATATTCCTCTGTTCTAAAATATTATTTTCATCAATAGGTCTTCGAATATCAGACGCTGATTACAACTTAACACTCAAAGTGGAGGGATCTAGCACGTGATATGAATGCATCAATTACTGACAGGCAGAACTTGGAAACAAAATGGCGTTAAGCCTTGACCATTGCTGAGGTGCTTGAGAGCATACTCGTAATCTGGAAATCAAGAATAAGTACAAACGCCACCCTTGACTTGCTGATGAAAAAATTCAGATCCTTGAAAATGGAAGAGGCCGCCTAAATGATGGAGGACATGAAACAAAAGAAACAAGACGATTAGTTTCGGAAACAGATTCTTTCCAGAAAACCTTGAGTCAGCAATGCTCGTTTACAAAGTCGGAGATCAAGAGTGCACGAAGAAGGAGAGCCATTTGTTCCATCAAACGAAATATCGGTTACCGATCCAATAGCTCTTTAGACAATACGCGGGAGGACGAGGTTGCAGAACACAAGGGCAATTGGTACAACTTTCGTATTAACAGAATGCTCTTAAATGCTGTCGCGGTTTTTCTAGTATTGATTTTTTCATTGCATTTATTAGTTTGTTTGTCTCACTTTGCTCTTTGGGGCTCCTGGTGCTTACAAAAATGATACACCAGCATCTGCTCAAGATTTGGGTGATACATCAGGCATTCTAGAACCAGTTCAGAAGAAAAATAATTCGGATATAGTTACTGAAAGTGACCTCAGTAATACCGACGATGAAAAAGTGATCAACATTTCTGTTAGAAGCTTTCAAGAATGTAAAATTAAAGAAAACCTGTTGCGTCCATTCGACCATTGTTCTTGTCAACAAGAATCAATGGAACAAAGGCTCCAGTATGTCCAAGGCAAATTAAATTAAGAGCTTGACCATCGTTGGTGCATTTAGCAAACAACAGTTTTTAGACATCGTATCACGTACTTTGAAAATTACTGCTATAAATATAATAAATCAAAACAACGTGTTTTGCGCATCCTATGAAAACCCAGACCACCAGGGTTTTTTACAATATGCAACCGTGAACTTAGATAAGCTAGAGTCAATAACATTATCTGATTTTTCAAATTGTACACAATTTTATAGAACGTTTGGAAACCAAATAAAGCTAGAAGTTGTTCATTCTCTACGGTTAGAAAATGCTATTTTTACTGACAGCAATGTAAATCATATGCGTAGGATTTTGCAAATGTCACGCTCAACGTTGAAAAAACTTAAAACTAGTGGCACGTCAAATGTTACGCAAAAGCGTTTTCATGCAGCAGACCCTCCTTTGTTCCTAAAAACACTCATGTTGGATTTGAAAATATATTCATGACTCAACTACCAAAAAATATACATCGTACGTAAATGCTCATTTATGTAGCGCAGTTCCACATCTACAGAGTTTTGAAAATACGGTGCGCTTATCATACTCTGACGTATAAATTATTCTAAAATTTCAAGATATAAAAATCTTTTTAATTACTTATTTTTTAAATATACTCATTTTCATTCTAAATATAAAATGTCTTGTCTAGTAAATGTTGATATTCCTGATGACCTACTAACCTCTACAACAAAGTGCGATCATCATTTTCTAAGTTTATTATTTGCTGTTTACTAACACATACTCCTAAGTTCTGGTCGAAAAATGAAATAAATCGACCTTAGAAACATCCAGTTTTACCTAACAACTAGAAAGCGAATTACAATACGGCTATTTCTAAAGGAAAATATTATGCATAACTGGCCATTTTTGGCCCCCAAAATTTAAATCGAGTTTTTGCTGTAGAATCATAAAACAAGCAAAAAGATTCATTCCAGTCAAAGTTTCACGTAGATCTGACCAATATTTCAAAAGTTATGATTAAGAACTTATGAAGTTTTGAAAATGACGTTTTTGGTGACCTGACTCCAACAAAATGCCAGCAACTAAATGTTCTTAAATGGACATAACGTTTACACTACAGACACATGCTCAATGGTGTAGGAGTCATTCAAGAGACTAAAAATCAGCAATCATTTTCTACACTTTCCTTTACAAAAATGCCGTTCTTTCTATGATTTATGGGTAACCCATCATGCAAGTACAGAAATAATGTAGCTGTATACACTAAAAATCAGTTTGCACCTAAACAATTGGAACAGTTGGAGACACAGGTCAACAAATTAATAAATCTTGTAAACATAATCGTCAGTAATCAGCATTCGTCACTCTGAATTGTCCGTTAACACATATTTCACCTAATCTGTTTCGCTTTCAGCCAGTTTTGAATTTATGTCATGATTTTATTCTGGCTGACACGTATCCTGTTTTGGCAACCTTATCAATTTATCATTATGCTTTCCTTGTGTATAGAACTGTTGCTTTGACAGTAAATTAGTGCATAAAATGTACATACTGGTGTGCCGAAATAGCCATCACTCTTATCATATAGCTTGTTGACTCTGATAAGAACAACGAAAGAGAGCAAACTTGTGAGTTTTGTGCACATATGTGTTCTGTTTGCTTGTTTGTTTTGGAAAAAATAGTTTTATATTAGCATGCAAAAATAACCAGTTACCAAATATCACCATGCTCAAAAATTTACTAGCGTTGTATAGAAATGGCTTGTACAAATTTACGGGCATATAGTTTCCCGTGAAAGGCGAACAAATTATGGGTCGAAGGGGTTGTGCTGAATTGACATGAATTTTCAGCTTTGAGCATACATATTATGTTAACGATACTTTGTTATTTCATTTTTCCTGTTCTATGTACTTAGTCAATGCGCTTAGTTGCGCAAAAACATTGCACTCACCTTGATGTGTCCTCATTGTTGTCATTTCAAGTCTGGCAACTCATTTCGTAGTGTAGTTTGAACAATAATATTACAAAGAAACAAAATACTATTCTCAACATACACTTTGTAATCGCATACTAGTGTTTTCGTTTAGGTATAGTAGTTAGTGCAATAAACAGGTAAGTTAGGTAAGAAAAATCACATTATATATTTCTGTGTGTTGTGAATTTTGTACACCTTATTTTTTATATTTCAGGCATGAACGAATCTGTTGAAGCAGATTCCCAATTGGGGCATCGCCGATCAAACAGCACAGACTCCGGATTCAATTCATTTTCAAGATCGTTTAGCTCCAGAGAAACCCTACCAAAACGAAGAAGGCATAACAGCACTGGCGGTGTTGAACATGCAATGCTGCAAAATGTGATTACATTTCTTGACCCCAATCCGCAACTTCCACAGATAGTTTTCTTTCGTCTGCTTGACTGTATATTTGACAACGTACTTTCCAGAGTGACAAAACAACTTAAGTATTATATACTGGTAGAACTTTGGAAACATATTCCGCACGAAATAATATTCACCCTGAAATCTAAGCACAGTCGATGGTCTAAACAGGAATTGTGCAATGCGTTCAGAACTGCAGAAGAATGGTAACGATTTCTAATAAGTTCTAAGTTCTAAAAACAAGAAAAATTACTAACAAGAATTTTTATTTCTCTAGCTACCCAGGCATTTGTGCTACTGCCCTCAGCACACTTATCAATTTCAAGAAGGAGTCAGTTCTAATAGACTTGTCATTAGGCTTTCTGGAGCAAAACTACAGAAATCTTTTATCTGTTTCAAGAGCTGCCAGTAGAATGCTAGAAACACATATAATCGATTCGCCGCAACTTTTTCTACATAGGGGATCTATTAGGCAGTACACCAGCGGGAAATCAAGTTCACCAAATTAGCATTACTTTGAGCTTGGCGAGGAATGCCCAGTGACAAATACAAAATCGTTACGCCTAAAAAGACAATGCTTTGCTATTTTCACAATAGGTCTTATTCTTTCCTTTATTTCTTGTTATTGCATAAATGTTATCTACTATCATAAAAACTTTCAGCAGAATAGTCAGATTTTGATGAAATTGCAACAGACTAATAGCTCGTCAAACAGCCAACAGGAGAATTCTGCGGTAAGCTATTCATTTGTTATGTTTCCATAAGCAAACATAATTTAGATAAAGAGACTTTGGTCTATATAAAATATTTGTAGATTTCAGATACTTTGCAAACCGAACTGCCCTCTTTGCCGGTTGTGCAAACTCGATATGTTCTAACGGTTAATTCGTATGATGAATATCAAAATACTTTGTTTAAACTTAAGTACGACAAGGAAGTAAATCTAACTATTTCGTTGGAAAATGACCCGGACTGGCCTACATATTTTTCTGTTGGAAATACGCGTATGATTCGTGAACTCTTTATAATTGGTGGTACTTCGATTTCTAAAGTCTTTAGTGCTTTGCATGCAATGCCAAACGCTGAGGAAATCAGAATTGTAAACAAAAACAATCTAATATGCCAGAATGTACACATGTATGACACGGTGTACAGGCAAAATACTATTTTCTCAAAAGTAACGGAATTTACTCTTGGAAACCTAACAGAATGTTTGGACTTTTACAAAGCTATTTCAAATACCTTAGTAATAAACCGAATGCATCATTTTCGTATAACTAACGGAGTGTTTACTAAAGACAATATAATCTACATTAAAAAGCTTATGTCCAATCCTCGAGACACGCTAAGTTCAATTGAGCTCACGGGATGCAAATGGTTTGCTTCACTTTTTGAAAATATTGTTGGTACCTATCTTCATGTTGAAACGCTAAGAGTAGATTTTAACAGTCGCACTAGCGGAGATCAAAATATTGTTTATTTGACCAAAAATATTCATCACGTATTCCCAAATCTAAAGAAATTTGTATCTATGGCAGGTCATATTGAAATGAATGAACTAATGAACCTGTCAGGGTGTATGAACATAAGCAGTATAAAAGTTGGTATTCGGATACCTAGCAACAACAGCGCGATCAATATGTCCCAAATTGTAACACATTTTCCTAGACTCCAAAGCCTGGACTTATCGCTCAATTTTGGTTTCTCTCATGCGCGATCTCGATGTACATTGGAGGGGTTAGACCACATTGAAAGATATCTAATGGAGTTTAAGTACCGATCGAACTGCATTATTAAAAGCACTTCTCAATTATATTCCTGAATATAGTTCCAGTAGATTTATCACTATTTTAAGTGCATGATAGCCGTTATCCTTAGCATAACCAATCTAGAATTACAACATTAATGACGTAAATATGAAAACAAGAACATATAATATATTACGTTAGGAAATGTGAGTAAATCATTGAAATATCATAGATCATCCAAACGAGATTCATAAGATATTTTCCATATTACATGAACACAACGAGTGGGATAAAACTGCTGCGCTAATTTTAATTTTATCTAAATAAGTCTGTGTTTCTAGTTTATTTAAATAATTTATAGCCTTGTAATAAAATTATAAGTCGTGAACAAACGCAACAGTTCATCAACACTGTGTGCATAATGTAACTGCAAATAAAATATTGCCTCTAGCTATTTTGTTTCAGTAATTGCCCATGTGTCAATGAATTTTCTGTTTAATTCTTCATACTCCAACCGTAATTCGGAATTTAAAATGTGTAGTTATTAGTGCGTTGTTAAAGAAATGGCATTGAGAAGCACGTGTGTGTGCATGTCAAATAGAATAACGCATATTCAAATAATTTGTAAATATAACAAGTAAGCTAAAGAATTTAAATTTTTGAATTACACACATACGATACATTAACATTAACAACAGGTATTATCTAACTAAGCTAGATTGTTGCAAGCTTTTCAATAACAACTTTCCCTGTAATATATAATTATGTAAAGTGTCTTATCTTTTACACCAGCACTAATCAATCAATTGTCAGATAACAGACCTGGACTCAATGCGAAAAATGAGCAAAGCGAGTGCTTGAGTGCTTTTTTCACTAGCCGATTTCCAAATCCAATACCTTGTAAAACGGAATTTGTGTGTGCTGAAGTGAATCAAGATGATTTATAAAAACTGCAAATGTGGAAAATGAATGTATTTTGCAAAGATTTCTGACATTTTTGTTGATTTTAATTGCTTTTGTATGATTCGCTACATCAAAAGAATTTGTAAGCAAAACTCAAAAATGTAACCGTATAAATGGATGTGTTAGAAGATATTAATAAACAACTTTTGGATTTAGAAGTGCCAATACAATTGCTTTATTGAATCTCATTCCAGTTTTATTAAAACAAAAAGCTCTTATCGAAATTATGGCCAGTTTATTGTCATGGTTTTCAGCACACTAATTGTAGAAGTTCGAATCAATGAAAGGTCACATTTGCATGAAACCATTTTTACTCCATAAAACTGCATACAGATTCATATAATTTTTGTACATTTCTACGATGACTGCGGAGATTCCAAGCCTCCGGGCTGAGTCAATGCATTTTTCAGTCAATACAGCTTTTGTTGTTTCACTACGTGAACCTTCTGCAGCGGTCACCCGTCAACAACCTGTAAAAATCCGACCAAATTAAGAAACCTGTGTGCAATTTGCCATTGATGTTAGTTTTAAACGTACAAAAACCAACTAAAATCTACAAATTATTTGATGAATATGTACTGCAAGATGAAATCTTTTTTATAAATGTATTAAATTAAATTAAATTAAATGCAAACGTTTATAGTCTTGTGCTGAATAGCTGGTGAAACCGAAGTCTCACAGTGCTGTTTTCATCAGCTAGACTTTGGTGCCCATGTCTTCAAAGAGGCGAGACAGAAGCACCAGAATGCCTTCTTCCAATTAAGGAAGGATCCTGTAGAAGGGAACTACAGGATACCTACTCCGTACTGGTCGCAAGCGACACACACCGAGCCGAGTAGGATTAGCAAAGACAGCTCTCCACTGCTGGTGAGCGGTCACCCATCCAACAGCTTCTGCAAAGGCCGTTGTATAACTTAGTGATCTGACGAGAACTGTTAAGTACGTACCAAGCTGCCTTATTTATTTCGCTTCATGTTTCAGCAATTCAGTTTATTTAAAGTAGTCAATAACCGATTGGTCAAAAACAAAATACTTCAAACGCCTGATTTCCGTATTTACATTTAACATTGCAACCAAACAGAAAAATATTCGCATAGTTCGTACTAACAGAAACAGATATATTTACTTAGTACTAACAGAAATACGGCAGGCGCCAGTGTGTGATTTTTTGGCAATGGAACAAAAGTTTCGCTGTCAATGACTCACTGAGAAATTTTTGGTTGGTTTTTGTTAATTCAGCTTAAAAATGCTGAAGTGTGTACAAAATCTGGCGCCAGGTTTTTATCTTTGGTGGGACTATGCACTCTATATTATATATAAAGTAATCATTGACTAATCTTTTGACTAAATTGTTCAAATATAACATACAAAAAACTACAACAGTAAAAACATGAGATTGTTTTGCCAATTTGCATTGAGATCATTATTTATTGACAATGATGGGTTCAACTGAGTTCATAACAGTACAATTCTGCTTACCAAATCTCCCGTTGCAACAAACTAATTTGCTGATTTACGCCGTCATCAAATAGGAGCACCATACATATTCTATGACATATATGTACCAAATAGGCATAATTGACTTTCGTATTGATAGAACAAGTGGCTTTAAGCTACAACAGTGTTACATAAATAAACTATCTACAAAATAACAAAATATAATTTTTCATATGCATAAATATTAACCAAATGTTTTCTTCAAAAGACTTACGCGTCATATTTCACAAATATTGATCATATTTACTTCTAAGGTATTTTTTACGTTGAGTTTCCTCAATTATTTGTATGAGCGCTGTAGACGACAGTTTGAACGATAGGTAAAATTGCTTAAAGATATGTCCACCTCTTTGAGACCAATCACTTTGCACCCCGAATCCCTATTCTTTTCCATAAACTTTAACAATAGGTCAAACGTTTTCAAACTATGAAAAAAATGAAGCAAAGGAAGCAAGTTAAAGCTAGCTTGGCCTTGAATTTTTAATCCAATTTTAACATACTCTAAGGACCTGCACCCAGCCAAGTTGAGAAATTGATCCCACACAATAAATCCAGTAGTGGATACAAAAGTCTTCAGGTTAGGAAATACGTTGTAAATGTTATTGCTCACATGAATGATATGATCGTCGCCTTGAAAGTCAACTCTTAAAAATTGTACATTCTGATACGTTCCAGTGCCTCTTTCAAATAAAGGCGCGTGCAAGTAACATCTACTAATTTCAATAGACTTGAGATAGGACCGAGAGTTTGAAATAAATTTTTTGATCGCGTCGGTACTTTGCTTAGTTAAAATACCATTGGATATTTGAAACGTTTTCAATTTGCTTAAAATAAAAGTTTCAGACAAAGACTTGTAGAAATCATAACATGCTTTAAAATCCTGAAGCGTAAAGTTTTCAACGCTTGGCAAATTTATGTTATTGTGATAAAATGTATCCAGTTTGTTACAAATAAAGTTTTCCGTACCTATTAGTGTGACGTTTATAACGTTTTTCATGGCATATAAAACACTAAACAATTTATGAATCGAAGGACCCACTAAAATTTTTACTTCAGTAACCATATGCGTATCTCCTGATGGAAACTCTAATGGCCAGCTATCATCTTTTTCTAATGAAACAACCAGGCTTATTTCGCAATCATGCATTAGTTTAAACAAAGTATCTTTGTATTCCCCATAGGACCCAACTGTGAAAACATACCGTAACAAAGAGCCTGTGCTTTCAAGGGTCTTCGTTGATATACTATACAATTCCTGTAAAAAAATTAAACAAAATTTTTTAATAAATTCCGTGCTTTACATTTACTTACTTATGTGTGCTTATAGCGACATACCGTAGTTGTTTTCAGAGAAGTAGCGTGAGAAATATTGAGATGATGATTAGAACCAGTCTCTTTGTTGTTTTGCAAGTTGATTATTTGATAACACAAAACTGTAGCTCCACAAAGTGAAACTGCTATTATAGTAACGCTGAGCAAAGTTGTTACAAAAAGCTGCTTTTTCCAGTTTAGAACCGAAGAGTTTTGGGATGTTTTGGCATCCTTGTGGTGAGGCATATGTGCTAATGGAAAGTTTATCATACAGCTGGATTCTTTTGTAAATGTACAATGTGAGGCTTTATTTTCATTGGAATCAATTGTGTCCGTGTCAAGTATTCTAGCTGCTGCCTTAGAAACATGTGCAACGTCATTGTAAAACTTTTCAATAAAGTTTACGGTTATATCGATGACGAAATGCTCTTTTGTAAAATTCACCAGAGAAGAGAGTACAAGTACGCAAAATCCATTTGCGCTAAAATAAATTTTAAAATATTTTAATACATAAGTGTATTAAAAAATAATAAATGAAAATATTAAATCCGATTTATCGTCCAAAGTTTAACCACTACCTTTGTTCCATTTTCAAGAGTGCTTCAGAAATTCCTGGCTTCGACCATCGGTCTAGCATGGGATTTAAGTCTAAGATAATATCATGCGACACTAGTCTCCATAACTCAACTAAAACACTCTTTATGCAGGTCTCTGGCAATCCAACAAAAACATTTTGAAAAAGGTGATCGATCAAGTGGAAAAGGATTGTTATAGGAATCTGCGAGTTTGGATCAGTAAACGTGATCTCATTTTGAAGCAAATAACTATTGCTTTCTTCAGAATTATTTTGTTGCTTATGAGTATTAACTGTTTTGCAATAGTTGTTTGCTGGTGTTTTACAGCACCCACCGGTGTCTGAACTACCTGAAGGGCGACGCCCTTTATATGAGTTAATTTGCAATTTCTCTGGACTATTCATACTAGTCTAAGCAGAGCACTAAATCATTAGTAATCTTCATAGAACCCTGTCCATAAAAACTTTTATTTCTAACTTTTTTCGAATCCAAGCTATGCCTACGCTAGCTGATCTACAATCATAATTTGGCTTTGGAAACTATACCGATCCATAAACACAAGGTTTATTTATTTTGAATACGAATTTTTTCTGGGTTATGGCTAGTATACTGATTTGAGACTGTCAACACCATACCACCACTTCATGCAATACTCAGTCAGTCAAAGAAAACCTAAAAATGAGGCACTTACAAACACCTATAGCGACTTAGAAAGCAAAACCAACAGACATAAATAACCGTTTATTAAATAAACAACGATTTGTAGAAGCTTTTGTTACTTCACTTAATGTATACACAAAAGCGTAATTTCAATTTTTAATGCAGCAAAAACCATTGTGGAGTCTCAAAACTAATAAATAGTCAAACTGGTTTCATATTGATTATTTCTTGCAGTAAAATCGGTATACCAATGTATTTATTTCAATTTCAAGTATTACCTCTGAAGCAGTACACTTGGTTCTTGTTCATTATACTAAGCATACAATTCAAAGATACATACTATGCATTTGTATAATTCCACACTGCACACAAATCGTAGAAAAAGCTACCGTTGCTTTTATTAAAGTCAATAATCTTGCTACCAATTTTACCCCACACAATATTTGCGATAAGATGTAACCCATTAATGCAGCAAGTTTTTATATCAAGTCAAGGCATATATTGATTTTGGCATATGTGTAAGCAAGTACAAGTAAAGCAGAAGCGAGCTTTATTTGTAAAAACTTACCTGATATCAAAAGCTTTGTATGTTTTTTCGAATGCATTTTATTATTTATCTTACCAAAGTTGACACTTCGAATCAAATAAACAAGGTTTTGATAAGTTGCGTGAACATGTCCGGGCAATTTTGATGATTTCAAAATGAAAAACACTTGTGTTAGATTAGCTGTTATGTGGAACAGGATGCGATTTATTGCGCAGTAATCATCGCAGTATTATAACTATATACATATTACCCACGTTGTCCTAATTTTCAATGGTTTTTGTTTACTAAAATGAACTCAATCCTTGAGTTGGAAGAGTTGAACCCTTGCATGAGGTGTAATTTTTCTATGTTGCTTATCAGTTATGTGAAGTCAAACTTAGCTTATTGAACATGTGTATCAATTTTTTAGTGTTTATTGTTCACTCATTGTTCCTACGTATTTCATTATTTGTTTAATTCAATATTCATGTATACAACCAAAGCAAACATGTGCTTGATTTAGGTCAAAGAGAATTATTGCATCAAATAAACCAAGACAAGTATGTGTCTTGCAAGCATGATCTGATTTCAGTAATTGGTTTTCTATATGCTAGAAATTAAGGAAGTAATAAAAGTTTCTAACTATACTGGTTTTTGTTTAAAGAAGCACTTTTAATAATAAAACAAAAGTTAACAATAATGCAAAGAATATGTACATAAACACCATTTTTTATTATAACCAAAATTTTGAAAGAGATTGAATTGAAATTTTTAATGCTGTCAATCCCACATTCAAAGGTAGCTTCATTACATTAGAAGTTTTAAAATTTCCTCAGGAAACTGCCTTCTCAGCGCTATATCATGTGCTGTATTGCCATGATGATTTCTGTTTTGTATATTTACTCCAGCGCTAAAAAGTATCTGAATGGTTTTAGACAAATCAACTCCCGAATCTTCTTCGTATAGACAGTTGAAGGTACATTGCAGTGCATTATTTCCTTGCGAGTCGATTTCGTTGACGTCACATCCCAAATCCAGAAAATATTGAAGATGTTCCCGTAAGTGATATTGAGCACAAATGTGTGCTATATTACAACCAAATTCATTTTTTATTTTCCAATCTGCCCCAAGTTCCACTAAGCGTTTAGCAAGGCCTATGTTTCGGTTCCTTTCCAGTGCATAGTACAAAGCTGTCTTTCCTTGCAAGTCTTTGGCGTTGATGTTTATATTATGTTTTTTTGCTAGGGGTTTTATTTCAGGAGTTTTGCCATATAACACAAACATATCCAGAATTTCTACAGGTAGGTCCATAAAGTATACAGCATAGTGTAACGGCGTTCCGTTCCGTTCCTTCTCTGCCCAGTTGAATAAATCCACAACATTATTCGGTTTTGTAGTTAAATGGCCAGAGAAATTATTTGCAACATTTTTTATGTCAATGCTTTCCAATCGCTGCCCCAGAAGACTTAATATTCGGCGAAACCAGTAACAATCTTCGGTTTTTGCGGCAACATGTAACAAAGTTTCATTGTTGGAATTGAGTGCTAATAGATTTACTCCTTTTTTAACAAGACATTTTATTATTTTTATGCGGCGGTTTAGAACTGCTACAAAAATGGGAGGAGGACCACCATTGTGATCCCTTTCAAGCAGAGAACCATCTATTGCTAAAAGCAAATTCGCTACTTCGACAATACCCTTGCTTATTGCCAATTGAAGCAAGGAAGCTGACCCTTCATTATAATTCGGTTGAAGTACAGTTTTCAAGAATGGTTCCAGAATGTCGCAGACGTCCTTTTTAGAATGTTTTCCGTTGGTAATTGACATCTGACACTCTGAGAAAGTTTCCAGGTCTACTAGCCGTAAAATCCCTAAAATCGTAGCATTTGTGAATTTAATTTTGTTGTCCTCAAATTTGTAAAAATACTTTCTCATATTTGGGGGCTTCAAAAAGCAGTTTGCCTTTACGCAGTGCTGATAAAGAAACTTGCTGAGGTCCCAAATTTCATTTACTGACATGTAATTTGCTGCTAAATGAAGGACAGATTGGCCTTGGTTATTCAAAACAAAGAAATCTGATCCTTTATTAACCAGAAATTCTATGGCTTTGAAATGAATTCCATTTGCATGCAAAGGATTTGCGAAATCTTTCCAAGATTCAGTTAGCAAAGTTGGACATTTTGATAAAAGAAGTTGACATATTCCCAGTCTTTTTTCCAGTAAATCATCTCCATCAAAGTAAGTATCTTCTAAACAAGTATAAAGTAGTCCACGATTTTCAAGTGACATCCGTTTAACAAAAAGAAGCACAATTTCAGCATCAGCTCGGCGAATAGCAGCATTTACTGGTGAATTGCTTCCTTCAATTTCCAGGCCGATTTGAAATAAATCAAAGCTGAAAGCGTCTGAAAAATACTTGCAAAGTTTTTCTACTGTGATTGCTTTGCAATGCGTGAATGCCATTTTAAGTACTGAAGCAGCTGCATCTTTGTATTCTTCCAAAAATTTGCGATGATATTCAAGGTCATGTTCGTTGGAGTTTTCTGTTGCTGCATATACTACATTTAGAAGAGCTTCATAGTTACAATAAAGGCACACTTCCAGCGGGGTCAAAAAATGAAAGCTAGAAATTGGTATTTTTGCTTTAGATAAGGTTATATCATTGGAAGATTTCCCAAGCAGCTCATTTAAAAAATGAGCTACAAAGTTTTCCCGTAAAGCATAACCAAATTTTGAAGAGACCTTGGTGCATTTTGTGAAAGCAAAAATTTCATTAAAAGCCAATTGTTCCATTTCCTGGAGAAATCCCGTTTTGTGTCTTGTAAAAATTGCAAGAAAGTACTCTGCCACCAAGTATTCAGCAAACTTGTAATACAAAAACTCAGGTTTTCCAGAATTCTGGTGTTTTATTAGACCTCGTGTTAATATTGTCTGCTGACTTAAATTTTCAAATGTAACAACAATCTTTGACAGATGCTTTGCAAAATCCGGAAAAACTGTTTCTATTGCCAGCCATATGTGATAATTTCTTATCTGGCAAAGTCCATCGCATTGCATTGCATTTACGTTCCTGTTATATAAGCAAAGAAAACCGCATTTTGCTTCCCCAAGACGTTGTGAAGTAAGCCTGGAATAAATTTCCATCACTGTTTTCAAATAAGTTGTTGTCTTCGTTTCAAATATTGCTTGACGTTGTCCAGCATGAATGGCAGCTTCTTCAGCATAGAAACCTGCTATCAGTTTGCATTGAAGTGGCACACCAAACAATCTGGTTTCATCTTCCGGTATGGACTTTTTTAAACTTTTCAGAAAAACTCTGCCGTTCTCCTGAAGTTTTGGCAAGTCCAGTAGGTGATTTCCATTGGCACAATACTTTGTTAAAAATTCCAGTTGATTTTCCTCATTAAAAGTTTGAATTTCAAAGTAAATGCAATCTAGTATTTCGTTCAGCTTATTGCGCAGCGTTGGATTGGATGTTAAATAAATTCTGACAAATGGCATGGTTTTAACAATTTCGCGAAGTAATAGCATTGCGAAATTTGTCTGAGTCGTCGGGACTTCCTCTAACCCATCAATGAATAGTTCTAAGGTTATGTTTTCGTTTTTGATATTCTCAAAATGCACACGCCGAGCAAACGAGAATGCTAATATTTGCGCTAGATTCACGGCTTTTTGGTATGCAATTAATTCACCAGTTGAGAGTTCTTTTGGCATTAGCTTGTTTAACGAAACAAAGCCAACAAGTTTGTCTGGGAATTTTGCACAAAACGTTCTTGCAAGGCTTTTCAACAAAAATGATTTTCCAATGCCTGGCATATCGCAAATGCAAATGCATTGTATATTACTTTTTAAAACGCATTCTACAAACCTGTTTTCCGAAAATGTGATGGTTTCCAAGTGCTCATTTTCGTCATTGATATAATGACCAAATCTATTCAAGCTTCCGTTTGTAGCTTCAAGTAAGAATGTCTCGGTGGAATGCTCGTAGCGGATCAGATGCACTAGGCCAATTGCTTTATCACAAATTTTGCTCCAGTCACTTGCCCAGTCAGTGTCAGTTCGGTCAAAATCCATTAGAATAAATCGGGTTTCCACATGGACCCGTAGAAATTCTTTGATTGATAACTCCATGATATTTTCTGTAATATAGTTTCGTAATTTGGTGCGTTGGACGTGTTTGAAAACAAACACATCGGGGCATTCTTCTTTAAAGAATGCTGGGTTTACTACAACGCGCTGGGTAAGAAAACGTGGAATGTATAAATCATTTGGCGGGACAGTTTTGTCGTGCAATTGCGGTGAATGATCCTCTTGTAATGAATTATACAAAATATCTAAACGCTGTTTGTGCGGAAGATTTGTATCAAGCCACAGAATGGCTTCAATGGTGCTCAAATAAAGAACCTCCCCAAATGTATACAGATGCCCACTAAGTTTAACCTTTAATCTGCTAAATGTTTCATTAGTGAGAAGTACAGTTGCGGGCCACCTCTGACTTGTCTCCTTAAGTGCTTTTGTAAGTGCGTAATAGCCTCCTGGTTTTGTCAACAAAAGCTCATAAAGAATTTGTGCTTTCTTATGTTTTTTGGTAATGTAGTCCTGTGTCAACATTTTAAGATTTTTATACCTGGTTTCTTTTTTAACTAATCAATGGTAAGCATACTTTTTATTTCACTTTCTGTTTTAAGGGTCAAAGGGTCGGCCAATTTATTGGGGGTGGACTGCTTCCGGTACTTGTTTATTATTTTCATTAATAATTCAAGAATACCACTTTACTTAAATAGCTCTTCTAGGAGGATTATAATTGAAAATGAAAAAAAAATCCTAAGGTAGCCGAGTGCCAATAAGTTGGTCGACCCCTCCAACAAAAGGGAAAATAAAAAATATGCTTGCAAATTTTAAATTAGTAACTTACAATGTGATGCCTTTCATTGCAACTAAGAATCCCTGCGGCTTCTAGTCGTGTTAATAAGTACACGTTGCAAAGCGTCTGTTGCACTAGATCCCAAACCAGGTTTTTGATATGGGCTCTTTGCCAATCCTCCATTTTACTACAACTTAGGAAGAATTAAATGACAAAAACAAAATTACAAATAAATCTTTAATGGTACTTTTCCTGTGCCTAATGTACCATTACCTACAAGTTACTCTACTACTGATGTTCAATAGAAAAAGAAAATGTCTTATACAAGAACCTTGCTCGTTAGTACGTCCGCTCTATATCTGCAGAACGGTTACGAACCGTTCAAAAATAGTTGTCATTATTAAAGCATGTCTTATAGTTCCTAAGACAATTTTCAATCATTTATATAAAGTCGCAGAAGGTACGGTACACTACCCATAGATGTATAGACAGTTTTGAAAAACATTGCAGTAGTAGAATGATTTTATTTACGGTAACGTCGATATTCACTTTTACCGTTTTTTCTTAGGGTGGTCTTTTTAATCGGTTTTCTACGCTATTTGCTTGAGATGATTTTGCTGGAAATGATACAAAATAGTTATAAACGTGTGGGCATTCAAACAAGCTATAGTGCGTGTCAGAAATTAACCTTGAAAGAAAGTTATTAGAAATTCAACTTTAAGCCATTTTGTATTGAAAACCAAATTTTACACTGAAAGAAAAGTTTATAATGCTGTTACTTGACATACTTGCTTCATGTTCACCCAAATTTATATTGGTTTTGTAGCGCTTTTCTAAGGTTTCATAATTTAACGCACAATAACTATAGTACTTGCGCAGTAGAAAAAATTTGGCGTATAAACACGTACACCTAGTATTAAATCATTGCATCAATAATTGTCCTTGTACAAAAATGTAATAAAAAGCCAGGGATTGAGTTTAGTCTGTGTTTGTAGAAAAACTAATTGTGAATACTATGTGTAAAAATCTGTGGAACCACCGGTTACCTGGAACACACAGTCATTAAATATATGTACTCGGTACACGAAAATTTGGGTACCGGTAAATTTAAGCGTCGGAGTCACCGGAAGTAAAATTTATTTTGGATCGCAAGAAAACTTTCTTCAACCGCAATATTTTGCACACATACATCTTAAAGCCTGTTTTATACAAACTCACTGTTTGCTTCTCAATCCTTTTTCCTTTGAGTAAAGCCATATGGTCGGTTCCACCTGAAAAATTTTTTTCTTGTATTTTCAAAGTTTTTGCATAAATGTTACGTATGTGCGACATGTAATTATTATGCCAACTTATGTTGTCTCAAGTTGCCCCAGTAGAGGAGTACGGCGATTTGTTATTTCAGTATGTGATGGGTGAATGAATTGGCCGTAAGTCGAAATGGAAAGGGAATTGGACGTGGAAACTTATTGTGCAAATGCACCATAGTAGGGTTGTTATTTGACCAAAAGGACCTTATTCAAGTTCTCACCAGCCTGGGACCCTGTCTCAATTTCTCAACCACAAGTTACGTGGTTACAATTAATGGCTCATTCGAAAGAGCAACTCAACTTCTATTACACTGCATTCCACAAGTGTCCCATATCGAGTGCGCATGGTTCGATTTTTGCCAAAATATTTTGCTAAAATCCACCTTAGTCGCCTATACAGGTATATTATATATTTACTGTTCAATAACCACAAGTCATGTGGTTACAATTAATGGCTCATACGAAGTAGCAACTCAACTTCGATTACACTGCAATCCACCAGTGGCCCTATTTGAGTGCGCATGGTCTGATTTTTGCCAAAACATTTTGCTGCAGTATAGGCGAGTAAGGGGGATTTTTGCAAAATGTTTTGGCAAAATCAGACCATGCGCACCCGAATCGGGCCACTGGTGGGCTGTAATATCATAACACGCGAGTTGCTCTTTCAAATGAGCTATTACTTGTAACCACTTGATGTGTGGTTATCGAACAATGAATGTTTGATATACCTGTATAGGCAACTAAGGTGGATTTTAGCAAAATATTTTGGCAAAAATCGGATCATGCGCACTCGAATTGGGACACTTGTGGACTGCAGTGTAATAGAACTTGCGTTGTTCTTTCGAATGAGTCATTAATTGTAACCACGTTACTTGTGGTTGAGAAATTAAGACAGGGTCCCAGGCTGGTGAGAACTTGAATATGGCCCTTTGGCTTAGTGACCATCAAGTTTTGTTTTTGAGAAAAAATATAATTATCATAAAATCTAATTTTTTAGGACTTATCTATTATTTTTTCGACTGTATCTCACAACCGATATTATTTTGGTAACCAATGAAATATTGACCACTTAGAACAAATTGTGTTCTATTAATTGCAAAAGAAAATTTCAATTTTTTATAAATTGTTGAGAAGTTATGGTCGAAAGTGTTTGTTCTCGTCTGATTTTTTACCAACTTTTAAGAATTAAAAGGTTCATAATTTCTGAACTATTACTTTTCACTAGACAGTCATGGGTAATTCTGAAAGGGCAAAGCCTGGTTTACTTTCACTAGCAGTCTCAGGTTCAAAACCTACGACTAAAAAAAGTGACACGCCAAAGTGTTACGCAGTTCCGGTGGGACGAATTGGGTACGTTTGCGGAAAGATTCCCATAACTTTCCATTTTTGCAAAATTTTAAAAATTTGAAAAACCCCATTTTAGAATATTTAATTTGAAACATTTTGCTGCTTTAATCACGAAAATTGGCCAGCCCACTAGCTTGCAGCGGCCATGTAAAGATAGCATGTTCATGTTTATCGGCGTCTAAGCATTACAATTTCTAAAATTTTGACTTTCGAATTTGATGTAAAAAGATAACTAGAATTGATATTTTTGTAATGAGAAACAAAAATTTTAGAAATTTAAGCTCGTACCGATAACATTAGGTTAGTTTTTAAACTGAGAATTGAAATATTTAGACGCTGAAAAACATGAACAAGCAATCTTTGCATGGCCACTGCAAACTAGCGGGCTGGCCAATTTTCATGATTGAAGCGCCAAAATGTTTCAAATTAAATATTCTAAAATGGGGGTTTTCAAATTTTTAAAATTTTGCAAAAATGGAAAGTTATGGGAATTTTTCCGCAAACGTACCCAATTCGTCCCACCGGAACTGTGTAACACTTTGGCGTGTCACTTTTTTTAGTCGTAGGTTTTGAACCTGAGACTGCTAGTGGAAGTAAACCAGGCTTTGCCCTTTCAGAATTACCCATGACTGTCTAGTGAAAAGTAATAGTTCAGAAATTATGAACCTTTTAATTCTTAAAAGTTGGTAAAAAATCAGACGAGAACAAACACTTTCGACCATAACTTCTCAACAATTTATAAAAAATTGAAATTTTCTTTTGCAATTAATAGAACACAATTTGTTCTAAGTGGTCAATATTTCATTGGTTACCAAAATAATATCGGTTGTGAGATACAGTCGAAAAAATAATAGATAAGTCCTAAAAAATTAGATTTTATGATAATTATATTTTTTTTCAAAAACAAAACTTGATGGTCACTAAGCCAAATTTTGGTCAAATAACAACCCTACTATGGTGCATTTGCACAATAAGTTTCCACGTCCAATTCCCTTTCCATTTCGACTTACGGCCAATTCATTCACCCATCACATACTGAAATAACAAATCGCCGTACTCCTCTACTGGGGCAACTTGAGACAACATAAGTTGGCATAATAATTACATGTCACATATACGTCACATTTATGCAAAAACTTTGAAAATACAAGAAAAAAATTTTTCAGGTGGAACCGACCATATGGCTTAACTCTTTTTTCATCTTGCTTCCCGCTTGAAATTCATTTGCTTTTCATTTCTCATCTCAAAGAAGAGCAGTGCTCTATTTGCAAAGCTGAAGTGAAAAGCACAAAAAAGTGACGCGAAAAGCAAACCTTTTATACATACTGCAAGTGAAACAGGAAGGAAAGAAACGAGAAAAGCAAGTACAGTATGTAACAGGCTTAAAAATAGCTTAATCGTTTAACAATGCTTAATAAAAACGTTTCTGTAGGTTCTTGTGCGAAATCAAAATTTGTCTTAGGAATTATCAGACATACTTTGGATTAGTTTTCGTGGATGGTTTGTCGTAGATAGATTTTTATAGATTGTAAAAAGATTGCAGAGGTTCAGCCAGTCAATAGAAAACCATAAAAAAGCTCGCTGCTGAAGACGATAATATGAATTTTGCTTATGAACTGCCTACAGGAATAAACCAACATTGCTAAAAATAAAGGACATTTATAGATAAAGGTTTTGAAAGGTTAATTAGCATTCTTAAGATCATATTCTGGTTAGCATGAAACCTACTTCTGCTGCTTAAGGGCACAGTTTTGATTATTTCAAAGGATAAGGAATTTTGGAGATTTTCCCATTTTTTAGCATTTCGTCAAAATTTGTGTAAATGTACCCCTTGTAATAGGAAATTTTAAAAAAGTATTGTTTTGTTCCTAGGGTGACGATTACGTGAAAAACGATGATTTAATATGACCATTTTTACAGTATCCGAAGAAACTAGGACTTTTGAAGTTTTTTGTTGTAAATTTTGTATGAAGCCGGGAGGAAAATCCTAATTTTGTAATGCTTGTTTCAACAAAACAAACTTAAAGACATAATTCCGTTCCATGGTGGAGACATTTGAAAAAATGTATGGACACACATACCAAATTTGACACAACACATCGTGTCAAACGTGACCGACTGCTGTTTCCGTCTGCTTGATTCAGACTATCTATTTTATCTGTATATATCAAATGAAAGCCAAGGAAGATAGCCGCGATAGTATTTCTCATATTTTGAAGGCATACAATTTATCATCACTTTAATTTAGAGGTTTCATCACCGTTATGATGCTGATGCTTTTATCCGAGAAAAAAAAATCCCCTATAATTTTTTATCACCAGGTGGAAATGTCACGATTTTGTGGTGCAAAAGTAATAATGTGTTCTTTCTCTGACATCAATTGCAGCCTGATTGCTTGAAAGCTGTAGATTTGGCTGACATTTATGCTTAGCACCACCAAATTTTGAAAAAGTGACAAATTTGTCAAATCCTGCGATATCTTTTTTAAGTCATTTATTTCAAAATCTGAGAATATACAATTGAGCCTAATGTATTGTGATTATTTTGACACCTATACTGTTAATATCCGACCACACAGACGCGAGGACGGTTTGTTTACTTTTGGCACTTCATAGAAAATTTGATTCTGACCATTTTGGCAAAATCCAAAATTTTGGTCTAAATTTCACGAAAATAGTACAAAAGTAACATATTTCGTTGAATATCAACAGGCAGGTACATATTTAAAGTTTTGGTGGCATTTGGTAGATGTCAGCGTTTTCGTGAAAATTAGCATTTCACAGGAAATTTTCGTACATTGCCAAAAGTAAACAAATCGTCCTCGCGTCTGTGTGGTCGGATATTAACAATATAGGTGTCAAAATAATCACAATACATTAGGCTCAATTGTGTATTCTCAGATTTTGAAATAAATGACTTTAAAAAAGATATCGCAGGATTTGTCAAATTTGTCACTTTTTCAAAATTTGGTGGTGCTAAGCATAAGTGTCAGCCAAATCTACAGCTTTCAAGCAATCAGGCTGCAATTGATGTCAGAGAAAGAACACATTATGTCACATGTTTTCCACGTTTCATTGGACTGATTGGTTGATTGTTGGTTCAGCAACGGGTAGTGCAAACCAAGGATATCCTCAAAATACAGACCCGTAATTCCAACTTTTGACGATATCTCGTTACTAAAAACAGATTTTTACAAACAGATTGCTGCCGTGTATCAGCAAGACACTGTTGCAGGTGGACATCATAAATTTGTGACCCTTTAAACTACAACCAAAAATTGACGCGGTTAAAAGTCAAAAAACTTTCTGACAATTTCATGAAAATTTGAGTAAAATTTTTTTTTGTAAAAAACGGATATACAAAAAGTCGCCATATATGCATAAATGTTTGACTCATATATCCACTCAACTTCACAGAAAAAATCACAATCCAAAAGCTTTTCAGTTTTGAGAAATTTGAACCCATTTAAGGTGGAACCGATCAAAACATGTTTTCGTCATTACTGCCCTCTAACTTGGTTTGGAGGGCTGAAACTTGGCATGGACACTTTCCTTGAGATCTACTATTCGTAGGCAGTTAAAGTTTAAAAATTTGAGAAAGTTGATTTTTTGGGTGGGAACGCCCGCAAATAGTTACTCATTACAAAAACCGGCAATGTTAACGCGGAGTAGCTTGACAGTTTGGCCTACCATTTGGCATCTTTCTTTGGTGACCTAGACAATTTCCTGTACATACTCTCCCTGTAATTGTGTGAATAGGTATTATGTAAACTTAAAACTGGTGCTTAAAACTATAATTACACATATGTATTTTGTTAAAAGTAACTTTGTGTACAATGGTTTTATTGGGAAGTTCCGCTTATCGCATATACAACTACAATATAGAATCACTATAAAATGGCGTAGAGCTTTCAGGCATGCTTAATAAATTTTTGAAAATTGCAAAAGTATCGACGGTCTTGCATGTCATTGACTTCATATACACAATGCAAAAATAATGTTTGAAATAAATAATCCTAAAAATAAGAACGCAGTATTTTTCTTATACTTCGTTCCACACTGAGAAAATACTGAAAGGATGTTTTGCTGTACCTTATACTCAGGGTGGCCTTTTCTACATGTATAAATAGATTTTGTCCATTTTTACGTGTAAAAATGTATAAATACATGGAAATATGGAAATAACATGGAAAAATGTTAAAATACAGCCAAAGAAGTCATATGACTTTATTTACACCTATTAAGGGGAATCAGAAGACAATTTTAATTAATTTAAAAGTAAACGAAACGGTTTAAGAGAGTTTAAATACATGTTAAAAGCCTAAAACTCAAACATTGAGTTTCATTTTCTTGAAATAATCAAAATTTTCAGGAATATTTCCATAATTTACATTGTCCATGTAAAAATTCCAAATATTTTTAACATGTAAAAAATAATTTTTACATGTTATTTCCATGTTACATGTATTTACATCCAGCCACCCTGCTTATACTCTTCCATCTTTTTTCTATTTTAATTACCCACTTTTTGCTTACCAATGTGTTAAATTACGATTCTGGTTTGGTAAGTATAAAATAGGTACTTTATAATTTCAGATATATTTTTTATGGACAGTAAAATGCAACCATCTACTAACATCTACTAAGGCTAGTCTTGACGGTTTGTGTGGTATATTGCTAATTTTGTTCTCACAAAGTATGCTCAAATCAATGGCTAGGTGCCTCGGAATCAAGCTATACAGAATAAAGGCCTGTACAATGCAATCAAAATAAGTACTATGCAAATTTATTTACACGCACAACTAGAGACATCTGTAATACCGTTGTAGAAAATAATGCTTTTACACCAGAATATAGAGGCATTTACACGTGGTGATAAAAATTATAGGGGATTTTATTTCTCGGATAAAAGCATTATAAAACCGGTGACAATGTCTGCATTACCCGGGTACGTCTAAAATTTTGCCTATTTTGAAATTCCGACTTGAATAGAAGTTATGACCATGTAAGGTCAACTTTCCATAATGTCCGTAGTCCGAAATTGCATTACAGTGGAAATAAAGTTATGACTTTCTCTTAATTAGATCATATTATGATCTATTAACTAGACAGTTTGGATGAGGCATACAGAAACAGCACTCGGTTACTTTTGGCACTAGTTGCCATGGTAAATTGCTTTTGAGAGCCCATACATTTTCTAAATATCTCCACGCTGTAACGAAAATTTTGTCTTGAAATTTGTATTTTTGACACAAGCATTTTAAAAATTAGGATGGTCCCACCGGCGATTTCCATGATCTTGTTGTATACAAAAGTTATATGCAAAAAACTTCAAAAATTCTAGTATCCTTCGGATATATTAGAAATTAGATTTCCCATGCATATTCAACTAATGGTGCGCGAAGGAAGTAAATCAAATTCAGGTATGTTTATAACCACGGACCACATTGTTCAAACAAAAAGCGAAAATACTAAGAAATATTTAGAAATTCCAAGGAGAATATAATGGCATATGATAAATCGCGACTTAAACGTGATTCGAGTTTTATTAATGCTCGCAATTTTTATTAGCCATAAACTTTATCTATGAAATTTTGTTACAGTTTTACAAATAGAAACTAGAAAAGCACATATTAAAATGTCGGAATCAATTAGTGTGGTTTGGTTACGTTTTTGTTAGGTTTTCAAGGAAAGCAAGCTTCATTGATAGTTTAAAACTCATTTTGCAATAATCGCGGTTAACATATTCGATTTCTTTATAAAACGACTTCGATTTTAGACAGAACGTTTGAACAAAAACTGGATTAATTGCGCGTCCAATATCGACACTTTTTTATTTATTCAAATATCAGGAAGATAATTTAGTGTTCTAGTTTTCAATTTAAACGCATCAATATTACTTTCCGATTACCAATTTTCCATAAAAATTATAACAAACGAAAGGGAAGAATTTTTGTAAGCATTGGATAGAAATCAACGTGAAATTTAGTATCCCAAAGCGCAGAATAGTTTTTAAACAATATGTTAGCCATTGTATTTAGCAATTCAGTATTTCTTCTTTGTGAACCTTACCAAAAAAGAGTTCATTTTGATCGTTGAAAAAAATGCGCAATAAACATGGGTCATCATGTACATAAAAGATAAAAGCGTTGATCGTTTATCAGGTGTGTCATAAAACAATTTGGATTATCAATATATTTTTGGTACTTTCCGGAGCCGTCATTTGATTTACATGGGTGGTATTTTTATGAGTGCATAAACAAGACACTTCAACCGCGATAAAATTTAATACAAACAAACTCTTTGGCATTACACTTATTTGTTCACTCAAACCAATCAAAATATAACAGCGATGACTTCACGGCCTACTTCTTCACAACTTGACTTAACGACTCAACGTGAACTCTTGTGTCATGATGCAATATGATGATTAGTTTTTAATAGAATGGTTTCCATTCTATATGTTTTTCATGTATGTTTGTTAGAATCTCTCTATTTTAGAGTTACTTCAACTTTCATCATTATTTTAGAAATCAAACCTTAAGCAATACATATGTTTTTTACGCAATGTATGATCAATGTAGGAAAAGGTATAAAAGGAGTGACAGATAAATGTAAAAGTAACACCAAAACTTGTTATATCTATTGTGTAAAAAATGCTCTATCGTAAAAGTATCTAATTTATCTGGCAAACTATAAATATGCAAATGCGGATGTTTAGGCCACTTTTGAGGTCCGTCCGTGCAAGCGGGTTTTTAGACATAGCTGAACCGAGTTTTATCAAGTTTGATTTGAATTTTAGTTCATTGGGTTAACTCAAAATGTTGAAGAGATAAAAAAGGTCCTACAGTTTAAAAAAATCCATATCCTTCATTATTTTCTGTAATTTCAAAACCAAGATTTACATTCTAGCTTTCAAATTTACGAAGGATATAGCATGGCTCAGTGACTACATTGTAAATATATTGTACTATAAGAACTATACTGTACTTCACATGATTTGTAACTAACTTATGAAAAAGGAAACGAATATGAGGGTCGTCAGATAAAACTTGAACTCAAAGGTTTCAAATCTTAATTACGAGCTTTAAGGCTTATATACGCACATTTAAGGAACGTAATTATTGCGTTAGATTTAAACCTAATTTGTCACCAGATTGAGGAATATGTATATAATTCATAAAATAAAATCATTTCAAACGTTCACTGTTACAAATACAGAACAGGATAGTAAATGTTTATGAATAATTACTTTGACATAAGATTTATATGCATTTTAATGTGCCAATTGGATTTCAAATAGTCAATAGAAGTATTACTTACCTTGTGAAGTTACTGTTTGCGTGGTCTTGTCTTAAATCAAACTCTTAAAACGGCAAGAAACTGTGAGTGGTATGAATACAGTGTACAGGTTGTTTGGTGTCAGAAGAAAAAGTACTGAATTTGCCAGTCCAACACACAAGTTATTTGCAATAAAATGAGTCAGTATCTGAACGAATTATCATTTTTTCAAGCAAAACTATTTCATGTGATAGCGAATCACGGTTGCCGCGGATGATAAAATTATTCAACAACAAACAAAACACTTCATACACTAGATAAGGATTAACTCTATCGGTCGCCTCTGTATATTGACAAAAAGGCTTTAATTTAGACAATATAAATACAGCAAACGTTACAAGCAAGAAGTGTAATTGTTTGCAAAATGAATAATGCACAAATATTTGTTCGAAAAGCATTGGACGTTTTATTAAAAGAGTATAAAATTTTTTGTTAGCATAAAAAATTTCGGTACACATCTACAAATGCTTTGCCTATTACGTTCGGCAGTACCTTACGAAGGAGTTTTGGGAACGTTTATCGAGTTTGCAGTAGGTAGCATTGTTACAAGCGTAAGTCATCTCATGGAAAGTCCGATTTTCATTTTCACCATTCGTTCTTCCCTTTCATTCTATGCATTTCAAATTGGTGCGCCTGAGCAAAAATGAATAGAATGAAAGGAAAGGAACGAATGGTGAAAGTGAACTTTGGACAATTGTTCTGGCCATCGCACATCCTTGGTAAGGAACATGGCCTGTAAGAATGCTAGCCACTGTTTTTGGTTACTAAAAAACCCCAAAATGTATGTAGAATGAAAACCGCAGCTGTTTTGTTTATACGTTGTACCGTTTTAAAATCTTATATTAGTTGTGGTTACAAATTTTTGTTAAAACTAATAATTAACTAATTAATACTCAATAAGTTAACCCTTAACACTCTCATAAAGCTTCAAATCAACAATTTGTGAAGCACAAATATTTTTGGCCAGGAGCTAACGACTACAATATTTCATTGCTTATTATACCAAAAACTAATAATTTCACCAACGATCTCATTAACCAAATTAGTTAAATAGTATGTTTACAATAAATCAGAACGTAAATGTTTTGTTTCAAATTATTAAAAAACAGGAAGCGTATTTCAAGACAAATATACAAAACCTTCTACTCAGGAGTTTTCTATTTCTAGTATTCCTATTTTCTGGGGAATACAAATGTATTTCTTTCAGAGTGAATAATTTCTTTCAGCTTCGAAAATGTCTGCGTCGAAGAAGTAAAACACTATATGATATAACTTTATTCTATTATGCCTAAACATATTTTGTGTGACGTCAGGTTGCTTAAAAGTACATCTTTATTACCAGTAAATCCTATATTATCTTAAAAAACTTCCAGAGAGTAGAATATGAATACTAACGTGATTATTTCTTGTCGATATTTTTTTAGTCTATGGCTGAGTCTGGTCGTGCGAATAAGTGTAAAAAGTGGATAAAAATTTATTAAGAGCAGTTAAACTTAAAGCTGAATTCAGACTCGAATTCCAGTAATTCACTTGTATTTAAAACTTAATTTTGCTGAATTCATTTGTGAGTGCAAGACGACAAGTAACCACTCTCTGTAAAAACAAAACCATCGACAATAAGATGCCACATAAACTTTTATAACAAAAAATTTCTAAATAATTTCAACACGTGCGTGCGTAAAACAGATGGTTAGACAAATAACTGCTTCTCAATTTAGTCTTACACCAGAATTGGGAAAATCTGATTCAAAATATATTATGCATACCATATATTAAATACATAGACTAAAATTAGCTATCTACTATCGCAAAGCTTGAAATATCACACTCTAAATTAATATCAGTTATTGGTTTACAATATTTTTTCTATACTCTTCCACTATTTCAATTTCCTCTTCGTCGCTAGATGCTTTATTCGTAGCAATACTACAATTTGATACAATTTTTGTTGTATATATTTTTCTAATCTCATGCAACCCAAGCTGGATTATTTGTTCTACATTGGGACAGTTGCCAATAAAATCAAACACTAACTCAATATATATTAGCTGATTGGATACAATACCAGCGTTTATATTATAAAATTCATCGTCCTCACCAAATAGCACTGTTGCAGTTAGATTCTTTAGATTTTTGCATTTCAGTACATCTAGTATATCCTTGTACGATATGCCTACAGTGCTTTCAAAATGCTCCAAGTTTGGTAGTGAGTTACAAAGATGCAAATCAAAAAAATGTTCCTGTCTTTTGTCAAGTAATCTAGTGCTTTTGCTATTTATATTAAACACAAGGGCCTTAACCTTTGACAGTACTTTGCCGGGCCTATAAAAAGTTTGACTTGAATTTGAATTACCATGTAGTTCCAGATACTTTAAAGTCTTTTCAGACTTGTACAACATGTTTTGTATATAGTGCGTATTAGCACTTGTAAATGTGCTATTAAGAATTTTTACTGATCGAATGTTTTCAATTTGCAAGTACGTTCCAAACGACTTATAAAATGTCTCGCATGAGGTAAAATCTGAGAATACTAAAGATGTAAAACTGTAAATGTGTGCGTTTGTGTTTCGGGTATTCACCTGATTACTTTGCTCATGAAAAGCTTCACAAACGACGTTTTCGCGATTTGAAATCAGCAAGTTGTTTGCATTATATGTTTGCAGTAATATATTCAATAATATATGTCGTGTAACACTACCAGACAAAAATATGCTGCGAATCTGTTCAGCGTTTTTCATTTTGGAATGATAGTTCCAAACAGAAGCTTTTCCAATGGAAATGTATAAGTGCACACAGCATGATTTTATATTAGCTATCGCTGATTGATATTCATCGTAACTGGAGACAGAAATGTTTCTGTCAATATCCTGTTCTTCTGATTCGTTAGGTGGATTTGGTATGTCCAACAATGTAAAATTTTTGTCACTACCAACCTCATTCTGGTTTGGACGCTCAGTAATAATATTGTCATAGACCAAAAAACCTATGAAGCCCAACACCAGAATAACTGCCAAAAATAAAACTGAGTATAAAAGATGTTTCCATGTAATTCCTTTCTGTTGCTTGCCCACTATCATTTCATTGCTGACTGAAACGGAACTGCTACATTGTACGCTCTCTAAGATCTCTGCCACCAGATTCATGTTCATGTTCTTAAAAACCTGAATTAAATTAGCTACGGACGCCTCACTACCTTTCCTAGCTTTCCAATCTGTCAGAATGCGCTCCACCATACTCATATGGCAACTGTGTGAGGTATTTTTCATCTCTGCTTCCAATTGTCTCCTGTAAGCTTCTCGAACATCCAGATGTAGGGCTAACTCTGACCATTTGTCGAATAAAGTAGCTGATGCAGTATCATCGTTTTGGAGTATTTTCACAATATCTGCGGGTTTCCATCCTAAATGCAAAGGTTCACATGCAGTTTTAATTTAAAATAATTTATGAAAAACTTCTTTTAGAATATTACAAAAGTTGTTAAAATACCTTTGCTACCGACAAGGGGCATGTAGCTAACTGGTTTTTTCCCGTTTGACCGAGCCATGTTGCTGGTTCTACAACCTCTGTAATTTTATCAATAAATCTACATGCCAATAAGTTAAAAACATATTTGATGTTTACCACTAATAGTTACAGCTAATGGTTTTAGGATTATGGTTGAAAATTTTAAACAATTTGCCATACCACACGTTTCCTCTGCCATCAACTCCACAGGACAAAGTTTTACAATGCGCTGTTGAAAGTGAGTACACGGAAACCTGTGATTCATCGGCAGTCAAAAACCATATGAGTAATCGCAATGTGCTGGGTAAACACCTTTTGATGCTGCGAAATGTATTTTTTGCGGAAAGGAACACCATCACAAATCATACGAGAATTCGCGAGATTCGGCAACGCCAATGAAATCACGAGGACAAGATAAAAAATTGAAACAATACATTTGCACCAGACAACACCCAGCTTGTTCCAGTAGCTGCTTTAGCAGCACGGTAGCAGGCATTTGAACTTAAATGCAAAAAATGGTATGACTGCTGGACGTTGTAATGTATGTGATGTTAGCGTTGGCATGTTATCACAGAGCTACATAAACCGAGCACTGTCTAATATAAAAGGCGATTTTATATGGAATAGAGCTCCAATTTACTACATGTTTGGTAACCAACAGAAGTTGTCGAACTGCCGCAAAAGAAAACTGTTTTGTCATGGTCTGTCTTGTATATTTACAAGATAAAAAGCAAACCATATTAAATGTTGTGGAGTTAGAATACAAGTGTTATGAACTAGGCTGTGTATACTATATGCCTTGCTCGCTGCCCATACGTGATGACAACAAGCACTATATAGATAAACCTGATGAATACACTACAAACTGGACTTGGTGGATTTGATTCCAGCAATGATTGATTACAACGTTAAGGTTAGTTGTAACGCAAAAGTGTATGAACGCCAACAACACAGAGTCACTTGCCCTGTACAAAAATACTGAATAAAGCTAGCCATACCGTTCAATGGCCAAGTACTTTTAGTCATTGTACTGTGGCGTGCAAATGTTGTGTACGCTCGACTCTTCTGTATACAAGTTTACAGGTTAACGGAATGGGTAGTTGGTGTTTTTGGCTGTAACAATTCCATTTTTAGGTGGCCTGGTGCAGACAGTAGTTTGGTCAATATTGTTTGGGAGCTTGGAACTAGTGTTTACCTGCTGGGAATAGTATTAAATGTATTGTCTGAAACGTGTACGGAGATTTGTTTTTATAGATGCAATAGAGATTACAATATTTTTAAATTCCACTAAATTGAAAAAGGAACACTTGGGTCACTGAAAATAGTTAACTGTTTATACTCATCTTTTTTTGTAAAACTTTTTAGTGGCATTATTGTATGAAAGTTTTACTCAGTACGAAGTCTAATGCAGACATATAAAAGCTACTAGTCAGGGGTCTATAAATGATTTCTGCAACATTTCCGCATCTAAAATCAGTCTTTCTGTTGGAAACGCAGTGCACAGCAAATGCAATGTTGAACGACACGTGCAGTTTTTTGCTCACCTTGTTAAAACAGACTCTAAACTACTCTGAATGTTTTTATTTCCAGCAGTTTAGACTTTCTCAGGTCACGTGGATTTCCTAGCCTTGTTGTGACGCCAGGCCAAGAAGATGCAACTCCCGCGCACGCTGTGTCGTTTTTGCTAACGACATTAACGATCTCAGAAATTCTGCATACTATGTGAAAATATTGCTTAGTTACAAATGCTTCACATATTTGCTTTTTTGCTTCAATTCATTAAGCTTATCTGGAGTTCCAAAAATTACACAGTTGGACATCATTGTGTATTAAATACTACAATTTATGAAAAAAGAAAATAAGAAAATCGACAGATCAAAGAACGATTTTGGTTTTTCAATATGAGTGAGAACAGCACAATTCAGTTTTTGTAATATTTGCTAATATGCGTGGAAAAAGGCGAAGAAAAAGTAAGTTATGCACCTCACCTGTGGTGATTAAATACGGAGGATTTTAATGCTAAATTGTATGGTTTTAGCTTTGCAAGTGTTACTGAGACTTTACCAGTTGCACAGTCCCGTGTACATTATTAACTAGCGAAAGCTACTTATTAATCTGAGCCCGTGTCGTCCGTCTGTCTGTCCGTCTTGTCGTCAACGTCGTCCGCACGATATCTCTTTAACGCTTTTATCGATTTTTACGAAGTTTGGCACAGAGTTGCCTTTTAGTATGGGCTAGCTTCCTGCAAACGTTCAGGTCAATAGGTCAACTGTGTTAAAAGTTACAACAATTTTTGTCCTTTTTTTGCTGGTAGAAGGCTGGTTCACTCATTGTAAATTGTTGAACGAGAGACAATTTTTCTGTTGGCATTACACTGTTCCATTCAATCTGATTTGTTGAACGCAGAACAAAAAATCCTGGCATTTGACTATTCAATTCAATCTGACTTGTTGAACGCATAACAAAAAAAATCCTGGCATTTGACTATTCAATTCAATCTGATTTGTTCATTTGTTTAACGCAGAACAAAAAAAAAATCCTGGCATTTGACTGTTCCATTCAATTTGATTTGTTTAACGCGTAAACTGTCAAATTTTTCTGTTGGCATTTGACAGTTCCATTCAATCTGATTTGTTTAGCGCAGGATTAATCAAATTTTTGTCTGCTGACAAGGGAACCTTTTCAGGTGCCAGTGCGATCCAGAGACGAGATATACCAATTCTGGTCAAGTTTGGTGCGTAGATTACGAATCTGAATTTTGTTTTCTGCAAAAATAATGTTTTTGTCTTCTACAGTAGGATTTATGTAGCGCACGCAAGCTGTAATTGACGCAGTTTAGCGTAAGCGCAGCATACTTTTACTCCTCCCTCTTCTCTCAGCTTTTTGCTGCTCGTGTAAGAGAGAGCGCGCGCTTGCTTTTTCCCTTCACATAGCACAACATGTTGCTTGCTCTGCTGTTCTTCCTCCCTCTCTCTTCTTGCGCAAACAACAAAAAAGCAGGGGAGGAAGAAGCAAAGGTAAAGAAAGAAAAAGCTGCGCCAGTGCTAAACTACATCAAATACAGCTTGCGCGCGCTACATAAATCCTACTGTAGAAGACAAAAACATTATTTTTGCAGAAAACAAAATTCAGATTCGTAATCTACGCACCAAACTTGACCAGAATTGGTATATCTCGTCTCTGGATTGCACTGGCACCTGAAAAGGTTTCCTTGTGAGGTGTTCATGTTGATTTGTCACATAAGCTTTCGCTACTTTGCTGCATGTAGGCATGTTCCTGCTTTATTGAACTTATAATACATTTTTATTATGAAAGAACGCTACCATTTACGCACTTCATCACGGTTTACTATAGTCAACCCAAGAATTGAGATTCATGCATATTCGTTTATACTTCAGAATGCATATTGGTTAGGCCTTTGCAAATATCTCTGAGTGGTGTTGATAACGTGCATTTTGTAGATTATTATGAACGCTGAATGGTAAAAAAGTCATACTGAATATGGTTTAAAAATGAATATGACATCTGCATCGCATAATCAAAAGGGGAATTATAGGCCACCACCCGTGCCTCTTGTGATTTTGCAATACACAAGAAGGCTTGCCATATCAGTCAAAAACGACAGTTTCCCTGTGCATCGCCTATAAAAAAAATGCCACGCTTGTAAAGCAAAATCTGTAACCTTACACCTGCAATATAATTACCATCCAACGCTTACTTAACCACTGAGTAAATAAAAAACTAAGGTTATGCTTCACTATTTGATTTTTAGTGTACCGACTTTCATGCTTTCCTAAACCATATGACAAACTGCAAAAACTTTCTGAAACAGAAGCAATCACGTATAATTCTTGTGGAAAATAGCAAATGCGCAGATTGTATTTTTTCACAAACAGTTGAAGCCGTATCACTTAACGGCTTTTT
This sequence comes from Entomobrya proxima, assembly GCA_029691765.1. Classification (NCBI taxonomy): domain Eukaryota; kingdom Metazoa; phylum Arthropoda; class Collembola; order Entomobryomorpha; family Entomobryidae; genus Entomobrya; species Entomobrya proxima. Next base: position 50,807,289 of record CM056169.1, read on the forward strand.
ATGACGGTAACTTGCTCAATATTGAAGGATGCAAAGTCAACAGAAATTCAATCGTTATCATGAACTGTTTCATATCGCAAAATATAATAAATCCTCAAACTGTATAGATATACCTATGTACATTATCTTTTTGCGTTTTTATAGGGTGCATATTTTGCTAGATACCAGCAAAGGCTTATGTGGTGTCGGCATGTGGACTCACTACTGAACAACATATGTATGTGTACGTATTATATTTGTTTGGCTGATATAATTATGATATTTGTGTCTTCAGTTTAAACCTATCAACAAAAAATCCAACAAGTGCTACTTCTTGGAATTCCGATATCCAAACCAAGTTTTGAATTCACAGTAGCTTAGTCCAGATAAAGGTCAGTCTCTTAGAAATTTTGAGAAACGTTATTTAAGTTGCTATGATCGAAAAAAATATATAAATCTTCTTACGCAGAAATTTGTTTTCTTCTATAAAACAGATACAAAAATGTCTCAACAAAGCAGAAGCAACACAGTTAAATATAGTCGCCTTATTGGAGATCCTGGTAGCTTTTATAATTTGGCTTATTTTGAATTGGTAAATAAGTAGATACATGAAATTACTTTGAATATATTTTGTCCATAGGATTCAAACCGGCAGATATTGTGAAAAAAATAGAGAAAAATGACATAGCCTCGGGAATCTTGTTTTACGACTTTGACAAATTAGCTCGAGAGTTAGATGTACCTATATTGGAGCGGCAGCAAATGGAGGCTGATAGAATGCAAAACAAGTGTGATCATATGCGGATTGTAGAGCGTATTTTGATAGACTGGAAAAAACGACATCCAAGCGAGGCTACAATTGAAAATTTAATTACAGTATTTGCAGAACTAGATATGAATAATGTGGCCGATGTATTAAAAGATATGAAAAGTAGAGATTACAGTAGAGATGTGACGCCAGTACAAGGTGAGAACAAAATAGTGCTTCAGCGTCCAGTTTCAATTAAAATACTAGTAATGTATTGCATTTTGATTTTAGTTGCTGTATTTGTCGCTGTTGCCATCGCCATTTTTATTGTAACAAAATTTTATATAGCAGCAAACAACGAGACTAAAGATGTAAACATGCACAAGACGCCAGAAACCCCAAATTTAGATTCAGACTTAAGTAAATCAATAGCGCTTATTCCTGAAGCATCTAACTTGTCAGTTTCTACTTACGAGGAATACGAAAGAAAAATACAGAATATCAAAATATGTTGCGTGCATTTAAATGTTACAATTAACAAGTCATCAGACTGGAAAACCGACACAAAAATGAAAAACTCAAATAATGTACGAAGTTTAGCTATAAGTGGAACAATTACTAAATCCATATTCTTAAATATACTTCGGCAAACATCAGAAATTAATACACTGTATGTCTCAAATCACAATGGAACTTTCTGCGAGACATTCAATGACCAAACTGATCACCCCATTTTGGTCAATACTTTTCACGTCCCAGAAATGTACAAACTAGATTCAATTATTTTAATGGATTTGAAAGAATGTGAAAGCTTTTACAAAACGTTTTATGCAATTGTACAAGGAAAGGCGTTTCAATCAATCAAATTTATTAATTGTCTTTTTTCTAATGATAATATCGAATTTATTCAAAATATAATACACAGGTCAGAGAAAACATTAGAATTTCTTGATATAAGTGGAGTTTCAAATACAAAACAACGATTCTATACTCCGGGCAATAACCTGTTTTTGATTAAAGCAGTAATTTTCAACATGGAAAGTAAACAAAGCATTAGACAAGCTAATATGCAACAATCATTTTTCGATATTCATTTTTGTCACGCATTACCAAATCTAGAAGATTTTCAAAATTCTGTGGGTTTATCATATCTTGACGTGCTTGTAATACTTAAGTGCCCAAATCTCAAAAGTCTCACAGCCACTGTGATATTTAATCAGGATGATGAATTCTTTAATATGAATGCTGGAATAGTCTCCGATCAGATAACATTCATTCAGTTGGCTTTCAACTTCACTAGTACATGCCCAAGTAAAGAACAGGTAAAACAGCTTGGTTTACATGAAATTAGTAAAACAATTGTGAAAAAATTTTCTTCGAGTTGCAGTCTTGCAACAGAACATTCCTCAAGTGATGAGGTACCAATTGTAGAGTTTTATAGTAAAACAGCAAAGCAACAAATTGAAAACATAGTATTGCAAAACTAATCTTTAATAGTGTTTATAATTAGTGTAATAGTTTAGAATAGTAATAAAGTTTAAAAAATTTTAACTTGCTGTAACCTAAGTGACATCGAACGAAATGACCCTAAAACATTGCAATTGATTTTATTTTTTTAAAACGTTGATGTAGATAATTTTGCATGCCCAGATAATTGATTTGTACGTTGTTATTTTACACGCACATGTACAAATGTACATGACAACTAAAAAATACATCATGTTATACATAATCTTTTTATATTGTGCGTAGAAAATTATAGTCTAATTATAGTTAAGTTTTATATTTGAATAGTTTTTAGTTATAGAATAAGCCACTCATATTTCGTAATTCTGGAATGCTTTCTGTGCAATCTTAATTATTAAAAATCATTTAGCACTTGCTGTATAAAAAATCATCTAATACGTCTACATACAAACTATTGAGCATTGGTCTTAGCTCAAGATGAAACAAAAATACGTATTATTGCAAGGTTTCAGACAGTTAGACCGCTTGAGTTACTTATTTTGGTTTAGTCTTCAAAAGCACGGGATGATATAGTAGACCTGAGGCGGGCGAAGGAAGAAAGCTGTTGCCTATATCCACGGTGTATAATTTAAACGCAGTTGGAGGATGTTTTGCAGGAATTAGTTTTTATTCGATAAATCTATGAAAACAATACTGTGTCGATATATTCAACAACTGATTTTTCTTCTCCTGCTGCATGTCATGTATACATTTACACTGTTCTGAAAACGGCATGAAAATCAGAAAACTCTTGGTTCAGACCGAGTGAATTTTTCAAATTGTTTGCGTTTCAACTTTGCATTGATCAAAACTAGCTACTATAAAAAATTGCAGGTTTCTGATTAGCTAATTTTCTGGTACTACTCTGATCATCATTGTTAGGAGCAGAGTGCATAGGTTTATGAACACACCTTCCTGAACTTATTTCCTTAATACAAAGTTTATATTATTTCTTTCTGTTGTGAAATGTTGAGTGGGCCAGTCAAATGAAGAGTTTTAGAAATGCATTATAACTCCAACGTCTGAAAAAATCACAACGGAAAGGGTAAAGCCCACCTCCAGCTGTAATTTCACAGTTTCTTCCATTTTTGCATTGCAAATGGACTATGCTCTGTTATTTGTTTTTCTATTAAACACCTGAAAGTATAAAGGATTTTACATTTTTTGGTGGACAGTATATTTGCATGAGTTACAGCCCATTCGAATACTTAGCGAATGTGTAACATATTACATACAATTGTATTGTATAGTTTATTTGTCATGGATTAACTTCGGGGTGCCCCATGATAACCCTTACAAAATCTCATTTGAAAATACAAGTTCAATTCTTACATCTGGTTTAAAATTTCTGGTTACATTTCGTGAGTTTGCTTCTTTACAAAATAATAAAAAGAAAAAAAAACTAGTTGACCTTGATTTTACTTTTTAACTGAGTTTGCTGTAATAACAATAAAAAGCATAGGTAAGTATTAAATTTTATAAGAGTGATAAGTAGGTGTGCAGATATCATGCAGTTGGGCTAGTGAAGAGTCCGTGGTGATGGTGTGTGACGACAAGGCTGCATAACCGGTTCTTCTTTCTACCTGCATCTGGCCAGACTGCAGGGAAAAAGTAGAGCCATCCCCAAAGACCGCTACCGTTCTACATGCTGCTTCCCCCATCCTTCTCTTGATGTTGATTTCAGATTGATTTGGCAATCAGTTGATTTCCCTTTGAGTAACCTTGTTTCTTTTTCCGTTTTTTGCTGATTACTTTTGCTTTTTTTCTTGCTGCTTACTTGGTTCAAATTGTAAACTTTCTTGGTATTTTTCCTTTGCTCAAGGTTTGACTGAGTTGTCCGTCTAGTTATGACTTGGTCTGTTGCTAGCTGAACTGATTCGAGTAGGTAGCTTGGAACGCCATTTTCTTAACGGACTTAACATCTCAATTACATATTACATACAAAGAAACCGCTAGTAATTTGTCCTTAGTATAGTTTTTGTGCGTCAATTTCTCGAAAACTTAAGGAGAACAGAACTAATGCCAGCAGGATATATGCAGTAACCTTTTTTGAAAACTGATTATTTTTGGAGCATGTTAAGTGCAAGGTGGGCCAGTCGAGAATATCTTACAAAACATAATACTAACACTCTACAATAGGCAACGTACCAGTTGAATGCTTCCCAAATGAGCAAATGTACATATTTGTATTTTGGTCTTTTGCTGTATTTTATGTCAGTGGTAGCATATCTTATATGGAACAAGTGCAATGTACACTCAGAGATATCAGATCAAATCATAAAGCAAATTCATTATAAAATTTACTTTATATTCAACATGCACTAGTACTATAGTATGCTATTTGCTTATGATGATAAATAAATGTGACCACGCTTGCCTTGATTTGGTCGCTTTATAAGTCTGTTAACATTTGACTTTTGAGCACATTCAGCGAATATCATTTTAATTCTACCACCAGTTAACATGCAGTTAAATATAATCTCATATTATCTTATATCTGTATTTGGTTCATTTTGTTTTCATATAAATCAAATGTGCATCGTGAATCACGATTCGTGATAAGCCATCCAACGCTTTAGTTTACCTACTCGTATGAAATTCAAGTATTCATTCTACACTACAGGTTCAAACTACACATATTATGTGCTCAAAAATATCTGGGGGTTCATACGTGCTGACTTTTATCAAAAGCTTTGATAAGAATGCGATAACAAATTTCACACATAATGCATTGTTCATCTTATTTGTATTCAGTGGTATTTGCAGTAAAACCAACAAATTTATACGTCTATAAAATTCAAGTTGGGAACTGTTTACTATAGAAACATTTCAGTGTTGCAATTCTAATTGAAGTTAACCAGTGACAAAGCATACTAATCTTCCAGTATTTAATTCAGCAAACTAACCGTACAGATCTCAACAGATTTTTATGTCAGTGTATATAAAGTATTAATCGGATCTACAAAGTTAGCGGGCGGTATAATTTCAACTTTAATCCCTGACACTAGAAATTATTTGTAACTTAATTTGTCGAATAATTTCCTGGCGATCATGGAAGATTGGCAAATTTCTCACATTCGAAAGAACCTGCCAGAGCTTGTTAGGCGGACAAATCCTGATGTGCTTCTCTTAACAAAGTTAATGGCAGACGGGGTACTGTGTGAGGCAGATTTTCATGTGATAGTAAGCTACATTTATGTATGGAATTGCCATAGGTAATACTAATAAATGAAAGGCTAAGTCACACTAACATATTTTAATGCAGGTAAGCACAAGGCATCCTAACCGAAGAGCTGTCTTGCTTTATGATATCTTGGATTCTAGAAAGAGTGCCTACATCAAACTAGTCAAAGCACTTATACAGACGAAACAAAATGACGCAGCAAATGTTCTTCTTCAAATTCCGACAGAAAAGCTAAAAAAGTTAAAAATATTATTTTTGGGAAGCCCGCAAAATCTAGAAAGTCTTTTAAACCCTGATCAAATAAATGACATGGAGTCATGGTTACAAAAAAACCTTTCCACGGAACAACTTTTCCAAATACATGACAATTTTTTGAACGACGACACTCCCATTAATCTGCTACTTGACACGATACCTCCCTCCAGTCAGTTTTACGTTTCCAGGCTCTTTGACAGGACTGAGTTGAAAGTTGGAAGCATTTCTGAGGACGAATTAGTTGAGACGTTTGTAACAACGAGTGTTAAAGGTGTTTGCATTTGTGATTCATCAGGCATCGGAAAGTCTCTTCTCCTTGCAAGCATCTCTAGAAAATTTAGGAATAGATTTCCCGATAGGATCGTGGCATTCATTCGATTACATAACCTTGAACTGCAACAATCGCAAAATCAGGAGTCACCTAAGCATATGATGATTTACTCAACACTTCTAAAGCATCTTACTACATCCACGTTAACGCAATGTATCGTTGCGGAGATACTAAAAAGCAATGATGTTAAGTTTGAACTCTTTTTTGATGGGCTGGACGAAGTGCCGGAAATCTTTCTAGAGTCTAAAATCACATTTTTGCAAAATATTGCTGATAGGATGCCTAAAGCCAGAATATTTGTCACATCAAGTAAAATGTTGCTAGATAAACTTGAAAATGTGGTTGGATTATCATCTTACGTCATTCAACCTTTTAGTGAAGAATCTCAGCGTAGTCTTATCACAAAACGATGGGAACTAAACGAACCGTCCAAAGACAAGGAAAAACTCAACGAATTCGCCGAGATGTGCTTATTCAGGGTCAAAAGTCTTTTAAGTCAGAAGGAAACAAAAATTGTCGGTATGCCACTTTTATGTAGTCTGATAGCATCTGCGTACGATGTTGAAGCGAACATATATTCATATAAGCATTTCAAAACTTCAGTCAAATTCATGGAAAACTTTGCTACCACACTTTCTGAAATATACACAAAATTCATGGCATCTCGTTTTGAAAAGGCAAAATGCAAGTTTAAGTGTATGTATCTGGAAATGGATGAATTCCGGTGTGATGAAGCTTGCAACTTAAAAAACTTCCATACTCTGAAAGCGCTTGAGCTTATCTTTCCAAAACTCGCAAAAAAGCTTTCTGTTCCGTCCACCAGATTTGAAAACTTGAGCCTTGACAAAATATTATCGACAGGATTGCTGGAGGAAAGTCATTGTATAACCAAGTTTGAATTTGTACACAGAACATATGCGGAATATTTAGTTGCAGAGTACATGTTTGGGATTCTTGAAAGGAGGCAAGAATCAAACGAAAATGGCGACCTTTTGAGCCAGTATGAACAATCAGCATTCAATGAACTTCTCATATCTTCAAAAACTACGGATGTGGCCTGTCCATACATTTTTCGTGAAGATGTAGTGGCGTACTTTCTTGATGGTTTTTTAAGAAAAACTCCAGCTGAAAAATTGTCATGCACATCATGTCTACCATCAGCAAGTCATAAATTCTTGTCAGCATTGCAGGCATGCTTGCATGGCAACTATATGGCACTTTTTGATCTAATAATTCAAGCCACTAAAAATCTCAAAAAAAGCGATTTGGAGTACCACAGAAAATTTCTGCAAGTGTACAGTGAAATAACAGTTTCAATTTTCGAATCAGCAGTTATATACTGCAATGCCGAAACAATCCAAATGCTTCTTGAATACTTTCAAATGGCGTTTGATATTGATTTATTCAGGCTTTGGATCAAAAAGCCACAGGACAAGGAAGATCTTTGTCGAGGAAGGCACCAAATTATTCCGTTGCTTGTGGAGAAGGTGTCTCTTGAAAATCACGGACTTTTGTATTTTTGCATAGAAAATACCTACGGAGAAGATGAAAATCTTGTGGTCAACAAAATTCGTACAGCTAACGATCTTTTGGGATATTGTGAAAATCTGTTAACCGAAGCCTGGGAGCAGTATGATAGTCCTTTATTTTCAAACAGGTTACATCTTATTGCTATTGAATTTTTAGTTAAGAAAGGAATAGATATTTGGATATCCAATGAATCCAAACAAACAATTTTTCATTTGGCTTCAAACTACATGTCAAATGAGGATTTCTTAGAACTGTGTGAGTTTGCTTATGTGAAATGCAAAACTTCTGAACGTTTCCCAAAAGTTTTAAGCTTGAAAGGGTTTCTTCAAAACTTTGATTTTAGTAGTGTTAACTCCAAACATTACACGGTATTGGGAATCCTACGACTTATTGAACCAATGGTTTTAGCAAGCAATGAACTAGTGAACGAGGATTTGAGCAATTTCAAGCTAAGAGAAGCAGAGAAAACCATGATAGAATTAAAACATTTTATTAAAACTGCTCTTGGAGCCAATCATCACAAAAACCTGGTTGACCTATTTCACATTACAGTAAAAAAAGGATTTCTGGAAGTTGCAAACTTACTTCTTATAATGGACAGCTTGCTCATAGAAAAACAATATAAACTTAACCAAACTCCCATTCTTCTGGCAGCCTCTAAGGCGAGGACAGAAATGGTTGAGTTTCTTGCAAGGAGGGAGGCAAACTTGTTTGCTGTTAATTCTTTTGACGAAACAATTTTGCATGTAGCTGCCAAATCCCGCAATTGTGAACTATTTCGCAGAATTGTATGTCTTTTTGGGTGGTACTGGGATTCACCGCCAACAGCCCAAGCATCCAGTATAAATGCTTACAACTTGAGAAAACAGAAGGTTCTTACGTTGTTTAATTACACTGAAAATGAATGCGAAAAGACACCACTGCATTATGCTGTTCAGTTTCTTAGCATGCCCTTGGAAACACTGGACTTGTTTCTTGCATGTGGAATGGGTCAAAAATCAAGCAAAAACCCAACGAATGTCAACATTAATGCGACTGATGTACAGGGAAAAACGCCTTTGCATTATGCCGTACAAGAAACACGACATATAGAATTTTTGAAACGTCTAGTTGAACATGGTGCAAACTGGGAAGTAAAAACTGGGTTTGGATGTAATATTGTGCATCTCTGCGCACAAAGTAACCTAACTGAACATCTAAGGTATTTTGTGGACCTTGGGTGTGACGTTAATGAAATTGATAACGAAGGAAACAATGCTTTGCAATGCGCCTTTAATTATTTGTACGAATGGGAACCTAAACCTGGTTTGGCTGAAGCTCTTAACGTATTAATTAAAGCTGGGGTAAACATAGGTCACAGAAATAAGCATGGAGAGACGGCGTACGATATTGCGTTGAAACGTAAATTTCCTTTGGAGATTTTAAAATATCTTTAATTTAATCTTTTTATGCGTTAACTTTTCAAACATTACATACTGCCAGTAAGACAAATGCAAAAAAAGTCTACTATCATTTGAGTGAAATATTTATGTTTTACGTAGTTTGAAATATGCTAAACTAATTTATATAAATGTGTCATATAAAATAAAATAGCTGACAAGTTGGCAGTTGGTAGTTCACATAAAATTTTGATTAGATAACAAGTGTTTTTTTTGTTTTTTTTGTTTTTTATAATGTAACTATAACTGAACTTGTGCTTGACAAATTTTATTAATTGCACTCAACAGAGGTTATAGTTGTGTGTTCATATCTGTTATCGTGAAAGCTTATCTACGTTGTATGATTTTGTTTGTTTGTTAGTTCTTTCAACGTATGTATACACATAATATATAGCACGGTGCATAATCTCATTTTTGGTTTGTAATATAACCGAAAAACATATTACAATTGCGCGTTTAAAAAAGCTAGTTGTAGTATTTGTATTTGTCTGTATTTGTCGGCGTTTGAATTACGTGAGCTTTCATGATCGTTCAAAAAATCAATTGTAATATGTCTGAAAGAAACCATGCGTTTATATTCTAGTAACTTTTCACCCCTCTTCTGAAAGTTACATATTGAAAATATTAAAATACTAAATCAATTTGAGCAATTAGAGTATTTTTGCAGAAAACGACATTTCTTGCCGATGATGTCCAGGTGTCCTATGTAAATGACGGTTTAAAAACATTTTCATAACTTATTCGTTGCCATAACCAAACACAAAACCAAAACTGATCGTTTTCGTGTTATATCAACACATCCTGTAATGAGAACCTTTTTTGCATTGATATAGCATCACATGATTGAATATTGACCATGTTATATCCTGGATTGAAATCTGCAGTAATTTGTACCGGAACCAAATTGTCAGATAAAGCTAAGTCCATTAAACATAAGTTGTCACGTTGACAGTTTGTCCGTTGATGGATGTCGACCCAAATATCAGGAATGGGAAAACAGTTTGCGAGTGTGTACATGCTTAATCATTTTGTTATCTACGTGCATAATATATTGTATTATGCGCAATAAATTTGACCCTCTAACTCAACCATTTCTCATTTTGCTTCAACAAGTATGTTGTTGTCCTTATGAAAAAATATAGCAATGAATCTGTTTATGGGGATCGTTATTCTTCACAAAAACCAAACTCAGAATGTAAAAGTTGTCAAACAAATGCATACATACGTGACTATATTCTAGATGCAAAAGTTAGACATTCTAAACTTATTTCAATGATTTTTTGCTGCTGTTATCTAATGTCGCTTTTTAAAACTGTCACAGTAATTCAATTACAATTGTCTGGTCAGAACTGTAAAAATCAGCCTGTTATGCGGCCGGAAGACCATTTTTATATTGCTACGACGGTTTTTTGTCACTCAACTACTTGAATATGAAAACTAAGATACGATAAAAATGTCATAACCCCACGTAAAAATCCATTGTATATGTAAGCATCTTTACTTGCCCAGTTAATTTTCATATCACAATATTATTTAGCGGTTGCTGTGCGTTGCTTGATTTGCAACTATGAGAAGATGTAACCTACAAAAATATTCAAGAGTAATACTTGAATCTTTCTGGGATAAGTGCCTTACTATTTTATGCATGTTTGCCATATCTGCACGATTGTGATTCACGTCATGCACTTCACGATTTTGCGACAGTTCTAGCTAAAAGAGTTCTTTATCTTCTGCTTGTTTATCTACTTTATATTTTGCAATAATAACACATTCTGACCAGTTTTGCAATTGCAAAAAGAAAAGTGAACGTACTTGAAATGCATCTAAAAACAAAAGATTGCAGTTTATATTAGTTGACAAAACCAGGTATGGCGCAAAATCTTAAGGTTTTTATTGCTTAGCGTATTTTAACGGCAACTTACATGTACCAATACTAATTGAATTTTTGTAGCATTCTAGGTTCTTGTAGTCATACTGATATGCAATCACAAGGAATCAGAAGACATCGCGCACCCGGTAGTCAAGATTGGGGATTTTACTATGTTAGGCCTTCAAGTTACCACCATGGACCGGTACATACTCACGGACAGAAAAGTAATACTACTGAATTCAATAATACCCAATTACAAAATGAAATCATATTTTGCAAATCAAGCAACCAGCATCCGTCAGAAATTCTTTTTCACCTAATCGACCACCTATTTGAATGTGTCTTTGTTCGGCTACCGGAAGACTGTAAAAGAACAATATTGAGAGAACTATGGAAGTTGGTCTCGCATGATATTATTTTAGATTTGAAGCCGCACTTTGACCAGTGGTCAAAAGAAGGACTTTGTGAGGCCTTTCGGACCATGGAAAAGAAGTACATATAAAGTAGTATAAACTCGGATTCATGGAAATTTAAAACGTTTTATTTATTTGATTTTAAACAAATCAAAAATCTATTTTTGATTTAGCTCCAGCGAATTCTGTACATTTGTACTAACTTTCCTTGTAAATTTTAAAAAGGAGCCATTTATTATTGATGTAACTGTACATTTTGTGGAGCAACATTACCAAGGCTTTGCAAGAGTTTCCAAAGCGGTTTCAAGAATTATTGAAACATCTGAAACAGGATCTATCATACACCGCAACGCCGGCCAAAGTTTAGTTCGGTCAAATAGTCGGACTACACAAAGATTTGAGTTTGAAGATACCACAACAACAACCCAAAGATTTCTACTTATGAGAAAACAATTAATTCTAACACTAATAATTAGTGTAGCAGTAACAGCAGTATCATGCTATGGAGCGTTAGCTATATATTGCCGAATATTTAAATCAGAAAACGAACCAGTTTTTGAAAAGTATGAATTAAAAAATGGCTCAGCAGTATTTGAAACGGTACTAAATATAACCAATAGATTCATATATTTTTGCTACTTGTGGATTTATTATAACCAATTTATGTCGTCGTTTTTTCCAGACTCCGTACAATACAACAATCAAACTGCCGGAGAATACTGAAACGGGATATCTTCGATACTATTTAACCGTTAGCTCATATGATGAATACAAAAACGTCCCATTTAAACTAATGCATGATCGGGAAATAACTCTAAAAATTTCTTTTGAAAACAATGAAAGCTGGCCCCTGAATTTTGTAACGGGGAATACACATATGATAACAGAACTTGAAATTCTGAGCGGCCCGTCATCATATCAGGTCCTTTATATTCTACATGCTATGAAAAATGCTGTTAATATAACAATTACTAACAGGAGTTTTGTATGTCAACAACTCGACGCAGTTTTTCAGGATTACCTGATATTATCAAAGGTTGAGCAGTTTGTAGTAGAAGACTTTGCTGATTGCTATGATTTCTATAACTTTATGTCTGATACAGTTATTCTAAACAGAATGCACATGTTTCAAATATCAAACGCTGTTTTGACGCAGCAAAGTACCAACGCTATCAAAAAACTTATTTCTAATTCTCGTGACAGTCTTAAATCTATTGAATTCATTAACTGCAAATTACATGTACCCTTATTTGAAAGATACACAGGAACCTACCAAAACGTAAAACTTTTACGAATCGATTTTCCTGGTGACGATTACATCAGTCAAATCAGCCCAATTTTTCATAACGTATTTCCAAAATTGAAAACGTTTATATCAAATGCCGGGTTTGTAGTATGGGAGCAGTTTTTAAATTTTGCTGGATGTTCATCTCTAGAGTATTTAAAAATAGGAATAGAAGTCAGTGCTCACAATAGCTCAATCAATTTGTTGCCTGTGCTGAGGTATTTTAGAAAATTAAAAACGTTCGATCTTTTTCTAAATTTTGTTGGAAAGAACGGTGATTTAGGGTGCAAGATAATTGGACTTGAGGACATTGACAGAACTCTAAGCAATTTCACATATCGTTCTAATTGTCACGTAGATCGTTTTTAAATTTAAAAATCTAAAACAGATGTAATCAGTGAACCAACTGCTGGAATTTTAGTGCATTTTTCCTTTAGTACTACGGAGTTTATGACGAAAATGATATTGTTCTAACGATTGCAGCAAACAATTGTAAATCATCCTTACTTTTGAGTTAGTTTTAAAATGGAGTGAATGGTATATATCAATAAGAAACTATATTTTATCATATTTCTAGATTTAAAATTTGCGGGATTACCAAGTAGAGCTAACAAATTGCTTTTTGAATGTATAATAATGCTTTACATTCACACGATAAAAAGTCCATAAAGCTTGATCTCATTTCTGGTCTATAGCAAAGTTTAATGTTATTTATATTACTCTCTGAGAATGCACAATGTATTTGCAACGTCCTCTAATTTGAGAACTGTTATCTGTGAAATGTTTACTTAAGTAATCAAATAAAACGTATGGTGAATATATCCATAAACGTTGGAAACAAGATAACGTATAAAAATTCAGGCATCAATGGATTACGCTGGCATACGATTGTAAAATACTCCACAACGGGAAACGGTTTGGGTTTGGCAGGTAAACTATACATCCAATGAAATTTCCGCTTACGTTGTTTGGTGATAATTGACTAAAATACAGATTGGTTATATTTGTAATTAAACAAATTCTAAACTATCAAAGCAGTTTGCAAGTTAATTGGTTGGAAGTATCACAATTTCAGGAGTTATTCTATTCTCTGAGGTTTCTTGAATTTTTCCAGAAGCTTGCTCTCATTTCAATAAGTGTGATAAGTGATAAGTTCACTGCTCACAAATAGAAAATGGCAAATATGCAGCAGATGGAAATTGACGAGGACAATGTGGACGTTATTGACGGAGCAGGCAATGCGGAAGTTGGAGAAAACAACTATGCCTCCCCTATCGTAGGAAGTCCACGTATGATTTGAAAATTTATAGATATTTTATTTCTATTTTTTATACGTGTTTATAGTATAATGTGCCTTTTAGAATTACGTGTGGGCGACATTATTAAAGCACTGAAGAAAAATGAAAATGCAGAGGCCTCGTTGACTGAACATTGGATTGATTTTGTCCAGGAACTAGGAGTTGCCGAGGCTAAGATAAAAGTATATGAAGATGACTTGTTATTAAAAAGAAGAAATCCAGTTAGAGTAGTTGAGCTTGCTATTCTAGACTGGTGCCGAAGAAAGGGAAAACTGGCTACTCTTACCACTTTAATTTCAACTGCTAAAGCACTTCAAATGGAGAACGTTGAACAAGTTCTAAAGACTTTTGACGTTCCTCCATCAACTGGAGTTCTCACCTAAGTAATAACTTGTATAAAATTAAGTAATTTTACAACTCCATATTTTTACCTATTTTGTTGTCAAACCAATTTATGTCATCATATTCTATTTGTTTAATGTTTAAATACAAAGTGAGATAATAAAACATTGATTTCTGATTTTAAACTGAAGATTTTTATAAAGTACATTGCCAAGTTGTTTGCTACTATCGTGCTAAATTAATAAATACTTTTAAAATGGCGTATGCACTAGGGACAAGATAAACGGTTAAAAAATCATTACTGATGACCAAACATTGTTGCAAAAAAGAATGTTGGATAAGATTTTAAAATAATAATAAGACATGCTTTACTAATATTTTCATTGTACCTCAACCATAATTGCTGACAAAAGTAGAAGTAGCATTTTATTTAACATCTTCTCTAACCCCAAAACCAGTCAATGGTAAACCATTAAATGCTCGCTGCAAAATATAAAGAGAGTTCCTGATTACTAGCTTAGTTCATAAGGTTAAGACCCTGTTTTAGCTGGTTTAGAGCCTATAGTTGCTGGTTTAGAGCCGAAAGGTAAATCGGGATCCTACCACTGTTTTGTATTAGTTCAGTAAAACGTGTGAACTTCATATTCAATATTCACATAGCCAAGTCTGTTAAAGAATCATAGTTCAAAATGTCGTATTAGGATCCATTCAAACTGGCTCTATAGGAAGGAGGTGGACAATTTGTAGCGTGATAGGGATGAGGTATATTTATCTAGCCATTGAAAAAAGCTTTATGTAGGTTTGTACTTGCTGAGTGTGGGTAAAGATGAAAACGTGCATGCTTATCATGGGTTCATACAGGCAAAGCCGTAAAACGCCCAAAAAGAAAAAAATGCAAAAACTCTAGTGTGAACGTTACCGCATAATAAAACAAACGAGTGTGTTATACTGACTGATTAAGTGTTCGATTGATAAATTTTAACACAAAATCTCCAGTTTTGATTATAGTCGTTTTAGTACATTGATTCCCCAATTTGTTATATGGAAAAGCGTTACCATTCCCGGTACAATTATTACTGCATTACGTCATCTCTATAGAAAGAATAGCCATTAGTACTCTCATATTCTTTCATAATACATCATAATGCTTAGTGTTCGCAAATTAATCAACTAACCGTTGACTAGTCACTCTAAAAGCTCGAGCCTTGGTGCAAGGATGTGAGGAAATCTAATGAACACACACCAACAGTCAATTCCACGAAAAAACCTTTCCCCTTTTATTAACACAAAAATCGAATAAAAATCACCACTCAATTTGTAATGAACTCAATTTCAAACTACTGAAAAACTCAATTTAACTGAATAATCAAGGTAAAAAAGGTGGAAACCTATTTCTCTTTTCTCAAAGAAAATCTCTCAATCCAAAATTGATCTCACTCCGCTCCTCAATAATGATCTCTTCTCTGTACACTCCTACTCTCTACTTGCAACTTTTTCGTCTTGAAAATTCGGGAATAAAATTAACGGTCCGTTTCTCCCTGCGCTGCTGCAATGCAATGCTGCTCACCACCGCTCATCCGCTACACTCTGAAAAGAAAGGGTTGCATGTTCACACTTTAAAATCTACAAAAAACTGTATCTATCCGAATAACCCCATAAAATCAATGAGAGTTTTCTTTCACTTAGGTTCTCTCACAAATTATAATCTCTCATACATGTATCGACCCGATACCAACATCGAACAACGTATGGAAGTAGCGTAAGCTGGAACTGGAAAACAGGCCATAGTGCAAATAGCCTAAGTGCAAAAAAACCTAATGCAATAGAACCTTAAGCAAACGGCAAAAACCCAATGCATAAATTCGTAAAGCATAGTACAACAAAGTTATAATGCAGTACACTGCAAGGTCGTAACGTTATTTGTAAAAAAATATATGGCGTGTAGCTTAAACATGCAACATTTAAAAACGTTAACAATTTTTCTGTACGACTCCCCTTCCTGTTGGAGTTAATGGCAAAAATGTTATAGTACACGGGCAAACCCTTTGAAAGTACGTGTGTACTAAGTTAGTGCCCAATGCTGAAACTTTTTATTCAGAAAAATTGGTTACAGACAGACAGAAACAACAAAATCATGAAGTAGTCCACACTACCTCAGAAAACCAGATACTATCATGAAGATGGAAAACTTCCATTACATTTACAAAACGTTTGTTCAGGTGACTCATTGAGACAATAACAGGTAGCTAAGAATACTACATGTGAATGTGTTCATAAAAGCTTATCCATGTTATCGCTGCTGTGTACTGTTCAGTGGTATCCCTGCTGCTTTTGCCCACCAATGGTAATCTGAGAATTCTGGTTTATGCGAAAGCAGCACGTCGTTGAGCCACCGATTTATTTTGGGACCTTAAAAAATGGAGGAGGAGCATATATATGTGCATGCCGGAGTGTATTTTGTGAATTATATGTGTTTGTGTATTATTTACAGATCGCTAACGATTTACCATTTGATACGCAAGAGAACGAAAAAGCCTTTCATCGTTACGTTTTCACTATTAGCTCATACTTGAAATTTAAAGATGTTTTATTTAAAGTAATGCATGACCGTGAAATCAGTCTAGTGATTTCTTTAGGGGACGATCAAGCTTGGCCCTCTGAGTTTACATTAGGGGACACACACATGATTACAAATATAGAAGTTTTATGTGGTCCTTCCATTCACAAACTATTGGGTGTTATAAATGCCACGAAGCATGCAAAAAATATTACAATTACTGGTACTAGAAAATTTGTTTGCGAAAAATATGACACATTGTATGAGGATATTGTAATTTTAGGAAATGTAAGACAATTTACTCTCCAGGGTTTTGCAGAATGTTACAGTTTTTACAAGTCTTTTTCGGAAACCATTATTTTTAATAGAATGCACTCGTTTCATATAATAAATGGTATTTTAACTAAAGGTAGTATAGACGCTATCAAAAAGTTTATCTCGAATTCCCGTTTTCAGCTTAAGTCTTTTGAGTTTACTAGATGCAAATTACTCGCACCTTTATTTGAGAGCCACACAGGAACTTATCAAAATGTGGAGTTTTTGAGAATAGATTTTTGGGTGATGACAGTATGGTTCATATCAATAAAAACATTTACAAAATATTTCCCAGTTTGAAAAGCCTTGTATCAACTGCCGGTTGTATTGCATGGGATAACTTTATCAACTTTTCTGGATGTAGCTCATTGGAGTATATAAAGATTGGACTGGAAATCAGCCATCATGCTAATGAAATTAATTTGCTTCCTTTACTAACATACTTTCAAAAATTGCAAACTCTTGATGTTTTATTAAATTTTCTAGGTAAAAACAAAGACTCATCATGTAAAATTACTGGCATTAAGGAAATTGAAAAATCACTGAGAAATTTTGAATATGATTCCAATTGTCCCATCAAAAACTGATAAAAAAAAAGAGTGTTAAATTTGTACATACATAATTTCTATGTATAACTTAGCTAGTTATATTCATTTACTATTATATTAGTTTTGAAACTTTAGCAAAGATAATATAGATTCTCAGAATGACTCAATATAAATAAATATAATATGATCTCATTCCAATTTGGCAGATAAGTTTCACAATGTTTGCTTTATTTCATTTGTTGGCATAACATTTTATTTGCCCAGCCAAATTAACCTGAAATTTTTGTGGTTTGGACAATGACTACAGCAAAATGCATGGTCCGACACTCTGCAAATACGTTTGACGCC
This sequence comes from Entomobrya proxima, assembly GCA_029691765.1. NCBI lineage: Eukaryota > Metazoa > Arthropoda > Collembola > Entomobryomorpha > Entomobryidae > Entomobrya > Entomobrya proxima. The sequence continues at coordinate 50,825,237 of CM056169.1, forward strand.
AGAGATGCAAACAGTCCAGTGTTTGTAAATTGCGAAACATAGTCTCAACGGATCATTTATTGGGAAATACGAGAACTAAAACCAGTTTGCCTTCCTGTTTTGCTTGCTGCACCAAGTTTGTGTCAAATATATTCTGAATTATATTTTAGTTGGATACAAACTGTGTACAGTTAAGCTCATTACAATTGGTTTATTCTGCTACCTACTTTGAAAACGACAGAAAATGGCGGGACTCCAGCGTAAGAAAACTGACGGGTGTGATCAAACCGACAACAAAAGCACCAAGTTAACAACGGACGATACGGCAGTCCTCATTGTGGGAGATCCGAGTAAGAGTAAAAAATTAAAATACAGCATATATCGAAAATGTTTTAAAATAACTCACAATGAATAGCATTGAAACCGTATTCTAGAATTACGTGTTGGAGATATTGTAAAAGCCCTGGGTCATAATGAAATGGCATTGGTTCAGTTGACTAACAATTGGATTGATTTGGCTCGTGCATTGAAAGTCCCTGAACCAACCGTGATGGAGTATGAAACGGATTTGCTGTTAAAACGAAAAAACCATTTGCGTATTGTAGAATCAAGTCTTTTTGACTGGTGTGGAAGGGAGGCAAGAAACGCCACGCTTAATAGCTTAATAAAAATTGCTGAATCACTTCAAATGAATGCGGTTGCCGATGTCCTTCAAACATTTAATGTACCAGTAGAAGGATCTAACTTGCAATAAATGTGCTTGAAAGTAATAGGGATGGTTTTGAAAGATTGTTTGTTTGATTTATGTTTAACAATAATAATTAATGTTTTCATAAAGGACACGATTTTAGAAAAGATCCTCTGAAGTTCACACAATTGTATTTATTTTGCCCGCATGTTCACATAAGCTGAACATAGACTATATAACGGTTATAAAAATTTCCAAAACATACTTCTTATTCATCAGTAATTTTTGGTTTGCATTAGGCATCAGCCGTAATAAACCATAGCGAATGCTTTCATCGTCAGCATCATACTTTATCAAAAGTCTGCCTATTATCACATTTTCAGCCTACGCACAAAATATTATCTTTCACCAAGGACATACATACCTGCTCGGTAACTTGTGTTGATAAAATCACATGCCTGCCGCATGATCCGATTTTATAAGTAAGCTTATATTGTAATTTATTTTCTGCAACTCTAGTACACACAAAATCTAATAAGTACGGGGTTATATGATATGCGTTATATCAAAAGTGAAGTATGCATTTTTATAGATAAGCCGTTTTGTACTGGATATTCAAACGACCATTTGACACCATTTTTTAAAGGACACGCTGTTGCGGTATCCCGTGTATTTCAAAAACCGTTGCTAGGCAAGTTTGGAGTTTCTATTTCTAGTTTCAAAATTTTAGCAGCAATATTCTAGGGCGGACAATATCTCTACTATCATCTAGACGGCTGCAAAATCGTAGTACTCCTACTTGATCCCCTTGTGTCGGTGATTCAGGTGCGTGTACCGTAAAGGTAGCTCTTAGAACATGCAGAATAGGTTTAAAGTTGCAACTAATAATTATAGAAACATTTTTTTAAGTTTTGCAGACGCCCAAATTGTTAGCAACTTGAGCTCCAAATAGCATACCAAATTTTACTCTGACGCAAAGTGGGGAAACCTAGCCCAAAACCTCGATGTTGAACCCTCCAAAAAGCTGCCGTGAGATGAAAACTTGCTACGAAAACGAAAACCCCCATAGATTTTGTAGAATCCATCACTATGGACTGGCATTCCCGCAAGGGTGACAGCGCTACAATTGAGGAGCTGGAAAAACCGGTAGATAAACCACAAATGGCTGAAGTTTTTCGTGTACTGGAGAATATGATAACCTATTATTTACAGTTTTAGGTGACCATGGATTGTGTTTCCATTAAAAATATGCATGGTGGGCATGCAAATCACGAGAGTTTTTAGAGTTTGCTAGGTATATCAACAGAAAATCCTTCCAACGGGAAAGCGACCTTACGATTCGAAAAGAGAAAGAACGAAAGGTTAATGGCTCAAGATGATAGATACTATAAAACTCAGCTAGTGTTTCAGGCATTTCTAACTATTTTAGCGAATCTTGGATTTTGCATTATATACTTTTAGAAAATTTTAATAACCTTAAAGGTACTTCTTACGCAGATGTTTAACAATTATAAAATGAAGAAACTCTAAATCCATCAGATGCGTTTATTTTTGAAAAAAATGACGAGTTTTGGGATATAAATGGCAGAACAGAATCCAGTGCCTTGAGGGAAATCAAATTAGATTTAGATTTTTATGGAAGCCGTCCTGGTGCAGGACAAACATAGCATCTTGTTATAAATCAAATAAGTAAAGACATGTATCACTGTTTTGGAGATACTATAATGCTATGATTTTAAAATTTTAAATAAATATAAGCAATTTCCCTGTTTTGAAGGAAACTAATTTTAGTCCAAACACTTAAAATATCTACCTTAGCGTCAGCGATTTAGAAATAGTACTTTTATTTTGCTAGTTCTACAATTTAAAAAGATTTAATGCATATAACTAGAATTAGAGATATTAGTAACTCTTGTGAATTTTAATAATACAAAAAATATATTGCTGTAATACTAATATTATAGTAAAAACCGGCATAAATGCAGGATAAAAAATGTTACAAGGTTTAGAAAATGTAACCAACTTCAAATTACGTACAGATAACACTGCAAAAACCGTTCACTATTTTTGGGTCATCGCTATAAAACTTGTTATTATAAAAAAACAATTAAGCTTTTTTTACAAGTAATATTAATCAGCTGGATAGGTTCTATCGTGTGATCGTCCGCAAAATTTCCTTTGAGATTTTTGCACATTTGGCACACACCAACCTCTGCATATGGCATATTTCACACATACTGCTTGCTGAGTTGAAATTGCATTCGATCATATTCATAAATGTATTAAGGCCCAGTCCAGGAAATCTGCAGTAGCATTATTGAAGCTGGTTGGCACATAGTTGCAATACAAATATATTGGCGAAATATTTTTGTACGTTTAAGTTTTAGAAAAACAGGAAAATAGTAAAAACATAGTTTGGTAGGAAACTCTTAAGGTAAAAAAACGACGCCTTTTCCTAGCATCGATGAAACCTAAAAGCTTTTATTGATATTAAAGCGTTAGAATTTAAACACTCTGGTGAAACTATACATAGCCTACCTATACATGACCTATGCCAGACTGTTAACTAGCATTTATAATGCAACCTTTCAAAGCGGATTCAATAAGTAAAAAACAAAGAAAATAACTTCACCGTAAATCTAAAATTATTGCTAGGTTATTGAGCCGGCATGGCAGTTTTTAGGTACAAAAATGATCTTGCTGATATCAACTGCACTTGTCAATTATAACCATTATATACTGATAGCGATGATAACGTTGAATGGTATATATTCGCTACTGCAAAAACACAGAACGTATCGGATGAACATAAAACACGAAGCTTATGATCCCATTATAAAACCTCAAAATGCAATGTTTTTATGATATATTAATTATAGTGCAGCGTTCATACTTCTTTGCAGATGACCGTCAACTGATAGCGTGGAATCAGATTTTGCATTATTTTATTATCATTTTTTTCTGGAGTAAAGGTGCCAGTAAGTTAGATTTTTGTTCATTTTCGTTCATAATCCTTCTCCAAGAGCGGTGTGTGTAAAAGATGTTTTTGAAGTATGAATGAAATATAAAAAATTGAAAAGCACCCAAAGCAGCCAATCCCTAATAAATTGGCGGATTGCTCCACTCAAGGAAAGAACGTAAAATATTACGCTGATCAGATTATGCATGAATGTGTGCATGTAAAATATAACAACATTACCCAGTACAGGGAAGTGAAATTTTGCAGACTTATAAAAATTAATTGAAACTTGATCAAGCAAACAAGATGATAAATACTGAATCTAGAAATACTAACCTTAAACTCAACTGCTTGCACGCAAACGCCTCTTTTGTGCGGGCGAAAAATAAGACAAACAATTTGACATCCGCAAATTTCTCAGGAACAACAATGAGTTCTTGCACAATGTATTTGGTAACACACAAAAAATCATTTTTTAATAAACTCACGTAAAATGGAAGTTATTGGTCATGAAAATTTCAAGGTTTAATAATTGTGGTCTTGCTGTTTATTTATTTATTTAAAATATCTGTATCTAAGAAGCAATTTGAGCGATAAACAAAATCACCATTAAGAGATCTATTTAACTGTTGCATTCCTACCGCGTGGCAACCAGATTTTAAATTCATTCCTACAAAATATAGTGAAAGGTCCAGATACTTCAACCTACGAAAAAATTTTAGCAAAGGACGCAAGTCGATTGACAGATTATTGTAACTGGTTTTTAGTCCAATTTTTACATGCTGTAGAAATCGACAACCACTAAAGTTAAGAAATTGTGATAACTCCACAAATCCGTTGTTGGACACAAACGTTTCTAAATTAGGAAACACACTATAAATATTTTTATGAAGCTGAGTAACACTATTACCAAAATCTATTTTTAAGTATTTAACATCTAGGTAGCTGGTTAAAACGTTATCAAATAATGACGCATTTAGTTTGCAACCCGGAAATTCTAAAGATTTAAGAGACCCGCGAGAGTTTAAAATTAACTTTCTTATAAACTGTGTATTCTGTTTTGTAAAAGTACAGTTGGATGCTTCAAACGCGTGCAGTTTGTTTAGTACCAGAGTTTCGGAGATAGTCTTTTGGAATTCATAGCATTCGTCAAAATCTTCAATGACAAACTGCTTTACACTTGACAATATAATATTTTCATGAAAAAAGTTGTTGTATTGTTCCAGACTTTTACATATTTTATCGTTTACATTAGTAATTGTTACGTTTTCTACGCTATACATTGCCCTGAGTATGTGAAATAAGGCACGAATCGAAGAGCCAACTACAATCTTAAGTTCCTTGATCATATGAGTATTTCCCATAGTAAAACCGGTGGGCCAGTTTTCATCTTTTTCTAAGTGCATGACAAGGTTTAATTCGCGTTCATATACAAGCCGAAAAAGCTCATTTTTGTACTCTTCATATGATCCAACGGTCAGTGAGTGACGAGTTAAAATCTCTGGCCTTTTTGTAGATGATGCGCTTGAGACCTGGGGTTTGTTTTCAAAAGTTGATTCTCAATATTAACTCAAAAAACCGAATTTGAATATGTAAACTATTACCATTTTTATACCCGGTACTACACTTTTGGTGCCTGTGAAGGCCATCAATGTGATTTCTGTTGAAGTTGGGTTAGGTTCTGGCCTATTAAGTTTCTGATATAATAGTAGAGATGTTCCAAGGCATGAAACTGTAGTTACAAAGGTAACTAGTACTAGGACCAGAATCAATCGTTTTGAAAAAAAATTTTTTGATGGCATATGATGCTGAAAGTCAAATTCATGTGGATTCCGATAGGTTGTTACGGAAGTTGTGGTGTGCCGTCTTATCCGTTGCGTTGAACTACATTGAACAGTAGTTTGTTGATTGGTTTGAAGAATTCGGTTAGCCGCTTTGGAAACATGCAAGTCATCTTGGTAATTTTCTTCAAGAAAGTGTATGGCAATATCAATCATAAATGGTTTGATTTTAAAATTCACAAGACTTGCAAGTACGATTGAGCAAAATCCGTCAGAGCTAAAATAAAAAATTAACGCAATAATAACTTAAAGTATAAACCTCTTAACGTAAAACATAAGATAGAGATAAATATATATTCTTACTTTTGCTCCATAATTTTAATGGCACTAAAAAGTCCTGCTTTTGACCACCGGTCTAAAGTAGGTGGTAAGTGTAATATAACTTCTCTAGAAATTAGGTTCCATATCTCTAATAATATACATTTTTTGCAACTCTCTGATACATTTGGAAGTACTTTCATGAAAACATGATCAAGTAAGTCTAATAACACCTTTTCTACCAACTCACTATTTGGATCATAAAAATTCACTATATTTTGAAGTAGTGCATCTTCCACATTGTCACTGCCAAATTTATGCGTGTGAGTAAATACGGCATTTTGTACTGTGCTTAATGGCGTAAAATAGTTATATTCTGAATCTATACTCAGTGATCTTGCTGGCGAGTTAAATGGTGATGTTTTTATTTGTGTTTGGGTACTCATATCTCTAATCCAATTTGTACACTTGATTGGTATGGCAATTTACTTGTTTGTTTGTTTGTGACTTGCTGAACTTAGGCAATGCCAATAAGCCGATATTCTAAATAGGCTCTTAATAATTTCAGTGCGTAAAATAACGCAGACGTAAAGGAAATTTTTGTTTCCATTGTTTAGCGTTTACAATTAGGTAATAGTAAATTGAATAGAATGAATGTAACCTTGTATTACACGTAGCTTGAAGAGATTTTGCAATGAATTCAGCTGTATATCGTATTTCTACATACTTCAAGTAAACTTATAAGAAACCACAAATCATAATTGCAAGCAACACCGCCCTGAATAGGATTTTACGGATGCATAAGTCGCAGAGAATTTATTAGTAAGCTTTTTGGTTTGTCTTTGTGAATATTCTGTGGGAAAACTACGAAAATCTAGCCAGTGTCTGCTTTTGCTAAATTTACAAACGTTTTTGCTATGTTTGCTTATGCATGTCTATATATACCTGCAGTAGTGAGCTTTTGTATACTGACAATTTTAAAACCGGAGATAATTGAAAACGGCAACTAAGCTTCGAAAAGTTTCCATGAATCAGTTTAATCTACACGGTTCTGTGAAAGAAGAATTGCTATTTTTGCACTCGTATATAATGAAGTGTGGAGTTGCACAAAATTTAGACTTTTGGATATATTTCCTTGGACTGTGTGATTAAGAATCTATTTTAAGGTAAATTCGAATTAACGTTAAAAACTTATTTGTTATAGTAGTTCGTCAGAAAGAACACAAAATCTGCTATCATAGATGAATGATTAGTTTTCTCAAGCATTTTTGGATATGAAACATAGCTCCCAAGTTTATGTAGTAGTAGAACTGCACTGATTGTAATCTTGAATAAAATGTGGTGTAATAAAGTAGCTGAAATCAAAGATTTTTTCTAAGAAAATTATATAATTGGTTTTTATATTTTTTAATATGACAAAGTGCAGTAATAAAACCTTGTAAGGTTTATCCATCAGCTTTAGGCAGAATACTAATAATTTCATTCTTTGAAATCATTGCAGTTTCAAATACAACTTCAATTCATTTTTCAGTTCGTCATAACGTATTGGAAACCTATGTGTTTCTGCGCAATTTCAAGTTTGCACTTGTTTTTGTATCGGATGTTTTCAAAAATTTTCTCATATCTAGCAAATTTTTATATTCCAAACAACATTTAAATTGAAATGATGATAAATTTAAATTCTTTGACGAAGCATTTTTACATGAAGTGCCAGAAAAACGGACAAAACCAAGACAATCATTTTAAACCAAGTTCTTTCTGCATAAAGTGCTTCTGATAAATTGAAAATAATCTACAGATGCATGCAAACAACACAAACTTTGCGATAATAACATTGACGAGTTTCTGAGTTTGCAACGCAAAAAGCCTTACTCTATTTATAATACTATAGGATAGTATACTGCATCAAGTATTATGAGCGTGAAATGCGCAAAAGGAATTGTTGCGAACGTACATTGTACCTTTGTTATCGCTTTTTAATGTTGATTATCAGTTGGCTTATCTCCTGTTTTTGATATACCTAGTTTCCTCTAAATGATGTCCGATGCCAATCAAATCCCTTTTATTATTCTCAGAATGTATAAATTTTCCGTTGGTGTAAATATGTTCTGAACTGATGAATACGAGAGGTAAAAATCTGTATTTACATTTCTATACGGTAGTTTTTCCTATTTCAAAGTCCTAATTCACTAAGATCCAATACCCTGTTGGTATGATGCAAATAAAAAAGGTTGCAATTTATGAGAAAAAAATTTTTGTATCGAAAAAAAAAATCTTGCACATTGTTTTGAGAGCATTGGAATGAAATACGAGCAACATCATCATGATCTGCACAAATGGCACAAAGATAAGATAAATTTTATCTCACCAACGGCTTGCTGGAACGGTAAAACTGAAATTGAAAGAATTTCGATACATTTTTGTATACTATTATGCATTCATTGCAAAACGCAAAAATGGAATTAGGTCATGACCACTATAAAAACGCATGCTCACATCTTTGTGGCTTCAGAATAATATATTGTATATTATTCTTCCGAACTAGTTCTGAACTAATTTGGATTCTGAACATAAAGAAGGACTCTGTAATGCAATTTGTCTGTGAGAATGTAATGTAACTGAACGTTTAAAATTTTTTGCTTTATGCTTAATTTTACAGCTTATGCACGTATTAATACAGGAAATATGTTGGCTAAAGTATTACATTTATAATAGTAAAAGTTAGAGGAATGTTTAATTAGCATTAATTTATTGCTCTATTTACAAACAATTGTAGCTTTATTTAAAGTACATTAACAATCAGCCATAATGATTTAATTATAAGTAAGATACTATCATTTTGAAATCCTTGCATGTTAAATAAAGTATTGGTTTATTATAATATAATATTTAATACATACCTATTTAAAACGTAATCAATATGTACACATCTGCTTGCTTCGGTGACTTCATACTTCAAAATAAAAATCGTAGGACTTCAGAGTAGAGCTAGAATTTCAGCAGGAAAATTGCGTTTCCTTGCAATATCGTGCGCCGTCTTGCCCAGAAAATTTATGGATTGCTTGTCCACTCCAGCGCTTATCAAAGTTCGAATAATTTCTGCCAACTGCGATATCGGTTGCCATTCGTAATAGTAATTAAAGGCACATTGCAATGCATTGTTTCCTTGGTAGTCTTTTTCGTTGACATCACATCCAAGCTCCAAAAAGTACTTCAAATGTCGACAAAGGTCGTTCTGTGCACATAGATGTGTAACATTGCATCCAAATTCATTTATCATGCGCCAGTCTGCTCCATATTTTACCAATTGCTTCACAATGGACAAGCTTTGTTTTCCTCCCAGTGCATAATGTAAAGCTGTATTTCCTTGTCCGTCAACCGCACTGAGCGCTAATTTAGCTTTATTGACGCACGCATTATCAAAAAGCATTTCTAATGTTTCTAGCCGCAACCTGAGCAAGGAAACGGCGTAATGCAGTGGCGTTTTCGAGCCATCATATTCTTTCCAGTTCAAAATGTCCTCCACACTCAGTGTGTTTGTTTTGTATCCAATTTTATAGGCCGAGAGCTCGAAATTTTTCTCACTCTCTTTGACAAGGAGAGAGACAATTGTGTCGAACATGTAGGTCTCAGCGGTTTTTGCTGCTACATGTAAGCTTGTTTCCCCACTCGAGTTGACAGAGAATAAGTCAGCACCATTCTCAACAAGGAACTTGACCATTTCAAAGTTAAGACTGGAAACCGCAACATAAAGTAAAGGACGTTCTTCAATGCATTTTTCCTCACGTATTGAGTTGTCAGTAGACAGCAAGAGTTTCACAACTTTCTCAATCCCTTTATCAACAGCAGCAGAAAGCAGAGAGTAAAATTGGCGTTCATAGTTGGGGTAAAAAGCAGTCTCCACGGCCAGTTTCAAGTTCCTATGCAACCAATCCTTCCTGGGCAGTTCTGCAACGTCAGAAACCAGCTCTGTGGTATCCAGAAGACGCAAAATATTAACAAAACTGTTTGAGCTTAGTTTTTGGTAGTCAAACATTTGCAAAAATTGCATCCATTTTTCGGGTTTTAGAAATTGTTCCCGTGCGTTGCATTCGATGTAAAGGAAAAGGGCAAGATCAGAAAAATCTTCAGCGGACAAATACTCGGCTGCCAGATGAAGGACGGTGCGTCCATTGTCGTCACATTCCCAGAACTCTATGCCTTGACGAATTAAAAATTTGATAGCCTCCAAGTGAATACATTTTGCATGTAGTGGGTTTTTGTATACTCCCCAGGATTCTGTCAACAGACTGTTACATTTTGAAAGCAATAGTTGGGCAATGTCAAGTCGCTTTTCCACAAATTGCATGGTCTCTCCATGTGTATTTTCCAAGCAAATGTAAAGGTATCCATGGTTTTCTAATGGAAGCATTTCAATGATATATCGGACAACTTGAAAATCAGCACGAAGAATGGCAGTTTTGATAGGGGATATAGCTTGATCCGCATCTTCACAAAATCGGATCAAGTCAATATGAAATATATTTTGAAAATATGTGCATAGTTTGCGAATCGTTGCTACTTTGCTGAATTTGACTGCCACATCCAAAATAGAAAGAGCTGCGTCCTTGTACTTTTGAAAGAATTTTTGATGGTGGGCTTGTTGATCCACGTCTGAATTGTATATGGCTTTCATTGTCAAATTTAGCAAAGCGTCGTAATCGTATCTTAGACATCCAACTAATACACGGGAAAGCTCGTAACTTGACGACGACATTTTTCCAGTACAAATTGTGCTTAAGGGTTTTTCAAAACTTTCTGAAATCATAGCGTTGAGAAAGTATGGGACCAGCATATCCCGGGGAAAAATAGCATCAGTGATGTCGGGGTCATAGAAATTTAATATCTCATTGATATATAATTGCTTGTAGCTTATAGGGTGGGTCTTGTTTCTAAAGAAATATTCAGGTTTTTGGAAAAAGCTATTCGCAAAGTACTCCGCGACGAGATATTCAGCATATGTTCTGTGAATAAACTTCATCCCTGAGGAATCTAAATCGTCCAGAATTCCAGGTGACGAAATTTCGTACAAGCTAAGATTTTCAAAAGCATGATCATTTGTTGTGAATCGACTTGCAATTTCTGGAAAAATGTATTGAAGGGCAATCCAGGTGTGAAAGCTTCTAACTTTACATTTCGTATTGAATTCCATGTCAAAAAGTTCCGAATTAGATGTGTATTCGTCGTGGCATGCGACATTATCAAGACGAGTTTGGATAAATCTCTTGTAAAATTGAAATATGTTGCCAGGGTGGGTATTTGGAAGCTTGTGTGGAGCGTTTTTGTGCTTGATTGCATATGCACCAGCATCTGCATTGTATACCTCTGCTAAAAGCATACACTGAAGTGGTATACCGGCAATATCCCTTTCTTCATTGGCTTGCATACGTTTGAATTCGTGTATGCAGAATGCTGCATAGTCCTTGAGCTTGTCGGCACTACTTGATGAGTGTTTCATTGACCAGTAATTTGTCAGAAACGTGTTCTGTTCATCTATATTGAACGGTTTGATGCAATAGGCAATCACTCCTAGAGTTTTTTCCAGCTCTGCCCGTAATACTGGTCGTGACGAAACGTAAATTCGGACATTTGGTTGGTATTTTACTAGATCCCGAAATAAATTCATGACAATCTCTAGTTTGGTAGGTTCTAATTCATCTAACCCATCAATAAACAGGTCCAATTGTGTTTCGGGTTGCCCAGTCAATTCATTCACGCAGAAAGACTTGCATGATGGTGAATGGATGTTTAGAGATTGTGGGTGATTTGTGGAGTTATAAAGGTTGGATTTTGAGTTGAAATTCCGCATTTCGACAAAAACCCCAATGCTTTGACCTTCACGTTTCTCCAGAATTTTTTTCGCCATACTAGCCATAAGAGAGGATTTTCCCATTCCTGGTGTGTCACAAATTAAGACAACTTTGATATCGTCATTTAAAATTTTGTCAATAAATTTATCCTCTGACATGCAGTAATCCTTTGTTGGTGTCAAATACTGATTCAGTACATCGGAGTCTCCAGATGTAGCTTCCAAAAAGAAGGTGTCTGTGGCTTCATCGTACCTAATTAGGTGCACTGGTTGGTTGTATCTATCACATAGAACATTCCAGTGCGTTTCATTTTCTAAAATAATGTGTCTGGTTTTAATATTTCCTTTCATCAGTAGCTTTGTTGAGAACTCAACATTTAAAGAATGCACAAGCTGTTGAATTAAATCCGGTGGTGTCTCCTTGAAAACAAATACATCTGGGCATACCTTGCCGAACAAATCGGGATTTACAACTCGTCTCTGGAAAATCATTCGCGGTATGTACGGCGAAGGTAGCGGTAGTATTTCCGAAATCGAATTTAGTAATACGTGTTCCATGTTATTACCGACATGCTGTTCTTCAGTGTTTTGTGCAGTTTTGCTTTTGGCATTAGATAAGGAACCCTTTTCTTCTTTTCTTCCAATTTTTGGTGAAGCTATTGACTTACATGGTTTTTTGAAAGATAATTGCGCTTCCCATAGCCCAATCAATCGAGTCATCAAGCGTTTCTGATATGCTGTAGTTTCATTGCCCTGTTAGAATTTCATAACGATCACAGTTTTGTTCTTTCTTTCTAAATTACCACCTTAATATTTAAAACTTACGCCTTCACTAGCAGGTGAGTTTTGAAGTTCAGCAAGCAATTGACTAGTAGTGATTGTAGAAGAAATGTGGTATCTCAGATTGTTTTTTATATATTTCATTTGGAACTCTTCCATTTTGCCTATTATGTCTTAACTGACCGAAAGCTGTTAAAACATCACAAAAGCCAAAACATTTTGTACATTAGTTGATTTTTATAGCTTTCAGGAAATTTTGGCGCATCCAAGTTTCAGTTTATACACTGAAGATTTGCTTACCTATTTAAAAGGTATTGGTGAAGATAAATTGTACTCTCTATATTGATTGTGGTTGTATGTTCTAAAACATGACAAAATAGAAATCATTTATAATTTATAGCCTGAATCGCACAAACGGTTTCTGAACTGGTTTGGTTCGGTGAACAAGTGCGCTGAATGACAACGCAAATGTAGAACATGTAAAAATATTAAGCTTCAAAATGACACTTCTATCTTTGATTCTAGGAAGAGCAAGCCTTTTAGTACTCAACAATAACAGAGACACATTACTACATTAATATTTAGCTTGAATCGAATACTCATGAACTAGCAACCAGTATAACAATTCGGTTTTGTTTATTGAATTGTCGGAACTTTTACTAAATATATATTAATCAAAATTATCCACCTGTTAACGTTTTTCCGAGAGTTTTCTACTATTTCTATAAGCAAAGAAACAAGTATACGGTGTATTGGCCAACAACTATTTTGTTGTACAGAAATTGTGCAAAAATGTTGGATGTACGAACGCAATATAGTAAAAACGCTTATGTGAACTTACTGATCTATAAGGAGAAACTTTATGAGGTGTGAGTTTTTCTTCCTGAGGAGAAATTTCCCAGAATATATCAAAGTGGAATATAATATATGAATAATATGTGAACATAAAACTACTCATTTAAATGCAAAGAAATCCCAGTTGTGTTTTACAAGAGTTGAGTTACTGTGTTATATAAAAAAAATGCAAATGCCACAAAATGTAATAAGAACTGATAAGAAGAATTACAAACGTATATATATATATAATACTTTATCAAGCAATACATTTATTTGCTAAGTACAAACTTACATATTGATGACACATCATAAGTTAACACAGTACTCGGGTATCTTACCACGTAGTAATATTTAGTATTATTTACCTTTATCTTGACTGCAATGTTGATACCGCATAAATCGTTCAAAGCCACTCAGACCAACATAACAATGTAAATTTGCAACCCAACATGGTAACTAGTTTGCCTATTTGGGTGTTCACTTCAACTTCAGTAGAGTTTACCAGATAAAATGCGCAGTTTCAGTTCAACATTGTAATTTTAATAACTGATAAAAATAAAGCAATGATTAAGTTAGTGGTCAATGATAAAAATGAATACGTTCTGTTCAATTTTGTGTTGAGCATGGATAAAATGACTTATACCTTCTGCACCTTAAATGAACTGTTAACAAATAATTGATAATAAAACTATAATATGTTTACTGCTGAAGACAATTTTAATATAACATTGTCTACTAGAAAATCATGGTGAAACAGATACATTTATGTGTATATTTGAACGGTGTTCTTGGTTTAGAGCCAAATTACATGTTGTTGGGGCAGTTTCTTTGGATTAGAAAATAAAGTAGACAGACAAACAGACGGACAGACACATTACATTTTTACAAGCTCCTCTGCAAAAGAAGGTAGTAAAGCTTAAAACTGGAGGATTATATCGCAGGACGGCTAAAATCTACAATTAACCAAACAGGTTGCTGATTTGAAATCTTGGTCAAAAACTGGTCTGACGGACGAAGCGTAAAAGAAACTTTCATGTACCAGCAAAACTAGAAATGCTTCTCCTGCCTAAGAACATTTGAAGGTTCCATCACCTCTGTACTCCTCCAACCCAAGGAAACCCGTGATAAGGACCAAAGGAACAAATTCAAACGTTTGGTTTCTTTCGAAGTCAAAGTTATAAACCATACTCATTGAATTTCTTTTTAATCCTAGCCCTTAAAATGTATTAAATATATTTAACATGGTTTGGTATACCTCTGTAATGCATGTCAAGATCTTCATCTTTCTGGTCGAAATAGATTAGAAACCTTGAAACGACATAAATACAGAAACCAGATGTACAAACAAAAATACATGATGAAATAAAAAACATCTTTTTAATTCTAACACAATATATTACAATCACTATATGCGCGATAATAACGGCGTATTTATCAAAGATGCACAATGATATGAACTAGAAACATAAAGTTATGTGTCAACAATGTTAAAAGCTAGAGAGTGTATGATATGTTGGTAGATGCAAGTCATTCTCGTTATTCTTAATACTGGAGTTTATTTCCTACTGTTAATTCTCCTTATTTTTGGTTGAATATCACCTTAAGGGGTATAGATGCATGCTTTTCTAATGTAAAAATTTGTGAAATCCTTGTCATAATTCGCATGCAAATCAATAAAACCCAACATGAGATTTACATGTGAAATAAATTTAATCATATATACATCCTATACATATAATGTACATATTTGTAGATCGTACTAATTGCTTTTTTACTTGCTTTAAAATTGAGAATTCCATTTTATTGAGAACCAAAAATTGTCGCAAATTAGTTTGCAGACGTTTCAAAGATGTGAAATTATTTGACAACACAACTGATTCAAAATATATCTCGTATAGGTTATGAAAATAAAAGGGGTCAATGAGCCCACAATTTTTATTACGATGTATTATATTTACACTAATGTTACATCAGAAACTTTAAAACTGCACAAGCCTTCCGCCCTCTTCAATGAATAATACTTCATTGCTTCCAGAATGATCCAATTCAATAGGGCAGTTTAAAGATGTAATTTTTCGTGACAATGTATTTTTGATATCCCGAATACCAAGTTCTTGGATTTGAATAATATTTGGGCACTCACCCAGGAACTCAAATACTAGCTGAATTGATACAAGCTGGCTTGACGCTATTAAAGCATTAATATTATAAAATGGCTCGTTACTACCAAACCGAACCTTAGCATTGAGATATTTTAACTCTGGGCATTGCAAAACGTTCAAAATATCTGAATATGATATACCAGTTTTGCTTTCAAATGTCTCAAGGTTTGACATCGAAAAGCACAAATTATCTAAAAAGGAAACCTGCTGAGTAATGTCTGCTAAAACTAGTGCATTCTTTACATTCAATTTTAGAGTGTTTACTTTCAATAAATCAGTTTCATTACTATAAAATGGTTCAGTAGTGCTTAACTCTCCATCCAGTTCAAGAAACTTTAAAGACTTGCTTGACGTGGTAAGCATGTGTCGAATATATATTATATTGGTACTTGTATACAAGGCGTTTACTATTGCAACGGATTCTAAGTTTTTGCTTTCAAGAATGTTTTCAAAATTCTGGTAGAAACTGGTACATGCTGTAAACTCGGTAAAAACAAGGGAATTTACTTTCAAGAGCCGAGTTTCTATTTCAGAAATCTGAGAAGCGTTCGCTTCATCTTCAGCAGTTTTACAAAGTTCATTTTGGTGGTTTGATATGCGTAGGCTAGTAATTTGAAGAGCTTGATCTAAAATATTAATTAATTGCAGTATATGTATTGAGCCACTAATATATAAACTACGAATGCTTGCAGCTTTTGACAGTACTGAATCAAGTTCCCAGTCTGACATTCTAGTAATCAAAATTGTTAAATGTATCCAACGAGCATTGCTTGTCAAAATTTGTGTCTCATAATCTGTGAAACTGGAAGCAGTTATATTACTAATTATCTCTATGGTCGAGCCTGTTGTACTAACTAACTCAGTGTCTACATTTGTAATTTCCGGCGTAACTGATTTCTGTGATACTGTACTGCTATTGGTTCCGTTGTTGGTGCTTTCTTGTATTGTAAAACTATAAAGTAAATATACAACTATTGCTCCAAATGCAAACTTGACGACATATTTTACGGCTTTGATTGTAAAAGGCAGAGTACATTTTTTATGGGTGTCAATATGCGTATGTTTTACGCTTGGTTGCGAATTCAGAATTTTTGATGCGTCTGTCACACCCAAGTTCTGAAGAAATATGATTAACTTTTCTAGAGTAGCTTCCCTCCCATATTTTGATTGCCAGTCTGATAGCACACGATGTACCAACTCAATAGGTTTCTTTTCCCCGGAGGCAAGCTTATATTCAAATTCCATTATTTGGTCGTCCTTGAACTCCAACTTACGGGCTAACTCACTCACGTTTTTGTTTAAGATAGCCATTGCATTTTTGTTTGACTGTAATCTTTCAACAACATTTGCAGGGTCCCAACCTGAAGAAAAAAACACGTTATAAAAAACCTTTCGCAGTGAAGATGACGCGCTTTGAAATGTTTTATTGGCACCTTGATTGCTGCCTAGTAGTTGAGTAGTAACATTATTACTAGTACTACGTAATTCCCGATATGTTTCCGTTGATTCAGTTCTGTAAATGACAATAAGCGTAGCAAGTTAGCTTGTATATACCAAAAAATTACAACTACGCAGATTTTCTCGGATATTTTTAGGTTAGCTTGTTAAAATGAAGAAGGATATAAAACATAAAAGTAGTAATCATGGTCAATGATATCTGAAAATAACTTTTCAAATGTAAACATTTTCTCACTTACCGTGCTTTAACTACATTAGCCAAAACTTTTTCTTCGAGGATGTTTGCAACTAAATTAAAGTTTTCTTTTCGAAATTCATCGCAGAGTCTTTCCAACGTAGGAGCGGGTTTGGAGCTGTTTGCCCAACTGGTTAAAATGGTTTCAAAAATACACAAGAAAGTATTGGGTTTTGAGTTCTCAAGTTCAATAAGGTCACCCCGTTTGTCTTGTGGGATATTTAGTGCCATTGCAAAACCTTGCCAACCAGACTTAATTCCACTCCAGGCCGCTTCATTTTCCCTTATTGTATTTGTTATCCGCGCAATACTGCATTCTTTAACAAACAAAATTTTCATAAAGATTTTGTTTGGTATAATCTACTGTGATAGGATTTACTTACCAGCGCTCCCAACAATCACTTGGTCAGCCATTACGTAGTTGGTGCCGTACTAGCTAGGAAGAAACAATAAAAATTTGATGACTAGCCTTAGCTAAATTTAGAATCACATTTTGTAATAGTAAGTTTCTATAGCCCAAATAATGCAAGCTATTAATTAAATACGAACATGCTCCTTTTATAAGCTTTTTATAAAGAAGTATTTGACTCTTTCCGGGCAAACGCCAGCATAAAATCACGTTGCTGAATAAACTTTCATATATGACTCTATTTTGCAGAAAAGGACACTTATATGCGTTCAATTATACGGCGCTTCATGTAGTGTGAGATGTACTTTGGTCCAACCAACCATATATTATATGACGTATAGTCGGACATATTCTGCATCTGCGGGATTCAAACCTGAGATATTATATATGGGAGGGGAAGGGGGTTTGCTGATTTTATTATTACTTACATGTTCATAGAGCTAAGTTCTAGGGGCTTGTTTTTTATACATTTACAAAAAGGGAAATGATAACACAAGTGTAAACAAAAATCGCTCAACAACGTAAAAATGACAGATTCATTTTAGCAGTCAGTATAGTTTTTGCAGTAGCGTATGCATAATAACAGATTATAATATACTACACACGCCAATGCATTGCTGATATTCATTTTCATGGTGATACGTATACAAATATTTTAACTGAAGAAATACATACAATAATACTTGAAGCATCTTGACGTAGAACGTTTGATATTAATCACCAAAACTAGATAATAAAAACAAATGCGAAAATGTTTCTATTGAATCCATCACAACGGTGTAGGCAGGTCGTTATCAGTGTTATATTATCTCTGAATACGGCTGCTCAGCAAATGCAAATATCTTGTGGAGTGGTCATAATGTCCATAATAAAATGCAGCGGCATGACATGACAACATAAAGATTTACTGAAGCATACAAAACTAAAATACACTGTGTAACATTTCGTCTGAATTTTTTTAATCAGATAATGGGCCTGGTAGGCCGTTTATGCTCAATTGATTTTTGCAATAGCAAACAACTTATGCAGCAGCATTCTTTTCGGGCAGTTATGACAATAAAAATATATGAAAAAATGCAAATAGTTCACATTTTAGCCTATAATTTTTTAATGCTAGCTTAGTACATTTTTTATTCGATGAACATTCCAATACCAAAACTAAACAAGAACAACTTCAATGATATCATTGGCATGTTTTGCGGAAAAGTAGCTTGAATTTGATTTGATTAAATATTTTGTAAGATGTATAGGTTTTCTCTATTAGATATAGGTTAGACATAGATTAGATATTACCGTATTGATTCGATTTATACCCCCGACTAAAATTTCAAATTTGACGTCTTCAAGGAGGGTATAATTCGAGGGGGTCATAAAAAGAAGGAGGCCAAAATTTCAAAACTAATGGTACATTTTATAAGGATGATGATAATTAACATTAAACTGTTCAGCTATAGCTTCATTGCCATCATGCCAAAAACAATGGACCAAAGGAATGAACGGCAATATCAAACCAAAAAAGCTAAGCCGTTGTTAATCACTACAAGTATATCTTTTTGTTCTTCCTCTTAAGATGGTTTGATTGCTTGGCGCATTTGTCTTGTGTACAGTTTTGTTACAGTTATAGTTTGCAGCCGTTTTTTCGATTTCAATTTTTGAAGTGTTGTCTTGCGTTTATAATTCTTTCATTCCCATTTGCCTTTTTCTTCTTTGGATATCATTTTATTTTCAGTTATCTTGTGCTACTAGTCTTTCTACGGGAACACGGAAAATATATCCATGGCACTATGGTAAATACATAATAAAAAATTACGTAATATATTTACTTCTTCCATATTCACAATTCTGAAACTCAAGGTTAATCATGTTGATAATCATGGAAATAAAGCATTGTAGGTAATAAGTAAACAATCATGTTATATTTCTTGCGTACAATTAGGAATTACTTTCAATAAAGCAGTTAGAGCGGTACTTAAAATTTAGAAGGTATCCTTAGTATCCGGTGTTTTCTAAGCCTTCTATTCTACATTTAGATCGCGTATACGAGTTTACAAAATTGAATGACAAGTCCAGACTTTTTATTCTAGTGAAATGACAAATAAATTGAGATAAATTTACTGTGCTAGTTTTACTCTCTATCTTCAAACCAATTTTTATACTGCTGATATACATGCATCCTGACTAGTTCATTAGTTCATTCAATTCAATATGACCTATCATAGATACGAATTTCTTCAGATTTGGAAATATGTGGTGTATGTTTTTGTTAAGATAAACAATTTTTTGATCTCCACGACTGCGACTGTTAAAATCTACTCGTAGTGTTTCAACATGAAGATAAGTATCAACATTATTTTCAAATAGTGAAGAAAACCATTTACAGCCCGGAAGCTCAATGGACTTTAAGGAGTCACGAGAGTTTGACATAAGTTTTTTGATAAAGTTTACATTATTTGTCGTGAAAACTCCGTTGATGATATTAAAATTATGCATTCGGTTTAGTACTAATATTTCTGAAATCGCTTTGTAAAATTCAGTACACTCCGTTAGATTTTCAAGTGTAAACTCTGTTACTTTTGACAATATGATATTTTGTCGGTAAACCAAGTCGTATAATTGTACACTCTGGCACATTAAATTGTTTTTGTTGGTAATTGTAATTTTCTGTGCTTCTGAAATTGCATTTAAGACAATAAAGATTTTGGACATTGAGATATCAGCAATAATCCGTAGTTCACGAATCATATGCATATTTCCAGCAGGAAAATCAGAGGGCCAGTACTGATCGTTTTCTAGCGAAATGGTCAAACTTACTTCTCGGTCATATTTAAGCCTGAAAATGACTTGTTGGTACTCAACGTATGAATCTACCGTAATGATGTATCGAGAAGGTAAATCCAGCAGAGGGGGTGCTTCTGTTTCCAAAACGCCGGAAACCTATGAATATTTTGAAATAAAAAAACTCATAAATTGCATACCATGTTGCAATACTGTGTTTTAACTAACGAAAGTTACCATACCGTAGAATTCTCTGGCTTGGCATTTGATGAGCTATTAGCCTGTTGCAATTTCATCAAAATCTGACTGTTCTGTTGAAAATTCTTATGATAGTAGACGACAAGAAATAAATGTTATTATAAGGCCTGTCGTGAAAATTGCAAAACATTGTCGTTTCAAGCGTAAGGATTTTGTATTTGTTACTGGACATTCCTCCCCAAGCTCAAAGTAATGCAAGTTCGGAGAGCTTAACGCCTTGCTTGTGTACTGTCTAATAAATCCACCAGGTGAAAATACTTGCGACGAATCAATCACTTGTGCTTCTAGCAATCTACTTGCAGCTCTTGAAATGGATAATAGATTTCTATAATTTTGCTCCAGGAAAGCTAGTGAAACGTCTATTAACACTGGTTCCTTCTTAAAATTGATAAGTGTGCTGATTGCAGTAGCACAAAGGCCTGGGTAGCTAAATAAATAAAGATTTCAAAAATACTTTTTCTCTTTTCCTCTTTAAAAACTTATTAGAAATCGTTACCATTCCTCTGCTGTTTTGAATGCATTGCACAATCCCTGCTTGGACCATCGACTGTGCTTAGATTTAAGGGTAAATATTACTTCGTAAGGAATAAGTTTGCAAAGTTCTACCAGTATTTATTTTTTAGTTTGCTTTGTCACTCTGGCAAGTACGTTGTCAAATATACAGTCCAGCAGACGAAAGAAAACTATCTGTGGCAGCCGCGGATTGGGGTCAAGAAATGTAATCACGTTTTGCAACAATGCATGTTCACCACCGCCAGTGCTGTTATGTCTTCTCCGAGTTGGCAGAGTTTCTGTGGAGCTATAGGATTTTGAAAAGGAGTTGAATCCGGAGTCTGTGCTGTTGGATCGGCGATGTCCCAATTGAGAGTCGGCTTCAGTAAGTTCACTCATTTCTAAAACATAAAAATTATTTATATCAGCAATAATTATAAATATCAGCTACACACAAAAATTTATAACGTAACGTTTTTACCAAGTTTGAAATTACTTTCATATATGCACTAGTTACAATACCT
Source organism: Entomobrya proxima (assembly GCA_029691765.1). NCBI lineage: Eukaryota > Metazoa > Arthropoda > Collembola > Entomobryomorpha > Entomobryidae > Entomobrya > Entomobrya proxima. Next base: position 50,846,740 of record CM056169.1, read on the forward strand.
AAACCAATACACTGGTATGCGATTTCAAAGCGTACGTTGAAAATTATATTTTGTTTATGTGTAATATTTGTTTGCTCAAACTACGGTATGAGCTGCCAAACTTGAAATGACAATGCTGAGTACACCTAAAGGTGAGTGCAATGTTTTTGCGCAACAATCTAGGTTAACGTAAATGTTGGTGAAGTGCGTAAAACTGGAAAATTGTTATAACACAAAACGTTAACATATGTATGCATACAGCTGAAAATGCACACGCATTCTGTCTGACACACTCGGCACATAAATTGTTCGCCTTTCATGAAAAACCGAATGCTCGCAAAATTGCAAAAACCGTGTCTATAAGAGATTGGCTAATTTTTATGCTAGATATTATTTGATAGCTGGTGATCATTCTAATATAAAAATGTTACTAAAACGAACAAGCAAACAGAGCACCTAAGTGCAGCAAGCTGGTAATTTTGTCCTTTTCTCTCGTTCTTATCAGTGTCAACAAGTATTATGATAAGCATGATGACTATTTCGACGCAACAGTTTGTAAATTTTATCCAATAAATTACTCTCAAAGCCAGAATTTCATGCAAAAGGAAAATGAAATGTTAAATTGATAAGGTTGCTCAAAACAGGATACGCGTCAGTAAGAATAATACGATATTATACAAATTGAATACTGGCTCACCCTGAGCTATATTAGGTGAAAAATGCAAAAAGGGGTACTCAAGATCGACAAATGCTGATGATGATTCTTTCTCCAGGTTTTGAAACTTTACATTATTAAATAGTGACCGCATGATAATTTACTTTTGGATAATGAAGTAAAATTAGAGATGCTATTGATTTCTTCTCTTTTTAGACCAGAAACTTAAGAGTTTCATTATGTTTAGACTTTTTGGCTAGGAACGCGATAGTATGCTCAAAATGCCAGCAAATCGTAAGCGCTATAATGCGTTTATGTCGGCAGGTCCAATCTAAATGAACAAAGTAAAGCATTTCAAGTTAAGGCATTATAGGTTTTATTTTTATACTCTGATTTTTAAGCAAACTAAATAGACAAATGTAATTACAAGGAAAGCTTCACCTTACCCAAATCTCCCATTTAAAATGTATGGAACAAAAATTGTATGCATAGTGGTTCAGAGGTTACTCAAACTAAGAATTTCATTTAAATTTTTACTCAAAATTCTCAGTTGATGCTGTTTTGGGCAAATTAGGAATGTGTTTCTCAGATTATCTTATATGATTAAAAACCAGACGGAGATAAAACAAAGGAAAAACGTACCTTAAAATCGATTATTTTTAGTACTGTTATGATGGTAGTAGTAATTAGTTTGACAAGTTGTCTTATAATAATTGCACTAGGATTCAACACAATGATAACATTTTCCGACTCTAAGATTAGAACAACCCTTGTACTTTGTTTGCTTTGCAAAATGTCAATAAATGTCTGCTTCCTTACACATTTAAATAGATTAGCCAAAATGTATTGGTTTATTAAATTACAAAAAAGTATTCATTATGCAGACGAGTATCGTAATAACCTCAACTTTCTAATTTTGAAAATTACACTGCAAATAAAAATTTTTGAGACCCGAAATCGTATTCATTCTTTTTTGAGGTATATACGTCATCAGTAATATCAAGGTTTAAAGGTCAAGGAATAATAACATTTATGTATAACAAAAATAAATACACACAAAGTAATTTTATTTATACAGACAATTAATTTAAGAAATGATTTTTCAAGGATTACCCATTTTTATTATAATAGTCAATATATCCTACTTCCTTGTTATTTGACCCTTCAGAATAAATGTTGCAATTTGAAGAAATCTTAGTTTCAATGCCTTTTTTAATGTTGTGTAAACCTAGTTGTTGTATTTGCTCGTTTGTCGGACAAATGTCCAAAAATTGGAATATTAGAGTTAGAGCCCGAATTTGGCTTGACCAAATGCTACCATTAATATTCCAAAACTCTTCCTGGTCTCCAAACAGAACTTTTGCGGAAAACGTTTTTAAATGCTGACATTTTAAAATAATCAGTATATCGGAGTATGACATGCCTACCGTATTTTCAAAACTGTGCAGATATGGAACTGCACTACAGAAATTACCATTTAAATACGATGGATACTTTTCATTACCTGAGTCATTTTGTAATATTTTCATATCCAAGATAAGTGTTTTTAGAAACGAAGGAGGGTTTGCTGAAATAAAAAGCTGCTGTGTAGCATTTGACGTTCCACTAATTTCAAGATTTTTCAACGTTAAGCTTGACATCTGCAAAATACGACGGATGTGACTTATATTGTCTTCAGTGAAAATAGCATTTTCTATCTGTAGCGAATGAATTCTTTCTAGTTTTAGGTGGTTTCCAAAGGCTTTATAAAACTGTGTGCAAGGTGAAAAATGTGATAGTGAAATTGACTCTAGTTTTCTCAAATTCACGACTGCATGCTTTGAGAAGCCAGGCTGATCTGGAGTGCCAAACGATATACAAAACGCGTCGTTTTGATTCTTTATCTTCAAAGCAGTAATTTGTAAAGTTTGTGATATTACGTCTAAAAATTGATGCTTGCTAAATGCACCAACTATGGTCAAGCTCTGAATTAAATTGGCTTTGGACATATTTGACCCTATTCTCCATTGGCTAAGGTTGTCAAGAACAACCGTCAAGTGTACACAGCAGGTTTTTATAGCCGACATTTTAATTTTATATTCCTGAAAATTTCTTACAGAAATGTTGACAACTTTTTCATTTTCTGCCTCACCAATGTCACCTTCAATAACTCCATCAGAGTTATTTGCCCTTGGAATTTGAATGTTTGACGTATCTTGAGCAGACGTTGGTGTATCATTCTTATAACCACCAAAGAGCCCTACTGAGTATAGCGAAACAATCAAACTTATAAGTGCAATAAGAGAGATCAGAACCAAAAATACCCACACGGCGTTCAAAAGCGTCTTGTTAATACGGAAATTGTCCCAGTTGCCCTTGTGCTCTGCTACTTCGTCATCCTCGTGTGCATTTTCCAAAGAGCTATTGGAATCGGTAGCCGGTATCTCGTTTGATGGTACAAGTGGCTCTACTTCTTCGTACACTCTCGATCTTCGATTTTGTATGCGATCATTACTGACACCAGGTTTTCTAGATTTAATCTGTTTCCGGAATTCATCGTCCTGCTGCTTCTGTTTCATGACCACCAACATCTGAGCAGCCTCTTCCATTTTCAAAGATCTGAATTTTTTAACTAGCAAATCAACGGTGGCGTTCGTGCTTTTTCTTGATTTCCATTCGACAAGAATGCTCTCTAAAACGTCAGCAATAGTCATCGTTTTACACCATTTTGCTTACAAGGCCTCTCTGTCAGTAATTGGTACGTTCAAGTCACGTGCTAAATCCTTCCATTTTGCGTTTAAAGCTGTAATCACAGTGTCATTTTTACTCAGTCGGCTTACGGTCTCTGATATTCGTAGGCCTATTGATGATAATATTATTTTAGAACATGGGGATATAAAAACTATAATGCATGTATATATAAACACGTGAAAAGAATACTTACTGGTGTCCGCAAACGTGATTTCCCCAATCCCGTCAGCTTTACATCTTTTGGTTTTTTGTTGTGACATGTTTTTTTCTAATCTTGGGATGTTTTAGGAAACTAAATAATGCGCATTGTGATCGGTAGAAGAAAACAATTATTATACAAAAGACTCCAGAAACTTGAAGTTTGTGCTAATAGTTGTAAAATGCATACTGAAATATTAATGGATTAGCTGCAGTTTGGTTTTTGATTGTGCAATAATTAGGTATTTAATTTGATGACATCGATTCGTTTTAACGATAAAAAGTTTTTCATTCATATTTATTATCTGAAGCACTTATCTTGACATAGGAAAAATACGCGAGCATAACAATTCCCGCACACTGACGAATATATAATGACGCATTGCATTGAAACATACCAAACAAAATAGATTATTGTTAAATAAGATAATGCAAAAACGTCCCCAGAAGTGAGTAAAATGTAGGTTGGAATTGAATATGACCATGGCACATGGAACATTAAACCTAGTTCCACCCTTTTTTGCCTTAATAAATCCTATACCAATTCCATGCGCCAAGGATAGAGATAGCGATAAAGCTGTCGAGAGTATAGGAATCGCCAGGTAAATGGCATTGAATAAATACCTTATATTAAACTTGATTTATATATATTCGGGCAATAAGTTTAGTCTTGATAAGATGCTGATTTAGTATTCTATACATATTAATTTATATCAACAATTGCGTTGTTAAGTATATTGTTTTTTTCTCATGCCATGCATACGAGTGGGCAGCAGATTACATGGAAGTAGGATTATATGTATAAAAGAAACAAACTATCAATACTGATACCTACAAATTAAAATATGACAAAAAACATGAACATGTAGGATTTGATTTTTTCATAAATATGAAAAATTTAATAGAGATAAATAAGCCTTCAAGTAGCTTGTAACCAAACGTCAAGCTTGGTCTAATATGTATTAGCCTAAAGTTACAAAATGTTTATTGTCATCTATATAGCTTAAAAGTCAATACAATGCAATATGCCGTTTTACTTTCACCTCGAAACTTGCAGTACTTGAATCGAAGTCTTGATTGCTGGTAAAAGCTGTAGCAGATGATGTTTCCCTAGTATTTGGTAGCTTACATTGTTTAAGATGCTGGTTGGTCTATAGAAAAAACAAATAATCTGCAACTTCTTGCTACGTAATATCAATTGAAAACTCTGACAACACTGATGCAACTTTTTTCATATTAAGTGTCTCTACAACGTTAATAAGCTAGTCAGGTGTAGCCTGATTTGAATTCCTGCAACGCCAGTCATGAAGAATATCTTCCACTACACACATAACATTTTTCTTTTTCAGAAGTAAATCCGTCTCCCATTCCATCCTGTCTGCTTTCGAAACTCCGAGATCACGAGCAAGTTCATCCCACCAACGAGTCAATACTATTTTGGCATTTTCGTTTTTACTCAAAGAACTTATTATGTCTCCAATTTTTAAACCTAAAACGAATTAAAAACCAATTATTTTATTACTTTAGAAAACTCTATATGCGTGCAAAAACAAATGTTTACCAGGATCTCCAACAGCAAGAGCTTTTCTTCCGTCGACTTCAGTGTTCTGGACGGTGCCCATCTTATTAATGTGTTACGGAATTAAAAAGTATTTGTAAAAAACGAGAAGCAACATCTCAGCAAATGATCACTTGTGAAACTTTTCTCTGTAAATCTTCTGTACTACCAACAGTACTTCACCAAAAATGGAAGCAAATTCTACACCTGTTTGGTTTTATTATGTTAACAAACTTTATTATTTACGAAAAATACGGAAAGTGAAAATCATTGCTATTTGCCCATACAAGTTTCTCAATTTTAAGCAAACCATATAAGCTACCGTAGAAAAAAGTGTTGAATAAAATGACATGGGAATGGAAGTATCATAACGACAATTAATGCAAATATATGCGTAAACTCTGGTGTCTATTAACTCTGTTTTCGTGGCAATGCAATTATGTGGTCAGTAAGCGCAGAGCAAGATAAAAAAGATAATATCGTTTGCTTTAAGGTTAGTTTACACACATGATCTTTCATGAAATGCATATGTATGTGACCATTGTTTTTAATATAGAGAAAAATTGTAAATCTGCATATCAAACAAACAAGAAAACATTGGCAAACAAAGATTGAATTTATTCTAACTTTGTGCTTGATTGAGAAAGATTTATAAATGAGTGAGCATGGTTCACAAATGATGCAGATGACTTTTTACTCAATGTCTGATTATATTTTTAGTTGCAGTAGTCAAGTGGAAATTCATATTTAGTTATGAGGTAGAATGATATGCTTTTGACCCTTATTTATTTGCGTTCTGAGAAACAGTCTTGGGTTTTACCTTTTTTGATCACTTTATTCCACTTTTCGTCAAAATTGGCGTATATGTACCCTTTTGAATTGCAAATTAAAAAATAGTATTAGTTTGGTTCCAAAATGACAATACCAGTGCAAACTGGATAATCGAATGTGACCAATTTCGTAAAATATAAAGAATACTAGAATTTCTGAAGTTTTTTGAATACAACTTTTGTATGCATCAAAACCATTGGAAATCGCCGGAAGGGCCATCCTAAACTTGTTATGCTTGTTACAACGAAACAAACTGCAAGACGAAATTCCTTCCACAGCTGGAAATATTTGGAAAAAATGTATGAACATCTTTTCCAAATTTGACACGACATTTGCGCCAAAATATTTAACTAGTACATATGTACCCGCACAAACACATAACATTAGGCACACCGTCCATAATATAAATAATACTTGCTTGTTCCGGTAATAATATCGACTATGCCTTCGAATTTTCAAGCTCCACTCTGAACCCAGTTTATTGAGCTCATTTAAATTAATCACATTTACGTTTTTTCTTATTTGTAAAGCTGAACCTCCTTGTTCCCCAGAAGTCGTAGAGCAACTTATAGGCCGAGATCCATCTAAAAGTATTTCGTCCACATTGCCTTGGTTATCCGCTCGTTGCATCATTTTTTCTAAAATATGAGTAACGTCAACCCACTGAAGTTCATTCACCTTGATCAACAATTCATTAACTTTAGCATTTCTTCCATTTCGGATACGCCAGTCTAAAATAATTTGATGTACCGCGCTTTTATAGTCTATTACTCCCTTATTGAAATCGTCAATAAGTGCCATCATATCGGCGTCAGGGTAGTCCAAACTTCGCGCTAGATCCTTCCAATTTTTGTACAATACTGTCTTAGCAACTTCGTGAGAGTTCACGTTGCTGATGATTGTAGCAACCGTAAAGCCAATAAAGGACTATGCAACCTAAGGGCAAAAATTTTGACCTCCCAGTTTATTGGCTATTCTGATAGAGCTTTTAAAGCTCTACAATTTTGCAATTTAATATATGTGATTATTTCTTAACGTTGTCGAGATATGAACGAGTTTGTAATTTTAGCTCCCATAAGGCTCGATAGTAAACATCCTTTCTTGAAAGTCAAAGCTACCCATCGCGCCCCCTTTTGATTTTTGATGTTGATAGCAACTTAGAAAGAGCGTTAAATGAGGATGTTTTTTAGAAGTTACTGGAGTGGTCTTCTTGCAAACGTCGAAGTTGTGGTAGGTCAAACATGGAGGTGCTTTTTCGGAAACCCTTTCTTCTAAATCGGTGTAGCGTCCACTACACACCTCTAATTTTCAAAGTTAATAGCCGTTTTAAAAGAGTAATTTCTAAGGATTCTATCGTAGAAAAAATCAGGACAAAATGTCTTTATTTACAAAAGTTATAAAGCTTTAACTTTGGAGGGGCTGTTCGAGAACCCTCAAAAACAGCCCTATTTCAAGCCTACATTTGACCCCCGGGCCCACTTTTGATTTTCGATGTTAATAGCAATTCTGAAAGCGCTTGACTAGAAGATAAAACTGAGAAAAAACGGGAGTGGTATCTTTCCAAAATTACACAGCTGGTCGTGTCAATATCAAAATACCTATAATTATAGCCGATGGGTGATACTTTAGCACATTATGTCTGATAATTCATTATTTTGGAAAGATACCACTCCAGTTTTTTCACAGTTTTATCTTCTGGTCAAGCGCTTTCAGAATTGCTATTAACATCGAAAATTAAAAGTTGGCGCGATGGGTAGCCTTGACTTTCAAGAAAGGATGTTTACTATCGAGCCTTATGGGAGCTAAAATTACAAACTCGTTCATATCTCGACAACGTTAAGAAATAATGACATATATTAAATTGCTAAATTGTAGAGCTTTAAAAGCTCTATCAGAATAGCCAATAAACTGGGAGGTCAAAATTTTTGCCCTTAGGTTGCATAGTCCTTTATTGATAAATTGTAATGTTTTTACTAATCTTGCATTTTTATGAAAAACGATAATTATTCCCAGGGTCCCCCACAATAACAGTTGCAGGCTGTGTGGTTATGTTGTTGTCCTCTTGTGAAACAGTCATTTTCTAGTTTTATATTCACATTTTCTCAGAAGTTCTAAACAGACAACACAGCATACCACTTTAGATGTTTTTTGACTACGTGTACGCAAGCTCCCATTACATGAACTGAACACGGTTCTCAAGTTCCGATAAGCTATAATAAAACAAACAAACACCTTGCCAAGTAACAAAAGCTGATAACAAATTCACAAATATATAAGCCATGCATTAAATGCAACTTAGATTGACTGTGGACCATTTACAACATTATAAATAAGATATATTTTACGCAGAAACAGAATTTTGCTTATCAGTTCGTCATTTAAACTGATAATTGCTTTGCTAAATTGCAGAAATAAAACTTTTATTATCATAAACCCGACCTTCATGTACCGCATACACAAATTCAACATAGTAAAAAGTGCATGGCTTCATATTGAATTCAAAATACACATTGAAAATATTGTATATCCGCAAAGAATATTTATAACTTTTATTTATTCAAAACAGCACGAATTCATGACATTTACCAACTACACCTCTATTATAGTGTATATTTTATAGACTTTCAGTATGAATGCCACATGAAACACTTAATTTGATATTTCACAAATGAGCTTCATAGCACGAAAAGCTTGATTATGTGACGTGATAAATGCTCCAGGTATTTATGCGCACAAAACCCGGAATAAATGCTGATTCCATATCATACATATAGAATACATTTTATTATCAAAAGCAGCTTAAAGAGCAATGCGAGTAAAATTTCAGAATTCGGTGTTTATTTGTTTATTTAACTTTTTAAACAGTAATTTTATAATGAATAACTTGTGTTCTCGAAAAGCCAGTTGCATTTGAAAGTGAGGCTATTGCCGTTTTGTTTTATTCATACGCAAGTAATTTCAGTAAACAGTAAGTTTATCTGTTAACCATCAAAACAGAAAACTTGTTTCCTTCCTGCGACAACATGCACCTTGTTTTTTCATGCTGTTTTACATGTTTGCGCTTTTGTGGCATTTACTTTATTTTTCTATTGAAATAAATTATTACTCTAGTTGATCAGCATACCGTGCAAACCGTCCGGAAAAGTCTTCAAAGTTTCCGAAAATGAAATGATGGAAGAAAAAATAATCTTGTAAGAGAGTTCGAAAGAACGCTTATAAAATCAATACATACGACACAGGGAAAATAATACACCTATGGCGAATTTTTTTTCTTACTTCATTTCATTTTAATCTTCAGTAGATGACTGTATATATAAGTTTATATAAATGTTCTGTAACCATATATATTTATTGGGTTGAGGCTTACGATAATAAAGTAGTGATTAACCTACTAAGATTATGTTTTAAGATACTACTGAGAATTTCCTTTCAATAAAACAATTTGATCGATATTTAAAATCAATTAAATATCCTTCGAGCTCTTCTAAACTCTCAATTTTACATTTAGTTTGCGCATTGGAGTTTTCAAAATTGAGTGACACGTCTAGACTTTGTAGCCTAGTAAATTGAGTAATGATTTGGGATAAACTCACCGTATTATTTCTACTGTCTATTTTCAAACCAATTTTTAAACTATTAATACTCATGCAACCTGACAAGTTCATTAGTTCACTTATCTCAATATGACCAGCCATAGATACGAATTTCTTCAGATTTGGAAACACGTGGTGAATATTTTTGTTTAGGTATAGAATATTTTGATCTCCCCGACTACGGCTGTTAAAATCTACTCTTAGTGACTCAACATGAAGGTAGGTACCAACATTATTTTCAAACAGTGAAGCAAACCATTTGCATCCCGGAAGCTCAATGGATTTTAAGGTGTCACGAGAATTAGTCATAAGCTTTTTAATGTAGATTATATTGTTTTTAGTAAACACTCCGTTAGAAATACGAAATTGATGCAGTCGGTTTAGCACTAAGGTTTCTGAAATACCCTTGTAAAATTCGGTACATTCAGTAAAATTTGCAATGGTAAATTCCAGTACTTTTGACAAAATTATGTTTTGTCTGTAGACAATATCGTATTCCTGTGCACTCTGACATATCAAATTACTCATATTTACAAGTGTGACTTTCTCAGCATGTGACATTGCATGTAAAACATTAAAGACTTTGGGCATCGAGATTCCAGCAATAATATGTAGCTCACGAATCATATGCGTATTTCCAGTAGGAAAATCAGAAGGCCAGAACTGATCGTTTTCTAGAGAAATGGTCAAACTTACTTCGCGATCAAATTTAAGCCTGAACATGGCTTGTTGGTATTCATCGTATGAATATACCGTGATGACATATCGAGTGGGTAAAACCGGCATTGCTGGAAGTATCGTTTCCAAACCGTCTGAAACCTACAATGAATTCATTTATTAAACTTGTTTCTTTTCAAAATCAGACATGCTTATGTAAAAAAAACATTACTTTACCGTTAGATTCTTTGACAGGTTGCTTGACGGGCTATTTGTCTGTTGCAATTTAATCAAAATCTCACTATTTTGCTTAAAATTTTTGTGATAATAAACAACATTAACGCAGTAACACGAAATAAAAGTTATGATAAGACCTATCGTAAAAATTGCAAAACATTGACGTTTTAAGCGTAACGACTTTGTGTTTGTTACTGGACATTCCTCGCCAAACTCAAAGTGTTGCAGGTTTGGTGAGCTTGATACCCAGCTTGTGTACTCCCTTATAGTTGGCTTAGGTGAAATAATTTGGGATGCGTCAAGTACTTCTGTTTCTAGCATTCTGTTTGCTGCTCTAGACACCGAAAGTATGTTTATGAAGTTTTGCTCCAGAAAGCACATCGACACGTCTATGAGGAATGGTTCTTTCTTGAAATTTACAAGTGTGCTTATTGCAGTGGTACAAGTTCCGGGATATCTAAAAAGATTATGCTTATGTAAAAATCGCCTTTTAAACGTATTTTTTGAATTTTGTGAATAAATTGTTACTCTTCTTCAGCTGCTATAAACGCATCATATAAACCCTGTTTAGACCATCGACTGTGCTTGGATTTCAAGTTGAAAATTACTTCGTGCGGAATTAGTTTCCAAAGTTCTATCAGTATGTACTTCTTTGTGTGCTTTGTCACTTTGATGAGTACATTGTCAAATATGTAGTCTAGCAGACAACATAAAACCTTCTGAGGCAGTATCGGATTGGGGTCGAAAAACGTGATCACATTTTGTAGCAAGGAATGCTCGCCAGTGCTGTTGTGCCTTCGGTGAGTAAGCAGAGTTTCCGTCGAGCTGAATGATCTTGAAAATGAGTCAAATCCAGAGTCTGTGCTGTTTGATCTGCGATGTCCCAAACTAGACTCTGCTTCGGTTGAAAGTTGGTCCGGCATAGCTGCAAATTTTAAATATGACTCATTTTAATTACGTTTAAAAGTTTTTTTTCTCAATTTTACCTGAGATAGTCTTTATGTATGCCGGATGATTTTTTTCAAAATGGTCGCCAATTTCGCGATCGTTAGTTTTGATACATTTTCAGCTGCATTACCAGCTTACTTACACAAAACAAAAACAATAAGGACATCTCAAGGTGAGTGAAATAATTTGTGCATCAAATTAGGTTAAATTTAAGTTTGACAGTATCAGCTTACCTGGAAATTGTTATGGATGGATTATTGTAAAAATTAGTGTAACAGTTTTTCTAACGGATGATTCAAAAATTTAAATCAGGTTTCAATTGATAGGCCAATATATTCGTAATACGATTATTGTCTGAACAGCATCTCCCCGACCGTGGGGATCGGCTCACATACTATGGAGATCGGCGGGGTCGGGTATTTCATTGATGATTATGCATAAAGTCGAGTAGTGTGAACGTTGTTTGCCCGTCTTTCTCACACATTTTTACTATTTACTCAATGAAGTATACGCAGCTGAATGAGCCGGTATGTGAGCCGGTCCCCGCGGTCGGTAAGATGCTGTTCAGACAATAATGCTTATTCGTATTACAAAAATAACAGTATTGCTTTCAAAATGTGTTTTGTTTTCTGACTTTGCAAGGAGACTGCTTCATCTACAGACGGACAAAGTTTTGTACTAGCCGCAAGTTGCAAAATATAGGGGTTGGTGCCAATCAGTTTTATCAAAATTAGGTTGAGATAAGCAGAATATGCGTCAGTGTATGATATGTTGCACATTTCTGCTTCATTTAATTTTATCTCTGACAGTAGTACATTCTGATGAAAACAGAAAACTTCAAACCGCGCAGAAGGAAAATGTGTTTATAAACTGATAAGGTTTTCAATGCAGGATATACGTAAACCCAGAGAACTGTATCACTGACAGAATGTGATTTTGTACATGGTTGCTGCAAAACCTTTATGGATGTCATAATGGATGAATTATAACCTTGTTCACTTTCCTTACTCAACAATGGTGAAAATAGGAAAAGGAAAACTGATTGTTGAAATGCCATATGTACTTGGGGGAATCTAATCAAAGGAATGAAATCTCAGGGACATCAATAAATGTTGCAATACATGTATGTATTATTGAATGTTTTACGTTTATACACATTTCTGTACTGCAAAATTAGAACCTTATCATGCTTTGACCATAAATTCTCAAAATATCCTCGTTTCAAAATAATTTGGTTGCTATTTCATGTTTTGTATAAACTATGTAAACTTTATTAAAAAATATTTCCGCCCCCCGTGTAATGTAACTTAAATTACGACACCTTATAATCGTTTTCGTACACTAAAATTTAAAAATTTATAATAAATATATTTTTTATGCTTAACTTAATTTAGTTTCTTAGAAATGACACTCCTATTAATTCACTTTTGAACAAAAATGCAATTTAAGAGATGTGTATCCTAAAATATGCCCAACATCTCACAATGAAATACAACTTCCATAATTAGCTTCTACCTATAACAATGGCTACCCATTTTTGTTATAATAATCTACGTACTTCACTTCGTTACTGTTTGAATCTTCTGAGAGAATGCTACAGTTTGAGGAAATTTTGACTTCGACACCGCTTTTTATATTATGTACACCAAGTTGTTCCATTTGCTCATTAGTAGGACAGTCTTTGATGAAAAAGAATATCAGGGTTAAAGACTTGATTTGACTCGACCATAAACTACCATTTATGTTCCAAAACTCATCGTTCTCAATGAACAACATTTTTGCTTTAAATGTTTTCAATCGTTTACATTTGAGAATGATCAAAACGTCTGAGTATGACATACCTTTTGTGTTTTCAAAAACTTCAAGGTTTGGTGCCGCATTGCAAAACCTATTATCTAAAAACGAATGAACCTTTTCATTATCAGACTCAGCATTAACTATTTCCACGTCTAGCTTTAATCTTTTCAAATATACTAAAGGATCTTTGGAGCCAAAAGTATTTAACGTGCTATTTGACTTTGCACTTATTTCAAGATAGTTCAAGCTTTGACTTGCTTTTTGAATTATATCACTAACGTACATAATATCATTTTGAGTAAAGCTAACATTAATAAATTGTAGTGAGTGTACAATTTCAAGCTGCAGGTAATTTCCAAAAGTTTTATAAAATGACCAACAAGTTGACAAATTTGTGAAAGTTATTACATCTAACTTGTTCAAATGAATAGGTTTGTGTAATGTCATATCAGAATGAGCTTTGGTATCAATTGAGTTGCATTGAATGTTGTCCAGGTTAGATATGTGCAGTAAGTTAATATTGGGTGTTTGCGCGAGTATACTGAGAATATGACTCATGCTCAATGTTCCACTCATGTGCAAGGTGTGAATAAGAACGGCCTTGGACATATTTGTACTCGACTTCCAATTGCTTGGGTTGTCCAGAGTAATATTTAAGTTTACACAGCAGTATTTCACTGCTTGCATTTTAGACTCGTACTCTTTCAAACTAGACGCAGAAATGTTGGTAACCTTGCTGTCGTCATTAGTAATAACCTCATATTCAACATCGTCTTGCTCTGTGGTAGTCTCCGTCCGATTTGTACCAAAGAATCTTACAGAGTAAACTGACACAATGAGACTAATTACTGCAATAACAATAGCTAAAACTAAGGCTATCCAAACAAGATTTATAACGCACGTGTTATTATACATGCTATTCATGTTACACTTCTGACCTTCTACTTCATTCTCTTGTCTAGCTGCTATTGGGCTAATGGGATTAGCAGATACAAATTCTGATGATGACACAAGTGGTTTCCCTTCCTCGTACTTTTTGGACCTTCTGTTTTGTATCCGATTGGCCTGCCCGGGTATTCTTGAAACTTGTTTTGCAAATTCTTCTTCTTGTCTTCTCAATTTCATTTCTTCGAGTAATTCAGCCATCTCTCCCATTTTCAGAGACCTGGCTGCCTTGGCTAGCCAGTGAATTGTTGCAGTTCTACCGTTTCTTGATCGCCAATCAAAAAGAATGAACTCAAGTTTGTCAACGGTTGACATATGCGTACGCCAGCTGGCCTCTAGATCGCTCCGGTCAACTATAGAAACTCCCAAATCTCTTGCCAATTCTGTCCATTTTACGTTTAAAGTAGCTCGTACAGTTTCGCTTTTACTGAGCTGGCTGACAACTTCAGAAATTTTGAGACCTGTTTGCGAAATAAAAGCAAATGTAACGTTGATTTTGAAGTAGTAAAGTGGATAAAATGATCAATCTTTACCTGAATCCCCAAAAGTAGTGGATGCCACCACATCGATTTGAGCTTTCTGGATTTTTGACTTATTCATAATTTTGATATTTTCGGAAAACGCTGACTTGAATTTCACATTTTGTTGAATTGGATGCAAATTTAAAATCACACAAAAAGTCTGGTAGTAATTTCGACTGACGTGCATTATCAAAACACGGGTGTGAATATTGGATCGAGAAAAATGTTATTCTGCGTTTTAGGCTTATCAAATGTGAAAACGATAAGAACCTGTCACTAATTGAAAAGTGACAAGCATTTAGACATTTGAGGTTTTTTTTGCAGAATAAACATGTATAGTGTAAGGCCAGAAAAAACTGATTTCAGATTCAGAATATAAACTGTGCTGCGTTTTGTTAAGGCAAAATCTTGAATAAAGTGTATGCAGTAATGAGTCATTGTCGCGTGCTTCAAACCATCATGGCTCGTATGAATCAACATTTAATTGTAAGGAATGTTTATATGCTTAGTACAGAAAAATGCATTACATTTGCGACACTCCTGTATAAAAATGCATTGCTATTTGCTTAAAGTTAGGCTTTAGGTGAAAAGCAAATTTATTAAAGCGACTTACTTTAATGCATTTACACTCGCTGGGTCGCTTTGTTATACAACATGTTTGTAAACTGTGTGGGCATGCACAAATGCAAATCTGGAACTGACTATCATCTTGTATTATTTGCTCATGCGTTTTTATCTTGCATAAGCTATTCAAGTATACTTGTAATTTATCACAGATTTTAAAATACGTGTGTTTTTATTGTCCTGATATAAATTATCCGTCAACAAAATATCCATATACATTCATAAAATATCTATAAATATCCAACTTTTCACGCGAACAACAAACCAAAATATAGACGAAAATAATTTTTTGCACTCCATGTCCAGAAATTACAAAATTACGTAAGCTGTACCAAACACCCCTCAAGAATGGAAGCTGACTCTTCCATGTTTAGTGCCTTTACAATTTGTAAGCAGATCAAGTCTGGCATTGCTTGCATTTCTGGAGCGCCAGTCAACCAAAATCCATTCCATGACACTGATACCATCCTTTCTCTTGTACAACATATCGGTTTCCAAGTCCATTCTGTCAGCTACTGACACTCCAAGATCTCGAGCAAGCTCTTTCCACTTGAGGGTCAAAACCACCTTGGCTGTCTCACTTTTCCCAAGAGCACTAACCAGTTCTCCGATTCCTAAGCCTAGTAAGACAAAAAAGTATTTCAAAGTACTGAATTCTCGCGTCTAGCTTCATCAGATGCGTATAAGCAAACAGCAATACCAGGGTCTCCAACAGCAAGTACTTTGCCTCCGTCCACTACAGTTTTCTGCATTTTGGTGCTATTTCAAAGTGGCTTTTTGAGCAGATACATAAATCTTGCACTTGATTCAATTTGGAAAATATTCAAATCTGTTAACCAATTGGAATTAGCAATGGAGTCGTTGATAAAAGAACTGTTGACTGCTTTTTGCGTTTAAGATGGAATGGGCTGAGCGGGTTCAAAATATGCAACTTTCTCGTGATATCAACACTATCCTTTATAAAATTGGTGGGTTTAACAATACGCTGTTTCCCTCACTACGTCTGTTGAGGTTGCATTTTGCTTATGCTCTCCTTTATTAAAGCTTATGATTGTAAATAAATGACGTTCAGGGTTCATCGAATGTTTAAGAAAGTTTTTTAATAGAATCAAAACCGACGTTTCGGCTCAATAGACACGAGCCCTCATCAGGGTAAAGTTGAATAGAAATTTGTCGAAACACAACAATGAGAAAGTGGCTAATTTTTTTACAAGTTATCATTTTTTGATGCGATAAAATAAGGACAAGGTAGCGTTCCAGAATTTGTGGATGTATCCACGGCCACGTTCTTCCTTTCGGTTCATTAGGGGAATACCATCTTGAATTGCGTTTTGGATGGCTATGCACTCTTTAGTTTCTCGAAGGCGCTGTCGGTTTTCCTTTATTATAACTTTCGAGGAGTCCCAATCAATGATGTGATTTGCACTTTCATCAATGTTATTCCAAACATGATCGGCTACTGCTGACTGAGGATCGCCGTTTTTACAATGTCGCTTGTGTTCACCTAGGCGTTCTTTCAAATCCCTTCCTGTTTGTCCGATATATTTTCCTCCACAGGAACAGTCGATGGTATATACTCCAGAATTTATGACTGGTGTATTATCTTTGTGACACGTGAGGATATCAGCCATTCTAGTAAAAGGGATGTATCCGATGGGGTTGCCTAGTTTTCTATATATTAGACGGGCTACGGCTTCAGTTAAGCCTTTCACGTATGGAAGTATGATGCGGGGTAAATCATGCTGGGATGCTGGTTTCGGTTTTCCAAAATTTTCGACAATTCTTTGGATTCGTTTGGTTAACCATTTGGCTGGGTAGTTGTTTTTGGAAATCAGAACATGTTTTACGTGTTCTATTTCTGCTTTTAGGAATCTTGGGCTGCATAACTTCAGGGCTCGTTGAATAAGGGTGTTAACTACAGTGATTTTATGTGCCATGGGATGGATAGAGTTCCAGTCAAGATACTTATCTGTATGGGTAGGTTTCCTATACACTGAAAACTCGAATGGGCCAGTTTCCGTGCGGTGGATAAGCACGTCTAGGAAAGGTAGTTTCCCGTCTTTTTCTACTTCATTTGTAAACTGAACGTTTTTGTGGAAAGAGTTTAGGCTTTTTTCTATTGTTGAGATTTGTCGGGGTCGGTTGATTGATAAAATGTCGTCCATAAATCGGCCATAGAATTTGATGTTTGGATTTCCATCCACGATTTGCGATTCCATTTTCTGCATGAAGATGTCCGCGCAGATGGTTGAAAGAGGATTACCCATTGCGCAACCGTCAATTTGTTCGTATATTGTGTTCCTGTATTTGAAAAAAGTGCAATTAAGACATAATTTCATTCCTGATATTATGTCGTGCACGCTTAGCTTGGTACGTTCATGTAGCTGTTTGTCAGATAGCAGAAGTTCTTTGGTGTATTCTAATGTCTCCTTCAATGGAATGTTTGTGAACAAACTGATGGCGTCAAAAGATACAAGTACTTCTCCTGCTTTGATTTGGAAATCTTTAAGTCTTTGTACCAAGTCCTGGTTATTTTGAATATTATATTTATTTCCAATTAAGGGTCTCAAGATGTCATGGATTAACTTGCTAAGCTTCTGGGTAGGGGAGTCATAAGATGACACGATTGGCCTTAGGGGTTCTCCGTTCTTGTGAACTTTAGGTAAGCCATAGAATACCGGGGTTCTGGTGTTGTTAGATGATAAGTATTCTTTTGTCCGTTTGTCAATTTTCTTTTCAGTAAGTAGTCTGGTGCAGAAGTCCAATACAGATTTCCGGTAAAGCGTCATTGGATTTTTGGTCAACGTTCTGTAGGGACCTGTTTGAAGTAGATCTTTGATTTTTGAGTCGTAGTCCGGTCGGTCCATTATTACTGTGGAATTGCCTTTGTCAGCTTTTACGATAAAAATGTTTTCGTTTTTCCGAAGTCTTTGGATTGCTTTTAGTTGTTGAAAGTTGTTATAATTCGACTTTGTTTTGTTGTTTAGTTGTTTGCTTATGGCTGACTGAAGGCGAGTGCGGATCACGAATCGTTGTTTTTCTGTGAGTTTGTTATCCTTATACTTGTCATCATAAGTGTCCATTGCATCTTCCACTACAGTGATAGTGTCAGTGATTGCGTCTTCCGGTTTGGTTATTCCATAGCAGTAATTAAGGCCTTTTGATAACGCTTCGCGTTCAATGGGAGAAGGCTTGAAGGTTTTGGACAAATTGATAATGTTGTCTTCGTTCGTGGAATCCTTTTGTTTAGTTTCATGGGATTTTTCTAGCTTGAGCTTGGCAAACTTTCCCTGTTGATTTGTTTTAGTTTTCTCAACCTCTCTTTGAAAGGAACTTTCCATGAAGGATTCAAATCTACGTTGACGCATTGGATCATTCGATACCCGAAGGTTCTCCAGAATACTGCTTCTTTTTTGATTGTTTACGTGTATGTTGTAACGTGTGTCTTTTATCCGGGCTCGTAGGATAGATAACTCTGCCTGTTGGATCGCTCGAAGGGTGTATTTTCCTTCTAAATATCTTGACTTTTTTATTCGTAGTCCAGTAGGGATGATGTTTTCAGTTTTACATCGCATTAGAAAGGTTAAGGTGCAAATTAGCCTTGCTACTTGTTGTGTTAATCGTTCATACGTCCGTTGAGAAGAGACAGACCCAAGCTGTCTGTTTTGAGTTGAAGTTAACGGACTTGTACATTCGGCATTCATATTGTAAATAAATGACGTTCAGGGTTCATCGAATGTTTAAGAAAGTTTTTTAATAGAATCAAAACCGACGTTTCGGCTCAATAGACACGAGCCCTCATCAGGGTAAAGTTGAATAGAAATTTGTCGAAACACAACAATGAGAAAGTGGCTAATTTTTTTACAAGTTATCATTTTTTGATGCGATAAAATAAGGACAAGGTAGCGTTCCAGAATTTGTGGATGTATCCACGGCCACGTTCTTCCTTTCGGTTCATTAGGGGAATACCATCTTGAATTGCGTTTTGGATGGCTATGCACTCTTTAGTTTCTCGAAGGCGCTGTCGGTTTTCCTTTATTATAACTTTCGAGGAGTCCCAATCAATGATGTGATTTGCACTTTCATCAATGTTATTCCAAACATGATCGGCTACTGCTGACTGAGGATCGCCGTTTTTACAATGTCGCTTGTGTTCATGATTGATCATAAAGAGCGATAAAGCTTAATGAAGTCACAATTTTCACAATTATGGTTCAGTTGAAGCACCAAAAATCGTTACCGTATATTTAATTGACATCAACTACATATACCAAGTTTAAGGTTCATGGAATGAATTTGAGTTGCAGTTGTGCGATTTATATGCATATCAGTAGTAGATATCAGAATGAGGTTCGCAAAAGAATATTTGGGGCAATAAAACTTATCAGCTCGTTGTGAAGAATGAATGACAGGTGCATAATCAGAATTGCGAATTGTGATGCACTGCTATTCTATGTAGGTCAGCAGGATCTTTGTTGAGTAGATATTGTGCAATAAAACTTCATACAACGTGATGAAGAAAAGGTTCATCTTGATTGGTTTCTGTTTTTATTTAACTCACTTTGCAATGACTTTAATGATTTTCTATGCGATTTTTTACAAACAGAACATTTTATGTCTGCGTGGTGAACCAAACATGAAAAATGGTAGCTATGCAGGTCAGTAACTTCATTACGTAGCAGATGTACACCAATTATTTGGGTTTATGGTGCGTTTTGACCATTTTTTATTACATGTAATTCATTTTATTTAAATTTGAAAAGCATAAGTGGATTTTGCGACATAAATTCTGGGGTTGGCAAAAATCGCGATTTTACCGATTAGCAAACGTCTTAAGCACAAATCGGATTGGAATCGAAAATGTTTTTGAAAATCGAATCGGTTTTTCCGATTATCCAAACGTTTTCATCAAAAATCGGATCTAAAATCGTGTTGGAATCGCGATTAATCGTTTACCTTCCCTAGGCAGGCCAGGTTATGCACGCTTAGTTAACTAGTTAATCAAATCAGAAATCCTGAAACCACGAAAAAGTAGATTGTGACTGTAAGCTGATAACTTTGCTTCCAGATAAATATGTGTAAGCTTGAAACTTTTAGCTTGAAACGAATTTAGTAACTTAAAAATACGGATATAGGGATATATCTTATATACGTAGATAACAAATGCCGAAATTTATAGCACAGAAGGTATCTCGTATCTGCGCTTCCACAATGGAGGTTCCAACCAATATATATCAGATCAGGTTTATCAATGGCGCTCAGGTTCATCAGTTAGCATTACTATAACTTATGCATTGACACAAATGATCTTAACATGCAGAAACAAGCTAATTTTAAAATAATTTTATTATTTATTTAACAAGTTGAACATTATCAAAATAGGTTGTCGTTATATGCATTGTTCAGTAAAATTTAATTCATTATAACAAGTTTAAGGGTAACTAAGGATATTTAGTAAGATGCTTGAGAATTTGAAATGGAAAGTTTCTATCAGCAGCAATTTTATAAGCTGTATTAAAATGAAGATTTTTGTGTTCTATATCAGCTCCAGCGCCAATTAAAACTAATATAGTCTTTTCCAAATTTGACTTTGGATTAAATTCATAAAAGCGATTAAAAGTACATTGCAGGGCATTGTTGCCTTGCCGGTCAAGTTCGTTAACGTTGCATCCCAGTTCAACAAAATATTTTAAATGTTGATAAAGTTCGTTTTGAGCACATATGTGTGTTACGTTACAACCGGATTCAGTTTTTAATGACCAGTCAGCACCACATGAAATCATGTGTTTTACCAATTCCACGCGTCTTTTATTCTTCAACGCGTAATGTAGTGCTGTCTGTTTTTTGTTATCTGTTAAATTTAGCATTTTCGAAGTCTGTTGTACAGTTTTTGTTTGATACGGGTTTCCATAAGTAAGAAATAGATCCAGTGTTGCTAACGGCAAATTTAGGAGGCACATGGCATAATGCAAGGGCGTTTGTAAAGACCTCAGCTCTTTCCAGATAAATAACTCGGAAATACCTTCTGACGAGTCACTATTTGTTCTATTGCTTACAGTCTTTGAACTCTCGTCGTTTGGGTGACTTCCCAAAAGACATACTATTTTATGGAAAACCTGACAGTCTTTTGTTGCTGCAGCTACATGTAGTATTGTTTCCCCATTTGAATTAAGTGCGAGAAGGTTAGCTCCCTTGCGTGCCAGAAATTTAACCATCTTGACTTGTCCAAAACACGTAGCTACCATTACAGGAGTTTGGTCATGATCATACTTAATATCAAGCAGGGAAGTTTCAATACATAGTAGCAAGTTAACTACTTTTTCATTTCCCGTCTTTACAGCTAAGTAAAGCAGCTTTTTCAGCTCTTGATTATATTTAGGATGTGATACAGAATGTAGTAAAGATTTGCAATGATTGATAAAGTCTGTATCAGCATTAGGATCTAATAGTTGAAGATGTCCTATTAAGGCTCTAGTTTCACTCCACTTGTCGGTAAGTTCAAAGTTTTGAAAATATTGTTTCCAATTTGGCGGAACTAGAAAACGTTTTTCTGCTTGACACTTTTCAAATAGCAAACTAATTAATTCAAAATAATCTTCCTCGGACATATACATTGCTGTTTGAAAAATAACTGTTTTTCCTGACTTATCACGTTGCCAAAAATCTACACCTTTTTCAATCAGAAAACGCAAAGCTCTCAAATGAACCCTGGGTGAGTGTATTGGGCTATTATACGCTTCAAATGGTTCATGTAATAACCCGTTGCATTTTGATACAAGAAGCTCAGCAATATCAAGTCGTTTTTGTACAAGCTTTAAATCTTCAAAGTAGGTATTTTCCAGACAAGGATATAAAAGCCCGTGATTTTCAAGAGGCACTTTTTCAATAAAGAAAAGTGCTACACCATAGTCAGCTCTTTGAATAGCAGCTTTGACTGACGACATGTGGTAGGGTGCTTGTGAGCAAAATTTAATTAAATCGCATTCAAGTACGTCTAGAAAAAATTGGCAGAGTTTCTGAATTGTTTTGACTTTGCTATATGTAGCGGCCACCTCCAGAACTGAAATAGCTGTACTTTTATATCTCTGCAGGAAGGTTTTATGATACGCCAAATTATCTTCCTTGGTATTACCGGCAGACTTAATTATTATTTGAAGCAGCGCTTCATAATCAAAACGCAAGCATCCTATAAGTGCGCGCAAAAGATCATTGCTGGTTAATGGCAGGCTGGCGGTGCAACGATATTCTGAGATTTTGTAGTTTTCGATTAGTAAAGAGTTGAGAAAATAAGCAACTGAGTTTTCACGGAAATTTTTTATCGAAATTATTTGTGGATTGCCAAGCATAAATACTTCATCAACAGCTAAGTGCTCAATATATTCAGGTCGATAAGAAATTCGTTTATGTCTTTGTTGAGAAGGCTTTGTAAATATTGCATCAGCAAAGTATTCCGCCACCAGAAATTCTGCAACGGTTTGATGCAGAAATTGAAACTTACAATTATATTTGCCCGGACTTTCATTGCGACGAAGTAAACCAGGCGATAAAACTTGTTCATCGTTTAATCCATCAAACGTGTTTACTTGTGATAAAAGCTTTCTTGCAAATTCTGGAAACACAAGTGTAATAGCTTGCCAAACGTGAAAGCTCTTAATTGTGCAGTTTACGTTGCAATGTAATTCTGAAATTTCCATTTTGTAAATGCAGTCAAAATTGCACTCACTCGTTCCAAGTCGCTGATGAATGTACATTCTGTAAAATCTCCAGAGCGATTTTGGAAAATCTTCTGAATGGGTCATGGAAACTTTGCGATTAGTGTCAGCGTAAATCACTGCTTCATCAGCGTAAATTTCTGCTAATAACCGACACAACACTGGAATCCCAGCAATGTCGCTTCTGTAACCATTAGAAACGTTTTGTAAATGTTTTAATCGAATGCGGGCGTAATTGTGAAGCTTATGAGTATCACTGGAAGCGTCTTTTTCAGACCACTGTGCTGTAAGAAAACTGCACTGAGTTTCTACACTGAATGGTTGAATATCATAAGCAGATTCAAAGAAAATCTCAAATTTGCTTCGTTGTCTTGGTCGTGATGCCACGTAAACCCTAATTTCGGGATGATCCGTTGCAATTTCTTCCAGAAAGGTGGTTAATAAGTGCCAATAATTCTCTTGCACTTCGTCCAGTCCGTCTAAAAACAATTCAAACTTGGTGTTTCCATCTTCAGTAAGTTCATAAAGAATACGTCCGGCCAGGGGTGAGGTAGATATATAATTTACGATTGCTTCTTTTGCACATGTAAAGTTGGAATTTTGGAGGAAAAAGTCGCGAAGTTGAATGTAAGCCACAATTCGATCCGATAAAAATGTTTGAAGCTTTCTTGCAATGCTTGCCATCAGCAAAGATTTTCCCATTCCTGAGGAATCACAAATAAAAACCCACTTAAAGTCATTAGCTCGTATTTTATTTACAAGTGCATCCTCAGATATGTAATCGATTACACCGTTGTCGCTCCTCGTTATATATTTTTGAATAACGCTGGAGTTTCTCTTTGATACCTCTAGCAAAAACGTATCAGTTATTTCCTCATATCTTATGAGATGAACTGGTTGTTTCTTAAAAGCACTGACAATTTTATTCCAGTCAGTTTCGTGATCCAAGACGATATATTTTGCCGTGATACCACTTTTAATTTGTGTAGAGGAGTATTCTATTTTGTGAAATGTGGCAATTTTCCTGAGCTGGTGTGGTTTTGCTCCCTTGAATACGTATATGTCCGAGCAAACTTCCTGAAATAGATTCCGGTTTATGGAAATTCGAAGAGTTAAAACTCTTGGAATGTACAAAGTGTAAGGTTCTGGTATTGTGTCCCGCATGAGTTCTATTTGTTCTTGATTCAGAGCATGTTCATGTATTTCCAAAATCTCTTTAACAGTGAGAGTTTCCATTAGCCAGGATTGAATAGACCCAATTTTGGTTCCACTAAGGTAAGTTTTGACTTCATATGAGTCTCCCAGAAATTGTATTTTGATGCGGCCAATTTTGAAAGCAGGAATTTCTATAAGCAGCTGAGCCGATTCCACCTCATCGTTGTCAATCAAGGCTTTTATAAGTTTTGAGTAGCCATTCGGTTTTGTTCCTAATATGCTACAAATTACAAGCGCTTTTTCTCGTTTGTGCTCTTTTGCTTGCTGCATAAAATAATTTATGGTTACTATATAGCCTCTTTATTCGTTTAGTATTGCGTAAGTTTTTATTAACATTTAAAAACTTACAATTAAATTAATATCAGCTTCACTGATTGTGCCTTCCGATTTTAGCTGAGCCAAAACTCTATTGTGGTCATCGGTGAACTTTTCTAGCATAGCTAGGTTTTCAGATAGTTGATTTACCTGCCAAATTTCCATTTTGCCTGTTCAATGATGCTCCCTTTTCTGCAAACTTTTATTACCTATATCTTTATCCAAATCCAATGCTTATATATCTGATGCTAATGAACTTGCAACTCAAAGAAAAAATGAACAAAGAGTGAAGTAGTGAATGTCAACGAAAAACAGATAATGTTGCATGATTTCAATTTGCAACATTAATGAGGATAATGCTGTGGAAATTTTAATGCTTTTAGTTATCTAATTATGTTATCAGTGTCATTTTCCGTGAAAACTGTTTACGTGCAGATTCGTGCAAAAATATTGATAATATATTATTAAATTCATTTACACAGTACATCTCACACGTACAAACAAAAATCTGATATTTTTATTTTATAACAGCATCTCTGTTGCTGCCCAATCCGTCATGGTGAGGTTGAAGTTTTGTCAAAATTTATCACAACTCTTATCAGTAAAGCGTTTGATCAGTTAAATAAAACGAGCCCCAATGCAGTAAAATAATCTTATGGTTTTGATGATAATGAGCCATACTTATAACCAGAGATGGCTTGCTTGCGGGTTAAAATCTTGGCAGGGTAACCTTTTTTGCCCGTGTTTTATTGCCCCCACCCTACGCCTGGTTGGGCTGGGGTTTTGGGCCATAATAAAACCACATGTTAAATTTAAACCCATAAATGGCGCCATTTTTTATGACCCAATGCACATGCATGTATAATAATATAAACCCCGTTAATGCCCGTTAAAACCCAGAAACCCGTTAATACCCGTTGAAACCCAAACCGGTGGGTTTAAATGTGGAAACCCGCGGGTTTAACCATCTGTCTATCAGTGATAACCTAAAACTGGCAATTGTAATAGATGTTTTATGTAGTCTAGTTTTATGTTTTAGTAATTCTAAAAATCTAAATATGCTTGCTAAAATAATTTCTCAAATATTAGTGATTATTGCGGCTTCAAATATCATTCAACTTCGACAATCTCTACAAACTAAAGAGAAATATACAAATTTAATCAAAGAAATTTTGATTTCGTCAAATCCTAACATATGTGCAGTGCATGTTTTTTTGTTCATGAATTTTATGAATTTTTATTATACTCTCTATTATTATGTCACACTGGCCTTGTAAATGCAAAATAGTTACAACAATAACGTAAACCGTTTTTCGATTTGTTTTTATGACCGCACTTCCATCTGTGCTGAAATAATTATTAAGCTCATTATAAATAATTATTTTGCTGAGCTCAGTAAGGCGTCTCTTAGATTACTATGCACATTTCTTAATTATCGTGGTATGAGTTACTGAATTGTACGTATTATGATTGGCCGAGGTGATCTCCCGCATTGAGAATAGCGCTAAATTCCCCGCAATTTCTAAGATTTATTACAAAAACACAATGTAAGCACTTTCATTACAGAATTTAAGAAACGAAGTACTAATGTATTTTTTAATCCAACAAAAGTATCTTACAACCTTACATATTATTTTCTTTATTTACACGACAGTTTGATCTGTATTTAAAAGAAACTAAAAACCTCTGAATTTCGTGAAAACCAATAATTGTACATTTGAGCATATTACGAACCGTAACAAATTTGAGTGATAAATCCAAACCTTTTAATTCATGAAAGTTTTCTTGCAATGGTAGCAAATCAATTAAACCGTTTGTATTCCTTGTCTGAAGTCCAATTTTTATGTAGGCCAAAGATTTACATAGTGATAAATTCATAAATTGCTCCCATTCAATGAAACCAGACAAAGAATAAAACCTCTTCATATTGGGAAAAGCATCGCATATATTTCTATGCAAATGAATTATGCGTTCATCTCCACGAAAGTCAATTTTTAAAACCTCAACTGCGCTATGTGTACCGAAGGTCCTATCAAAAAGGAGTGTGTACCACTTGCCACCAGGAAATTCAAGTGACTTTAAGTAGTCACTTGAATTAACTAAAAGTTTTTTAATAGGATCGATATTTTTATCAGTGAAGACTCCGTTGAAACTCTGAAATATTCGCATCCGGTTTAGGATAATTGTCTCGGAAATGGCCTTGTAAAAGTTTGAGCATTCTGTAATATTTTCTAATACAAAATGTTTCACATGTGATAAAATAATGTTTTTTCGGTAAATGCTTCCATAGGTGTCACGACTACGGCACAATAAATTGGTGCTACTAGTAATTGTTATTTTCTCCGCATTAAGCATACCACCCAAAACATCAAGTATTTTATCGATCGATGCCCCCGCTATGATTTGTATTTGCTTGATCATATGCGTATCTCCCAAGAAAAAATTATGCGGCCAGTTTTCTTCTTTTTCTAATGACAAAACCAAATGGATCTCACGATCGTGCATCAACTTAAATAACGAAGTTATATAATCATCATATGAATTAACATTCAAAAAGTGTGGAC
Source organism: Entomobrya proxima (assembly GCA_029691765.1). Classification (NCBI taxonomy): domain Eukaryota; kingdom Metazoa; phylum Arthropoda; class Collembola; order Entomobryomorpha; family Entomobryidae; genus Entomobrya; species Entomobrya proxima. The sequence continues at coordinate 50,873,819 of CM056169.1, forward strand.
CTCGGTGTGCTGGTATTTCTTGTTTTATCGGCAAGTTAACTGGTGCCTGTTAAAAAGAAGAAGTTTTCTGCAATCATATTCCTAAAGTAATCAGATTTTTATATTGAATAAAGTACCAGTGAAACATTTGTGATTGCGATGGCCAAGTCATTGAGTTCCTTAACTTCTTTCAAGTCTGGAGTAGTATTACGAAAACATAATACAAATGTACCGTAACAAGTTGCCCCAGTTATTGCAACGGTAACTAACATATACAGCAGAAGTCGTCTTTTGGAATGCAATGCTGAATACCGCTGAATTATTATCTCTTCTTTTGAGTTAAATTTGAAGCGTTGAGAAGTAAGTTGGTTTGAAACTTTGATGGCTTGAGGGCTCAAACTTTGATAACTCAAATGACTTCCTGGAGAAGAGACTGAGCCAAGTATTCTGTTCACGGACTTTGACACATGCGCTACATTGTGGTAATGCTGTTCAATAAACTGTATTGTTACGTCGATAAGAAGTGGCTCAGCATTACAATTTACGATGGCATTGAGTGCTTCAGAGGAAAATCGACTAAAACTGCAAGATCGTAAATACCATTTGCATAGAAATACAAATCAATTGAACTACCAATTTTGTTAATTTGTATAAAATGAAAAACATTTCAAATATAACCTTTCATGTGCCATCCTGTAAGCTTCACATACTGCATGTTTTGACCATCGGTCTAAAGTAAAATCTAAAGTCGAGCCAAGGTTTAGAATGACTTCACGTGGAATTAGCTCCCACAGCTCAAGTACTATTTTGTGTTGAACATTTTCTTGTAGCTTGACAAACACACTGTCAAACAAGTGCTGCAGTAAATGAAAGAGGATCTCTTGGGGGAGTTGATTGTTAAAATTATAGAATGTTACTTGGTTTAGTAAAAGTGCATCTTCAGATTCACTAGAACTGCTGGGTTGCCGACGAGTTAGGAAGCTTATACTGTTTGTCCTTGGATTGATTATTACTTCAGGGTCTCCAGAGTCAGAATTGTGACGTTGTACAAGTGGTTGTGTTTTTGGATTTACCTGTTTTTCCATGATCCAATGGTTTGTAATTCAAAATATTATGGCCTTAAAAATGTTTTGTGATTTGAAGCATTTCAGAGAAGCAAAATGTAGTTGCGTGTTTAAAAAAGGTATATGAATTCAAAAAAGATTCGTACTAAATACTATAGACTATAAAGTATTCGCAGGTTTCAATTATGCCGTAATGAGTGCACTAGTTTTCATTAAGTTATGTGTTAAAGGTGAATGATTTTTCATATGATAATGCGCAGTTTGGAACACCTAAAATTCCTATATGAAGCAGCTCTTAAAGTCTCAAAATATAAGCTTATAGTAAGCATATAAACATATGTATGTGTTTGTAGAAAAAGATTTATTTACGTCTGATATCAGCCGGATACATGTACCAAATTTGACAGTTTTGGCACGTATCTTGTGCAAAAGTCCAGCGTATCAGAAAAATATATAATTTTCCACGAAACGTGCTGATAAAGTAATGTTCAGAGTTTTATCATATACGTAAAGCAAATAAAAACACAACACTTAAATTGGGTCACCTCCGGTGTGCAGCAAATCAATCATTCATGATAAGTATGCAAGTGACAGTATGGAAATTAATCATATAAACCACCTTAAACAAATACTACTACTAATGCTTCTGCTTAGCAACATAAAAAGCCACTGAAAATTCAAAAACTCCTTCTCGTAGTCAAAAAGGTATCGTCCATTAAACCTTTTAGAACACATTTAATGCACCAAATTGAAAATAGTCTATTGCAGAAACTTACTTAGTTTCATTAACATGTCATATTGTTTTTCGTTTTAATCTAATATTGCTGTTAGATTGTTGGGCATGGGCGTAAATGCAGGCAAGTCAAACGATGTTGTCATTCTTCATTGCAAATAATGGTGACTCCCCCGTAAAACACAAATGTACAATAATATAAGTAAACACGCCATTGCTGCAAGTGAAACCAAATGATGCCCTTTGTTTTAAAAAATATATCATTTTGTTGCATTGAAGAAAATTTCAAGAAAAGTAGCTTGCCTGTGCTCAGTTTAGCGTACATGTTTTTGTTTTAAACTGAGTAGTAGTAATGCTGGGAAGTTTAGTTTGCCATCCATTAAATGCTACAAGTTCAATTCATGTGAAACGACAAGAAGTCGTCAAATAGAGCATAAAAAGTCATTGATAAATTGCTTGTTTTCTGATGCTGGATGTGGTAAAACAACGAATCCCAGTAAATTAAAATTCCGGAAGTTACCAATATAATATATTTTATTATCTAAAAATAGTTTTAAAAATAAATAAGTCACCAATGTTTGCAGACATTTTTGACAAACCAAAAATTATTTGCTTTACGTTTTGCTATACTCTTCCACAAATATCACTTCTTCATTGTCTCCTGTATCTGCAGAGATACTGCACTTGTTCGTAGAAACCGTTTTTATAACTCCCTTTATCTCTTCATTAAGACCCAATTGCTTGATTTGCTGATGACTTGGACAGTCCCCAGAAAAAATAAAATGCAAAGTTAAAGAACGTAAATACTTGGACTTTACGCTTTCATTCATATTCCAGAAACCGTCCCTTTCACCGAATATTACCGTTGATGAAACAACTTTTAATTTTTTGCACTTCAAAACCAATAAAATGTCAGAGTACGTAACACCTGTAGTACTTTCAAAAATTTCAAGGTTTGGAAATGAAGCGCAAAAATTAATTTCTAACAATGACACCTGTGTTATTACTGAACCAAACATAGTATTGATATCCAGCTTTAACCGTTTCACTTCTCTCAAAACCTTGCTTGGATTGTAAAAGTGTTGAGTTGTATTACTCATGCCATTAATTTCCAAATTTTGTAACGTTTTTTCTGATTGGTACATAATATTTTCAATGTGAATTATGTTACTGTTTGTGAAAACGCTGTTAATAAAACTAATGGATAAAAGATTCTCAAACCGTAAATAAATGCCAAAATGTTTGTAGAAGTGTGCGCAGACAGAGAACCCGGATAGTACTATTGATTGGATTTTGCTGGTGTACATGCTCTTGTGTGGTGTAACTTGTGTATCTCTACTTCTCTGAATATGTTTACAAAAACCATTCTTGTCATTAGAAATATATATTTCTTTAATTTGCGTGGCTTGGGATAACAAACTTAAGAATAGTTTTTGACTAATGGTTCCAATCAACTTCAAAACCCTCACTTGTTCTGCTTTTAGCATGTTAGAGTTCGAAGGCCAATCAGAAGGATTACTGATAGAAATGGTCAAGTTCACGCAACTACTGCTTGCTACAATAATTTTGTTTTCGTATTCTTTGAGGCTGAAGACATGTATGCTTATATATGATTTAGTGTCACAGTTTGAAGAAGAGTCTGCGTTAACATCTAATTTTGAATTCTGTGTGGGTTGATTAGCCTCAGACACAGCAACTAGGCTTGGACTATTTGTATCCGTTGAGCTACTCACATTTTTATCATTAATAAATGCCATATTATAAAGGTGCTTATAAATATATGCAAGTGGAACTATTACAAAAAGTGCTATCCCTAATACTAGAATTATTTTTATGTGCCTTGGAGTCAACGATTTTGTACAATAGAGATTTTCCCGACCGTATGCCTTCAATCTATTGTTACTTCTCGTTTCAGAATCATCTAACGACATAAGTCTAACTGTAGATCCGTCTGTACCTTTATCGTTGCCATTCTTGCGATTTCGTGTATGTTTGGACAAGTGTTTATCCAAATACTCAATATTTTTAGCTACCAGGTTAGCACTAGTTGTTTGCATAGTCTCAAGTATTTCTGCAGCGTCGACCATACCTACTTCTTTAAAACTATTAACCAACTTATACATAGTAGCTCCTTGACCATTTTTCGATTTCCACAAAGTAATTATGTTCTCCACAACATCCATAATATTTTTTCTGTTATGACATAAATCGTCGTCAAGTGTCATTCTATCCACAAGGGTAACGTCGAGACTCCGACAAAGATGTGTCCAATTGCGTCTCAAAACTGCCTCAACTGTGGTATTACGACTTAAATTCCATACAATATCTCTAATCGTAAACCCTACAATCACATAATATAATTCTAGTATAAAGTTAATATTTAACTTAGTTTTTGTAAAATTTAAATGACTAATTTGCAAACCAGTATCTCCAACTATGTATCCACCAACTGCTGCCATAACATTGTCGCCATTTCTAGAATTTTGATCCATTGAGATGATGTCACCTTTATTTCATCTTTTACAAAAAAAACATTTAAAAAATGTTAAGCAATATTAAACGTTAAAACTAATATTCAGTGTTTGCAATTACAAATTCGATGCATAACACGACAGCAGGCTCAAAATAGCTGGAACCTCCCGTGGTTTCTGTCTTGGTTATGTATCTTGAACACTGAAAGAAATAAATATTAAAAATTACTTTAAATGTACTTCAAGCTGAATTTAACACAAGTAACTTTGTTTTTTACACACACATAAACATAACTAGGTGTAAAATAATTTATAGTTAGCTTTTACCACATTCAGTAGAAACCTTTTCGGAATGCTTGATGTTTTATAAATTGATTGGGTAATGCTATTTGAAGCTGAAGTGGATTGAGATAATTGGTGTTCTGCAGCAGCAGAACGTCTACTATACATGAAAAAGATGAGTAATAAAAATTAACAGTGAAAAATTATACTCACTGTGCGGTGATAACAAACTTTTATACAGATAGTATATAAGTCTGTCTATATCCCAAATATGTACATAGATAGCTGGTTATATGAAATGCTGGCTATATTGCCTCTGTTTCAGTACCTTTTTACGTAGTCTTTCCATGTAGTTTGCTATACATGCCGTATTGTAAATTATTTTCTAATAAGTAATGCGTAATAAAAGGAATGATGCAATATGATATATTGCGCATACTTACTGCTCATAGTATGAGTCTCATATTATGCAGCTTTATCTCTATCAAGTTGAATATTTTATCTTATCTCATGCTAACACTGAACGTTTTTTGTGAAGCAATGCAAAACAGCACTATTTTCTCTGAAGTTAATTTTTATAAAATCCTGTTGTGAATTTTTATTTTGTCGCTGAAAAAACCTATTACATGAAGCCTGTCTCATATGAAGATAATATGGCGTCTAAAATTTTATTAGCCCATTTACAACCAAGTCATGCATCAGATATCAAATCTTGCTGATGCTTCAGATGAATTGTTAGATTTTGTAATGGTTCTTATGCAGCAAAAAGAAGTCGACGAAATCAAGATTCTGGTAGTAGGAGATCCGAGTATGTGAACAGTATGTACGAATACCAGAAAACAGATAAGCTTTATTATATAAACGCACATATTGACTATTAAGTTTAATATTTTGAACAAATTTATCTACTTATTGTAAGCATGTCAATATCTGCTGTATTTGTAAATGTCAGATGCAATTGAATGATTTGTTGTGCCGTTTTAAGAATATTAACGTTTTGTACCTATGCAAGTCAAATGAGTATATGATTGAGTAGCATTTTGGTAGGGATTATGCTTGTCGCCAGGATATGGACTCTTCCGTAAATTGATACAAATCTAAAAACGTAAATATATTAACACGAAGAGAATATGAGGAATGGATAGTAATATCAATGAAATGCAGAAATTATTGAATTAACAACATGTCCGTAGTTTTGACAGCAAATAAACTCAGAATAATACAGATACAAAAATAAATTACTTGGAGTGCAAATGTATGCTGGGATTATTACGTAGCTGAGAATTGTGAAGCTAGTTTTGAGATTGTCATATTTGTCCCTCTGTCTGTCTGCGTGTAAGCACGATGCAGGGCAGACGGTTTGTCAGAATCACACCAAACTTGGTGCAGTGGTTTATAGGTCATCAGGAGAAACTGTATTGATTTCGAACCTGATTGGTCATCCTCAGATAAATTGGATATTATATTGAAATCATGAATTTGTTAAAAATTTGCTAAGCTATGCTGCAAAGGTTGAGAACAAACTGTTGCTGATTCCACCAGCGTTGCAACATGATCATGTTAAAAACCAGGGGTGTTAAGAAATTCATAAACGTTGTTCATGTTTGCACATGAGAAAGTTTATAACCTTCATCCTCTCGAATGCCAAGTCTGCACACAATATTGCCAACAAACGTTATGGTAACTACTGCCAACATTGTGGAATTCTCCTTTAATGTTTACTTTTGGTAAAACGTAATAATACGTTCATGGAGTACGTTCTCTAACGCTGGAAAACGGAAAATTCCGTTCTCGCAATCTGATTGGCTGAGTGGGAAAACGTACTATTCCGTCTACTCAAAAACGTTTTGCGAGCGGAAAAACGTGTTTATCCGTATCCCCTATTCAATCAGCTGAGCGGTGAAACGGATTTATCCGGTCTCAATTGCCGTTGCGTGCCGGTGGGAAAACGTAATATTTCGTTCGTATCCCTTGTATTACAAACAATTCCCACGTCAAGGGTTGAACCATATTTTTTAAATTCCCATTCCAGCTGATACCTGCTCTAAAAGAATTCCCACGTTCACTGCTTGGCTTCCCCACTTTAATTGCCATGTAGGCTTTGACAACACGATAGTTTTAACGCCACTTTAACCACAAAATGGTCGTACTTAATTGCCATGCGAAAAGGTTAAACTGCGGAGATTTTTATAGCAATATAAATCAATATAAAGATGGAAATGGAAAGATGTTGAAGTTCCAAAAGTATGACTGCAGGCATATTACAGAAATTAAGTAAAATATTATATCTGTACTAATCTGATATGTTACAATCAAAACGTAGTATTTTTCCGACCAATAGGAAATGCTGATATTTCAAACTTATTGAAACTCAATTTCCGTTACCTGTTTATTCAATTTTTTACCTACCTCGCATATTAGCAAAGCAGTATTTTATTATTACGGAGTGCTTTTTCTACAATTAATCTCAAACTAAGAGGAAACCTTTTTATTCAATAATAGGGTTTTGAGTACGCGAAACATTTTCAATTTACGCTCAAGAGCTGAGAGGAAGTTGACCGTAGGTACGTGTTTCCATTTACAGATGGAAAGAAAATACTTTTTGTTATGATCCGTTTTAAATGAGATGATGTATACTTTTTCCCTACAATTTCAATAACAAATAAAGCATTATGCGAATATTTACGCAAATCCCATAAACTTACTTTTCATAAACATGCGGCAATGAAGTTTGAGTTCGAAATAATTTAAAATACACAATTGCAATGATACATAAACGTTGATTAAAAAATGAAGTGGACAAAATTGAAAGTTTTTCTTGAACTAAAAATTATGTTTATGATTATTAAGATGCATTTTTTGCATCCTCCCAACTACCCGTAAACGCTGCACAGGTTTGCTTCGTTACGGTGAAAAACGCAAATAAATATTTAGAGTTTTTTTCTGTGTGTTGCAAGAGTTTATTGTGTTGACGTACCTAAATGTGCAAAAGCAATTTATATAACCAACACAATGCCTGTAACGCTTTACGTGAGCTCAGAAGACACAATTGGTATGCTGCGTGGCTTTGGCCAGAATGCAAGCTTTACACGCCTGAACAAAGAACAGCAACAAGCATTACATTCATGATACCCCATTACCGCGAAACAAGTGGATTCAGTTTTTCCCCCTACACACCGGAGCAGTACACAAGCTTGGTCATTTTATTTTCTTTCTCTATCAGCTGCTGAAGCTGAAACATAACAAGCTCTACTTATTTACCAAATTTTGAAACGGTTTTTTGATTTCATATGCTTAGTAAATCTATACAAAATGCACTCATCGGCAGTTTTGCTTTCAACTCGTCTGGGCAATTTAAAGTCGCAGTTAATATCAGAACGACGGTCGCTGAGAAAAATGAAAGTCGAAGAAAATAAATTTGAATTACACGAACAGTTAGAAACTCAAAACACTGTTTGGAACAAAATTGTGGAAGGAGAAAATCCAGATCAAATACTGTTTCCAGAGGAGGTAAACATACTAATTTGCTACAACTATTATTCTCTTCATTTTGTCTTATTTCCACGATAAAAAGTATTGCGAATTTATATTTCAGATATGGTTACAAATTTTTGATCACTTGAGTACTTCGGATGTTCAGAACTGTTACAGCACTTGCCGTTTGTTTCAAGGTTATCTACAACGTCTACATGATGTTATCAAGTTTAGAGCCGTAAGATGATACGTAAACAAAAAACTGCGAAAGTCAGAAAGGGTAATATTTTAATGTATGTAACTAAAAGTATTAACATAAATATTTTGTAAATCGTTTTCAGGTACTTCCCATTTTAGTTCAAACCGGGCATCTTAGTGTCAGCAACCTCTTTGCCTGTCGAAAAGTTTGCAAATTCTGGCGTGACTGGGTTGACAAATTGCTGGAAAATAAACGATTCTGGAGTCAGGACGTTTTCAGTGACACCAGAACACTGCTAGTTCATCACAGTTTACATATTAATGATGAGCAGTTAAAATATTCAAACAATCCATTTGTTGGAAGAATAGTCAAGCTAAAAAGCTTTTCAGAACAAGAACTGCGCAGCGCTACATACGCCACCGTTACACCAGATGAATGGTTCAATAATATCACCCTGAACACCACTTGTTTGAGAAACGCTCGTATTTTGGAAACTGTTGGAAAACACATTCATCATTTAGTTGTGCACGGAGATATTGTTAGGTAATTATAATAATATAGATATAGATAGATAGATATAAGCCTAAAAATACATACATTTCTAATGTCGATTTGAATGCAAATGAAACGCATGTTGCACCACACGCTTGTGTGCCACTACGCTAAACAAGTTAAACGTTTAGCGACGTTCTTATTCCCAACGTTTGTAAGTGCTTAGGCACAAATGCGTCTTTAGCTACATGTTTTAACATTACCAATTCTTAGTTATACCTAATTACCAACTTACATAACGTTTAAACGTAGAAAGGAAAATGTAAGCTGGACGTTGTCCAGCCGTGTAAACGTACTGTAAACTCTATATATAGATGCGAATTGCAAATAAAGAAACAATCAAGTCCTGTAACTTGCTCTGTAAACCTAAACTATTCTGTCTCTGTCTACCTTATTTTCCATACTACACTATCAATCATAATAACCCACTTAACAATATGATTATTCTTCTGAAAACCAGATTTCTAGAGAAAATCAATAACTGTTCGGATTTAAAGTCGTTACGGTTAACCAATACATGCGACCCAGACAGTTATTTTCAAAGATTTAATGATATGCAAAAATTTGACAAACTTGTTACGACTCTACCGTTTCCACTGTTAAAACTGAAAACGCTAAGAAAACTGGAATTAAAAAGAATGCACAACTATTCTCAGAGATTAAAAGGCTTTTGCACCAGCCTAGTTGAAAGGTTTAGTTCACAGTTACAGGAATTTGGTGTTAGTGACTGGCACGCTGATTATAACAATAACAACTGGAAAGTGTTGACAAAGTTGTCAGTGAAAAACTGTGATTCTGAAGAAATGTTAAAAAACATGGATAAGTTGAAAGCACATAAATTGAAAACGTTGTTTATTCGCTTTTCCTACTGTAACGATTTACAAACAAACTGGTTTGAAGTGCTGCTGAAATTGCTTCAAAACTTTCCCCAACTCACGGATATAAAATTGGAGTTTGAATGTGACAAATGGAGGCTCTTAGAAGAACAACTGGTGGAACTGTGGGATAAGTTACGGTCATAGTGGTCATAGGTCATACGGTAATAGTGTCAATCAATTGCTTACGGTTCCCTCCACTGCCCGCCACCCAGAACCCCACTCCGACTCAGACTCCGATGACTCCGAATCCCATTATTCAGACACATTAGACACTACCCCTTTTGGCTCATTTGAAAACTCAGAAGAAACTGAACTCCCTCTTTTTAGTACCCCCCTTCCACTCCCCCGGGATTCTGAGTTGTCTGATACTTTGACCCTCTTTGACCCCCTTGCTCCCCAATTTCAAAAAAATGCGCAACTCCAGTTCCCTTCATTTGTATCTTCCATTCCCCCTCCAAATGATTCTAAAGACCCCCAAATTCAAGTATCCCATTTGCCCCAGGACCGGTCCAATTTACAATCTATTGCTCCTGAAGATTTTGTCCCGCAAGATTTTGTTCCTACCGATTTTGTTCCTGCCGATTTTGATTCTACCGATTTTGTTCCTCCCGATTTTGTTCCTAAAGACATAGGCGCCTCCGCTTCGATACCCCAGCCGGCCCCCCGTACCCTACCCCCTCAAAAAATTCCAATTCTTTCACCTCCACAGCCCAAATTAGATACAAAATCTCAAACCTTTTGCGACTCTGAAAAATTTGTTTCACAAAGTCAAATTGTTTTACGCCCAACAACCAAAGCAAATCCTCCTCCCCGAAATCAAATTGACCCTCCCGTGGCGCCACGCCCAGTTTTAACCCCGTTAGACAACCTTTCACCCACTTCAGCTTCTTCCTCCTCCCCTTTTTCATTTCCTGCCAAATCCGCAAATCCCCCTACACAACCGCTTAAGCTCAAATACTCCGATCCTATTGCTTCTTCAATTATTCCATTTAGGCGGCCGCCACAGCGGCAACTCCATAGCACCCCACAGGTCTCCTGTGGCGATATCTCCTTAAACTTTTCAGTTTCTACCGTTAACCCGGCCCCAAGCACCGACCTTTACCCAAGTACCCAAATATCCTCATTCCCTGACTCTAATTCCAACTTCTCTACCGCTTTTCAGTCATTTCCCCCAGATTCCGAGGATCAGCCTCCTTCAGCACCACCTCTTCCGCTTCCTGCGGGGAGGAATTCAACAGCAAAAGAAGTACCTACTCACTCAACCACCCCAACGTGTCTTAGTACCGACACAAAAACAACAACATCATCATCACCTTGGACAACCTCTACGATTTTTCCGCCTTCCGCAACGTCAGCAATTAGTTCCACTTCGTCATCTACGACATTTTTAAATTCAACAACAGCTGAAATCATAACGACAGCCCAACGTGTAGCCACACAAGCATCACCAATTACGTTGGTAGATTCAACAGCAGAGCAACCTACCTTCTTCACTCGAAGGTCATTAGAGCAAACGTCATCACCGACGTTTAGCAGATCTACATCAGCAGATTCCAGCTCGACTTTACATGATTCAGCACAGACAGCGTTTTCGGCATCTCCGATTTCAACTGTTCCATTAAACCACACAACCACCAGGAACGTTTCCCACGATTCAGCAAACTACAGAAATAGCCCAGACTGTGTTTTCGCAGACACAGAACCCACGTCAACCACTCTTTTACCCACCTCTCAATTAACCTTGCAACACTCGACCTTGTCATCTGATGAGTTAACTAATCAGCATACTTTTAATCAGTTAGGCAAATCACCCCGATATTGCATACTAAACGACACTGACGTGACTGCGGAGACCTTCATCTCTCACGACACACCTTTTTCCACCCATCCTACGTCATCCAAACAAACACCTTCCACCACCGTTGAAAGCACGCACTCCCTCCGAACAGCATCCCCCTCCACTTCCATTCCTTCCTCCCCCACATTCCCTCCCCCCTCTCTACCTACCCCCTTCAAATCTGTTTCGACAACCACCCTCGATTTTGACCAAAACACTCCAAGCACTCTAGCCGACAAAGATCCTATCGCCCCAGCTATCTCTGTAATCCCTCCAACCCCTGCATCTGAGGTCCTTGAGGAATCATCTTCCTCTTCCTTTGAATCTTTTCTGAAAGGACTTTTTAGTTCGCTATCTCCACCTGAAAACCCCCTGCCTACTCCATTCTCTGACGTTACTGTAGCAGGCAACCAAAATACCCCGGAAAACCCTTCTGCTAGGGACAGTGTACCAAACCACTCCGACACCATTAACTTTCATAGATCAAATTCCTCCGACTCGGACATAGACTCCTTAAATCCTGTTCCCGTTAACTCTTTACGTAACACCCGACAAGTAGTAGTACCTTCCGGCTTACTTCCTTCCCAGATAGCGTCCGCCTCCAAAAGTCCTACCCTACCCCCACCAGAATATTCTCTTTTTGGTGGACCCCGACAACCGTTCGAAAACCCTTTTGTACAGAATACTGGAAAGGCTAGTCCAAGTCATACTAGTCCTTCCAACGCCTTGCCAACTGTACTGCCTCGGTTTGACATTCCAGACTTTGCTTTTTCTTTCACCGACAGTACTCAAAGCGAAACCTCAAGCTCCTCCCCTCCTTCTCAGTTTGGCCCCATTGGGTTCGAACGAAATTTTTCAACCAGACCTCCCGCAAGCACAACCGTTAGAAACCACACCACTTTGGTGATTGCTCCGCGGCCACATGACATTAGACCAACCCTCAGACCTCCGTTAATTCATCCCAATCCTATAACTCCATTGGCACCTTACTCCTTGATCCCGCCAACACAGAGATTACATTTACCACCGGTTTCGGCACATAACAATCCTCCTTGCCCACCGGTTCCTCTAATACCCTACAATCGTTTACAACCAAATCGCTTACCTGTAAACCCGGAACTCAACCTTATTAACAGCAATCCCCCCCTTGATTCTCGTCGGCAAATATTTCCGCCACCTGATATAAGTACCACTGACTCTCCCAGCACCCCACCAAGTCCTACACCGTTTTCACGGTACAACGACAACAAACGACAATCACCTGCCACTTCTGTCACTATTCCTATTCAAACTCCTTCAGAATCCCCATTCTCTTGGTCTAAATTATTCCGACGTGACACACGACCGTCTCCTAACGTAAACCCTGACCATCCAGGCATCCCTGGAAGACATTCTCATCCTAAGCTGGTTGTAATCAGTGACCCATCCAACCGTCGTCGATTCAGGTTTGATTCCCCTACTTCCTCTTCCGACACTCCCAACCAATCCCCCACTCCTCCTTCCTCTCCCTTTATTACCCCGCCAACATCACCTTCCCTTCCAACCTCACCTTCCCCTCCAACCTCACCGACAGCTACGTGCTCTTCAACTTCATCCATTACGACAGACACCACCTTCAATATGTTCTCTCCCTCCGCACCCGCATTACCTCCTTCTGCGGTTCAAGTCATCGCTCCAGCTGTCCTCAAACCGTTTGACAACGAGACGGACAACATCAAGGACTACATCCGGAAATTCGAAACCGTCGCCAACTCACAAGGTTGGACCGACGCAAACAAATTAGCAACCCTGCCCCTTCTGCTCAGTCCAGTTCCTTCTGAATGGTACCGAGATTACTTGGACAGTCTCCCACATCCGCCAATGGTGTGGAATGACCTACGTGACGCTATCATAAAAGCATTCACGCGTTTGGGTGGAACTGACCGAGCTGAAGCACAGCTCCGCAAACGTCGTATGCAAGCAGGTGAAGCAGTTGACACATACCTCTACGATGTCATTCGACTCTGTAAATTAGTAGACTCGTCTATGCATGAAGCCAGAAAAATCCATTACATCACACGCGGCTTGCCACCCGTCATGTTCCAACAAGTGATGGCTCGCGATTTCTCCACTGTCGCAGAACTTCGTCAGTACTTACATCGCCTTGAAGACGCACGCCACATCTTTGGAGACGACAGTCCTTACTTTGAACTCATGAATCAGGCATCCGCCAAACAAAGTGATCTCAAGAATGATATGCACGAACTGAAGACTCAACTTAAAGATCTTCTAAATCTTAACTCAGTCAACGCCCTTTCTACCGAACCAAACCGGCAGAGATATAGGGCGCCATCCCCGCAGTCACAAAGACCGCCTTCTAACCAAAATGTGCAGCAAGCCAACCGTCCTCCGCCGTACAAAGGAGTCCTTTCCAGCGATGGACAACCGATTTGCTTTAATTGCCAGCAAGCTGGCCACATATCGTCATCTTGTCAAAACGAACCATATTGTAAATACTGCAAGATCCACGGGGATCATACCTTCAGGGACTGTACTATACGACGCAGGAATCCACCATCGCAGCAGCAACAACAGCAGGCGGGAAACGACCAAGGGCCGGCGCAAAACCGTCGGCCACAGTAAAAGATCCGTCTGAAAACCCTACACCAGTCCCCTTTTCAACTGGCCTTATCTTCTGCTTATCAAAAATTGACTCAAATGATCTCACAACTCTGATTGACACCGGTGCATGTGGCAGCTTCTTGTCATCCTCAACGTTCCCAGGCCCTTACAAACCCTGCAAGACAACTCGCGTTCGTGCCGCTAACGGGACAACAATGCGTCTACTCGGCACAGTATCATTGGCTATCTCGTTTGGGAATAAAAATTTCATGCATCTTTTTTACGTATTAGAAGACTGTCCGTTCCCAGTCATTTTGGGGACAGACTTTCTCGCCCGCCACTCAGCATCCATTCACTATGGATCACGAACATTAACTTTGCAAAATCGAGTTCACGTTCCTTTCTTTCATCGCGCCGCACTGAAATTCAACAGCATTACAGTTGAAGCAGTCACATTTAAATTACGAAACGCAAGCACCGTAACAGTACCTCCAAACTCCATCCGAGTGATTAGTGCTATCACTCCGCAAGAAGTCTCTCCTAGTGAAGTTTACCTGATTGAACCTACTGACCAGCTATACCTCAAATATGGTGTCTACATGACCCCCCAACTGTCATGCCTCCCTTCTGAAACAACAAAAGTTATTGTAGTCAACAATGAACCATACCCTAAACTACTACCAAAAGGTCTAGTACTGGCCACACTCGAAGAATCTGACGATCCTGACCTTCTCTTCATTACCCCAGACGTTACTTCACAAATCGAGGAAAAGACACTCACCGAAGAACAACTTGACGCACTGAACATTAATCCACACTTGGACGCAGCTGAAATCGAACGCCTACGCGCTCTCCTCAAAAGATTTGGACACGTTTTTGCCTGGACTCCAAATGATCTCAAAACGTGCCCAAGGTTCACCTACACAATCGACACTGGAGACGCACCACCAATCCAGTCGAGTCCATACCGACATTCCCTTGCTGAGAGACTGGAAATCCAGCGCCAAATAGAAGAAATGTTGGCCGCTGGTATCATAGAACCATCACAGTCGCCATGGTCCAGTCCAGTAGTACTAGTACCAAAGAAAAATGGGAAAACACGTCTTTGTGTTGACTACCGTAAGCTATGTATGATAACCAAGCGTGACGTGCATCCTCTCATTCGAATTGACGACGTGCTTGACGCCACTAGTCAAGCAAGCGTTTTTACTACTCTGGACCTAGCCCAAGGTTATAACCAATTCGCCGTTGCGCAAGAGGACCGTGAGAAAACCGCATTCATCGTTCCCGACGGCCTCTTCCAGTACAGAAAGTTACCGTTTGGTCTAACGTCGGCTCCAAATTTCTTCCAACGAGCCATGAATGGAATATTTGCGGGTATGACATTCAATAAAGTCCTAATCTACCTTGACGATCTGGTAGTTCCCGGCAAAGGAAGCCAGGACCACCTTGAAAAACTTGAAGCTGTTCTCCAGAGACTGGCCGAAAATGAGCTAACGTTACAACCTCCCAAATGCTTTTTCGGATACTTCGAAATAGATCTTCTTGGTCACATAGTGTCTGGAAGCGGCGTCCGCCCAGATCCTGCAAAAGTGTCTGCCGTTTGGGACTTCCCAACGCCCAGAACTGCAAAACAAGTCCGCCAGTTCGTTGGAATGGCTGGCTTCTATAGACGCTTTATTAAAAACTTTGCATCTAAATCCCGGATACTCATCGACCTGTGGAAAAAGAATGTCAAGTTCAAGTGGACACCGCAGCACCAACGCGCATTCGAAACTCTTAAGCACGACCTTTGCAATGCTCCTTGCTTGGCACATCATGACCCAAGCCTTACCCAGATCATTCATTCCGATAGCTCAGGGTACGGTCTCGGGGCTATTCTCACCCAGTTAAAAGATGGCGTGGAACAGCCAGTTGCTTACGCAAGTCGCACCCTAACGCCTGCCGAGAGCAGATACTCCATCTCAGAGAAAGAATGTTTAAGTGTCATATTTGCCATCCGAAAATTTCGCCCGTATCTCTTCGGACGCCCATTCATTGTACGCGTAGACCACCACGCATTGTGCTGGCTTAAATCAATCAAAGATCCAAACAGCCGCCTAGCAAGGTTTGCATTAAAACTCCAACCCTACGAATACGAAATACAATTCAAGTCCGGAGCCTTACACGCCGACGCAGATAGCCTCTCGCGAAATTGCGCTACCGTCGGCACAGACACCGACGAACAAGAAGACAACGAACTCCCGTTAAACGCAATTTACTACACAAGTCATCAGCAGTCGGAACTGCGCGCTATGCAAGAGGAAGACCCCCTTGTGAAGGACCTAATCAGTCGACTCCAAAGCAACTCTCCACGTACTAGAAAAGATAACCGTCTTCTCAGAAATTTCAAACTGCTTGATAACGTTTTGGTGAGACAATCACCAGTCGATAAACAACCTAGGCTTGTAGTACCCCAAAACCTCAAGTCACTCATTTTGTCACAGAATCACGACGAGCCTATTTCTGGACACCTAGGGTACATACGCACCGCAGAGAAAATTAAAAGGAAATATTGGTGGAAAAACATCGACAAAGAAATCCTTTCTTACGTCCTTACGTGCCAATTTTGCCAGGCCCGCAAGCCTTGCACACAACGACCAGCAGGGCTCCTCCAACCGATCAAAACTTATCAAGTTATGGAACGCTTGGGAATAGATTTGCTAGGCCCATTTCCTGAATCGTCACCGGACCCTGACTCTGGTCTCACCTTTAAATATCTCATTGTAGCGACAGACTACGTATCTAAGATGATTTTCACACGCGCTATTCCTTCCAAGGAAACCAAACACGTTGCCAGGTTCCTTCTCGAAGAAATAATTTGCAAATTAGGCGCACCACGCGTACTAATTTCTGATCAAGGCAGAGAATTTTTGTCCTGCACTGTCCTTAATCTCTTAGAAGCTGTAGGCACCCTCAAGGAAACAGGCACCGCCTACGCACCTCAGACTTCCGGGCAAACAGAACGTGTAAATCGCACCTTCGCCATAATGATGTCAATGTACGTATCACCACAGTACCAGCATAAAGATTGGGTTCGTTTTCTTCCCCAACTCACAATGGCTTATAACAGTTCCGTCCACGCAACGACCAAACAAACCCCATTTTACCTGATGTTTGGCTTTAACGCAAACTTGCCATTAGATACGTTCCTAACTCCGCACATAGACATCGCTCGAGACGCTCAATTACAAGAGGTCCAAGAAGCTAGAATTAAGGCCTCCTCAGAAAATGAAAGATCACAAGAACGCGCTAAAATTCGCTACGACGCTAGTCATCGAGACGTTCAGTACAGCGTGGGAGACGTCGTCAGAGTCTTCACGCCAAAACGCTTCCCTGGTCTCAGCGATAAGCTTCTATTGCGTAATTACGGTCCTTACAAAATCATAAAGAAATTATCAGAGGTAAATTATGAAGTTGAACTCTTAAATCCAGACGGCCGTTGTAAAAAACGCGATATCGTACATGTAGCCAGAATTCGTCGAGGTGGGCTACGAGAAGACGACGACACTTCCGAATCAGAAGAGATCTCCTCACCTTTACTTCCAGCTATAGAAGAATCCGAAGAATCTGCAGCAGCTCCCTCTCCACCAATTTCAGCATCAGAAGCTCCTCGTAGAAAACGTGGTCGCCCCAAAAAGCAACCTCTTGTGGTGGGTACAGACCCACCTCCAACGCCACCACAAATCCCAACCATGCCTCCTTCCTCTGATCCTCCACCTATTCCTGCTCCAAGATCAACACGATCTACTACCGGCGTTTTACAACGCATTAACTACGCTGAATGATTGCTCATTTTACAAACATATCCACAGATTTTTCAGTATCTTTGTGCATACGTTTATGTTTCTCTCTGTACAGACATAATGTAAATAGTTACACTAATATGCAATTTGTATCTCATTTGTCTCTAGATGTTCCACGAGCTTGAAAAACTTGGGGTTAAACTGAACGCTCTGCCTAATACCAGTCAACTGTTTACTGGTATTCTCTTTTTTCCACCTACATTCGAAATTCACGTCATACGAAAAGATGTCTTCGGAAACATTCACACCATTGATGACTCAATCTCGGCAGAAATGACGTTGTTCGGTGTGTCTTCCAAATTATTCGCCGACGCTCATAACCAAACTTCAGTTACGTCAACCCCGACCAAATTAGGTACCCCATTTCGTTCCCCCTATACTGTGCTTTCACCACAATTCCTTGCCGACAAAGACTGCTCCCTGTCCATTGACACAAGCCAAAGTGTCATCAAAGTTTTTCTTTTCATCCCCGAAACTGTCGAACTTTTAATTTTTAAGAAATGGCCACTTCGTACTCGTTTAATTATCGACACCTATTACACTGATGAAAAAGCTCTTGCACCCAACCGCTCGCAAATTAAAAAGTCCGTATCATGCCAGACTGACATTTCTTGCCCTATTAGGCGACCTCCCATTTCTATCCGCTTTCTTGCAATTGTCCCTAATATCGAGTACGTTGACCCACCGCTTGCTGGGACACAAAAGAAGGTTCCCAACTTGCGTTGGTACGGCGACTTTAGTTGCTACAAATGCAAACATAACATTTGGCTACTTTCGCAGGTATCTACCCCATGCAGTCTTTCTTGTCCCCTCCATGGCATTTGTCTCTTATATCACCCTGAAGCCCCTTTAAAAGCAATTCCTGCCCCACTTCAGTCACTACCTAGAGACCACAAACTCGTTCAACCCCCAAATGGTTGGGCTAAAACTACCTTCAGCGCTCCCTTCTACCATTGCATAAGCACCACAACTAAACCGTATCACAAATCCCGCCCCAAGAAATTACAAAGCTCCAAGAATCCACGTTTCTTTGAAATTATGTCGCAAAGAACTCCACAGCCACCTGAACAACGTCAAACGCCGCCACCCAGCAGTCGTCGTCACCAGAACAGTATTACCATGTTTTCTATCTCTGTGTCTCTAACTAACTGCAAGCTTACTGTGACTAATACAGTAACGGTCTAATTGCCAGACACTTAAACATGTTCTCGCTTTTCTTAGATCATGGACTTTTCCAAGACGACCACAAACTTCAACGCCCCAACCAGTATGTGGAACTCCCTCGCAAACGACGAAACGGTTAAACTGTTCATATTACAGCGCGACGTTGCTCAACCAGAGCAATTCTGGACCGCATTTGTAACTACGCACGCCACTAACCCCATGGCCGCAGCTTGCAGCCCGATCCACATCACCCGCTCAACTTTGGTTAACCTGGAACAAGCCGGACTCAAGGACTGTGACGTCCTATTCCATGTTCATTCGGATGACCTGATTGACATCCATGACATCCCCCCGAACGTACGAGCCTCCATCAACCTCCAACAAGTCTTTGCGCAATCTCCACGCAGCTTTGATAGTCTCGATTTCACCCAATTCGAGTTATCATTGAAGCGGGCTATCTCCACCCAGATGCACAACTTACAGACGTGCACCCCATTTGTTTGGGCGGAAATCTTTCGCCATCCCAGAGCTTTCCCGAACATCTTCAATGACCTTTGCAGGATCCTTCCCAAAGAAATCTTCAAGTGGAACATGTTTCTCTCCATGGACCTCCATTTCAAGGACCTCCGGACCCAGCCTTTGGGTTCGACCGAAATTCCTACCTTTGCAAATCTCACAGGCCCTGTGGCCGTAATTGGCTCTGAGGATCTAATTTCCGAATTATGTATTTCCCCCGCAGACTGGGCAAACATCCGCTCCCTCTCTGAACCACCAACCAACATGGTTGAGCGCTGGCAAGCAGCCTCCCGCTTTGCCGCAAGTGCCAGAGGGCTCCCAGCGGCAACTTGCACCACCCCAACTGACGGGCAAGTCGCAGGTCCATCAAAAGTCATAGTCACTATCCATGACTCCGACACCGACTCTGACATAGAGATTGTGGACGAGCGGCCACCAGTGGACGCGTCTGCACCCTCATTTGATGCCGACGACGACTCTAACCTTTCCGGAGAAACAGCAATACTTCCTCGTTATTTCAAATCGTCCCCAGCTACTGACCCTTCAGATTCTGGCACTGACAACAAGAAAATGTCCCCTAAAATAGCAGGGTATGATCCCGAATATCCTCGGCTTCTCACCCGATCACTGTCTGCACATCCTCTGTTACCTCCAAGCACACCTCCACAACACCTCACGGATCTAGCCCTCAACATCATGGATGATATCCGCAGCATTGTTGCAACTGAAAACCGTTACACCCACATTGCTATGCAAATTGACGTAGCTGATCAACCAGCTTCCATTGTTCTAACGACTCCCGTTGTTCAACCAGATGTCACCGAACAACCAGCTTTCAATGACCAATCAACCTACCCTGATCAACGCGACACACCTGGCCAACCTGAGTGCAATGGCCCACCCGACTCTTTTTTCAAGCTAGAATCTGCAAATCCACCAGAGCCCACTGATCCGCCCACTGCTGACAACCAAGAGCTTGCTGAAACACAAGGCCCTGCTAACCAGCCAGCAGCTATTGACGAACCAGACGCAGCAGGCCAACCAATGGCCGTTGATCAAGTAGTTGCCGCCGAGCTTCCCATGGCTGAGTTTCCACAGCAAGCTGGCTTACCGCCCCCATTGCCAAACCCAAATGGGCCACAGGCCAATCGAAACCCATTCGGTGGCAACATTGACCCCGATGCTGTCGCCGCAGCCATTGCCGCTCAGCGTCGTCAGGCAGATGATGGCCGCCGAGTTAACCGTGCTAACGCACTTCGTGTTCGCGTTCGTCCCGGTTATCGCCGGGCTTCATTAATCAGACGCCAAGTTCGTCACGAAAACCGCCTCTGTTTCCGTTGCTGGGGTCGCGGCCACATCCAAGCTACCTGCCCTAACTTTATTCGCTCATCTCTACCGCGTGTCTTTATCCCTTCGCCTATTGCCTCCTATCGCCGCCGCCCTTTCGGACAGCACTAAGTCGATGTAAGTATCTAACTTGCTTTTGTTTTTTTTTTTATTGCAGCTCCAACATGGGACTCTTCTGGGTGTTCTTGATTCTATTTCCGCCCGGATTCCACTCTTCCCCACCAGTTCGAGTCTCAACCGGAGCCTACATCTCAACCCTTGACAACGTGGTTCTCTACGATTCGGTCATCCCAGCCTTCTTCACCGTGCAGATCCCAAAAGCTGATATCGTCCACGCCACCCAAGTTATCGATGAAGTTTGCAAAAACACGGCTTCAATCGCTTGCTCAGCTCGCCGCGCGGCTTTGTCCCACTTGCATTTTACATCCCAAACGCTTGATGCGCTTCTAAAATCGCTTACGTCGACGGCATCAGACGTTAGCCTTATGCCACCGCAGACATCTGAGGACAGTTCTGAAGAGAACTTCGAATACCCCCACCTCAGTCAACGTAATCGACGGTCTGTATTCGGTTTTGTAGGCAACTTCTTAGGTTACTGCTGCGACCTAGCTACAAAAGAGGACATAGCTGACATTTACACCGACGAGAAAACCGTCGAAGAATTCATGCAGACCGCCAAAACCTCAATTATAACTGACCACCAGAACCTAATAAAAGTCATTAATCAGACAAATGAAAATCAGGCTAAATACGCACGAACCCTTATTCGTTTCCGTGAGCAAGTGCAGCGCCTCACCGCTGTAGTTACTAGAGACCATTCAACCTTTTCAAATGTGACAAATGATCTCAAACAATCCCAGCTTTATGACCTGTTACTGACAACGTCCGAAATCCAACTGGGTTTCTGGACCGCAGAGCTCCTCCGTATGCTCACTATTTTAAACCATTGCAATAACAGACGTCTTTCCACGGTTGCTGTCCCCACTTCTGTCCTCCAGTCCCATCTTACAACTCTGCGATCCGAAATTCTCCCGCATAACTTTGAGCTTGCCATCCCCATATCCCAGTTGGGCAAGTACTATCGTCTTCAACTTGTCACTTGCGTAACAACGCAAAATTCTATCAGCATCAGATTAAACATTCCCCTAACAAAAGACCCCCAACGAACCCTCTACTCAATCCGGCGTGCTCCCTTCCGGTGGAATAACCAAACTTGCCATATACGGCTGGACCCTACCCTAATCTCCGTTGGCAAACATACATCCGTTATAGCCGGTACGGAAACGAATCATTGTATCCCCGCCAACGGACTCTGCAAAATCCCGACTCACCACTCCGATCTTTTACACGGGACCAGCTGCCCCGAACGCCTACTCCAACACGTATCCGTTGAATCTCTTAACAGCGCTTGCGTAATTGAATGTACTCCCCTTCAAGGCGTTGTTCCAGCTCATGTAGGTCACCACAGATACGTAATTTCAGGCCTCCCCGCCGGTGCCAATCTTACTTGCCCGACCAGCTCTGAGGCACTGCCAGTTATCACGACTGGAAGCCTTGAAGTCCAGCTAAATTGCTCCTGCCGTATTGAAATACCAAATTCGGAACCCATAAAACCCCCATTCCCCTGCCCAGCCACCTTACAGCGCCCCGTGGAAATCATGCACGTAATCCCAGCTGCCTGGACTCCCCCAAGTTCTCAACAGATATCAATCCTACTCCAGCACCAAGGCAATACCTACGCCAACTTAACAGACGCACTCAACGAAAAATGGGAACTTGATCTCCCAAATGTCCAACTGACTATCCCCGACCATCTTGCCATTGAGCACGCGCATATACCCAAGCTAATTCACCACAGCTCCTTGGTTTTACCAAGTTTCTCGTTCCTCTGGAACTTGCTTTTGTCTGCCGCTATTCTTTGGCTTTTTTACCAGCAAACACGTACGCACCCTGTATGGGCCGCGTTACAGCCATTCTTTGCTCGTGCAAACGCCCAATCTCCCGTAGTCACAGCGGTAGCTGACCTAGAAACGGCATTAATTGTCGCTCTTGTCCTCAATGGTCTCATGATAGTCTTTATTTCGTTATTTGCCGTCTTCTTACTTCGCCGCGCCTTATCGTCCCAGCTGACTCCTCGCAACATCATCGATGACCCCGAAGCCTTCATTCAACCACCGGTTCCAGCCTCGTCTACCTCCCACCGCCGTGCTCCAGACCCCGCCGAGGACCTACCCCCCGCGGACGACCGAAAGACCAAGCGCCAAAGGCGCTCCTAATTAACATCTACAACTAGAAACTAATTAATAATAACTTGCATGATCCGTGCTGTGCTTTGTGATCAGATGTTGTAAACACCTGTAACTATTTGTATACTTATCATTTATGTTATGTATTTCAGGAAGACGAAACTCTCAGGAGATGCACGATGTTAACAGCGCTCTGGACATCGGACCACACCAAAATCCGGATCCCAAAACTAATTAAAATGTGCCCAATTCCCTCCTGTGCTAGTTATTTTGTAAATTAATTAAGCCTTTCAATTTATTCAATTTATTTGATTTATTCAATTTATTCAAGATTTTCGATTAAGATTGAACCTTAGCAATTCATTTTAGTCATACGTTTTATGTTTACCAGTACTTAAAAACAAAAATCAAATACCAAAGAAACATTTCAACTAAAAGACTTTACAAATACTTATATTCAATTTATTTGCTCATGTGAAACCTAACAATATAAGACTTATTTTACCACCGAATCTAACTATGTCATATAGACCATAAAACACCCTCTGCATTCCAATTGAATTGTCTTGCTCCATGCAAGGTCTTGGTTTTGTTTGTTCAATAAAAATCAATAAAAATCAAATTGTTAAACAAATCTTGTGCAAAATAAATTTTATGTAAATAGAACGAGGGCGTTCTAAGCGCTAACGATGGGGGTGTTAGGTAATTATAATAATATAGATATAGATAGATAGATATAAGCCTAAAAATACATACATTTCTAATGTCGATTTGAATGCAAATGAAACGCATGTTGCACCACACGCTTGTGTGCCACTACGCTAAACAAGTTAAACGTTTAGCGACGTTCTTATTCCCAACGTTTGTAAGTGCTTAGGCACAAATGCGTCTTTAGCTACATGTTTTAACATTACCAATTCTTAGTTATACCTAATTACCAACTTACATAACGTTTAAACGTAGAAAGGAAAATGTAAGCTGGACGTTGTCCAGCCGTGTAAACGTACTGTAAACTCTATATATAGATGCGAATTGCAAATAAAGAAACAATCAAGTCCTGTAACTTGCTCTGTAAACCTAAACTATTCTGTCTCTGTCTACCTTATTTTCCATACTACACTATCAATCATAATAACCCACTTAACAATATGATTATTCTTCTGAAAACCAGATTTCTAGAGAAAATCAATAACTGTTCGGATTTAAAGTCGTTACGGTTAACCAATACATGCGACCCAGACAGTTATTTTCAAAGATTTAATGATATGCAAAAATTTGACAAACTTGTTACGACTCTACCGTTTCCACTGTTAAAACTGAAAACGCTAAGAAAACTGGAATTAAAAAGAATGCACAACTATTCTCAGAGATTAAAAGGCTTTTGCACCAGCCTAGTTGAAAGGTTTAGTTCACAGTTACAGGAATTTGGTGTTAGTGACTGGCACGCTGATTATAACAATAACAACTGGAAAGTGTTGACAAAGTTGTCAGTGAAAAACTGTGATTCTGAAGAAATGTTAAAAAACATGGATAAGTTGAAAGCACATAAATTGAAAACGTTGTTTATTCGCTTTTCCTACTGTAACGATTTACAAACAAACTGGTTTGAAGTGCTGCTGAAATTGCTTCAAAACTTTCCCCAACTCACGGATATAAAATTGGAGTTTGAATGTGACAAATGGAGGCTCTTAGAAGAACAACTGGTGGAACTGTGGGATAAGTTTAGCCACCTGTGTTCCACTTCCACTACAAGCATTAAACTTGTGAACTTTAATCAAAACAGAATTACATTTAGCTTTTTAGTTTTCTTTCCATACTTGCAGAAGTTAACTACAGATGCCTCAAAACTTAGCTATATCTCTCCAGATAGTGTAACAACTACAGACCTGTTGGAACTAAAGCACAATGTGTTTGGAAAAGACTCAAGTATTTTGTTTTCTGTGGTGTGGTATATTTTGCCATTTCTACACAGCATTAACACAAATAGTTACATAGGGAACGAGCGTCGTACTTTTAATAGAAAACTTGTATGAATTTAACAGTCCGCTAAGATTAAAAATATACAGATGATTTCGATGGGTGTATGAAGTAAAGTATGAAAATATTACTGCATAATGATATATAAGTTTTCAATAATATAATTACTAGAATTTAAAAATACAATGTTGAGTTATGATATAGTTAGTCAAAGCTAACGCGTGTTTCTGAAAACCAAATAAATCCAACATAAAATGCGTCGTCATAAGTAGACTTGAAATTGAATGAAAACCAAATGATTAATTGCAAGCAGGAATTATTGCAGTTTTTTCACGGACATTCAAACTATATATTTTTAAAAATATAATGGAATGTCTGAACCTATTCGTTATGACTGTCATTAAACTAAAAGCTAATTGTATATATTTATGTAAAAGTGGTTTTGTATAATTGAGTTGAATAATTATTAGAAAGCCAAGTCACATGCATATGATATACTCAATATAACTATGTTATGCACGATAAACAAAGTTTGTCCAAAGTGTTATTTATTCATTTGTTGCGGCAGCAGCTTGTTTATTTAGTCTTTGGGGACTTGAAAGAGATTGTGGCTGCTACAAAATATTAGACAAAAGCCTTTGTCAAAACAACATTTTAAATATCTGTTATACTTTTATGGAGCCAGACTAATTGTGAGTAATTATCATGGCATAGTTTATAAACATTCTTATAGTAATTACTACTTGTTTATTCTTTAGTTGCATGCAATAGAGAAACACGTTATTTGTAATTAGATATCTCTGACTTTCTATTTGATTGTTTTTACATGATAAAATTTATGATGATCTTCTTATTACACAGGATACTGGAATGTACCAAAACAATTCCAACATATTCCAAAAAGTTCTCATGCTTGTTTAAATCAAAATATAGTTTACTGGGTGACAGAAACAGTCATTGATACGTAACAAAATGAACATTGTGAGAAAAGCAAATTCAGCAATAAAAGTTTTTGCTAGTCAGGCAGTATTTCACTTTTCACAAAGCTCTATTTTTTGCAAGATTGGGCCTTTTCATGCCTTGTTTGGTTTGTTTTATGTAGAAACTCCAGTCCACAAAGTCGACACTCAAAGGGTTTTTCTTGAATATGTGAACGAATATGTCCTTTTAGTTGATTGGCAGCGCAAAATTGTCTGCTACAAAAGATGCAGCTAGGTGAACCCGCTGGATAACCTGGAATTACAAAAATATTAAAAGTTTTTTTCCTTGTACATCATCAATGAAAACATGAATGATATTTTATTCTAAGTTTACCCAGATGTAGGTACATGTGCTTTCGTAAACTGATTTGGTTAGCAAGTCGTTTGTTGCAAATCTCACATTTTTCTGGTTTTTCGGTCGTATGTGTATTTAGATGAGTCAACCATTTGGATCTGACGACAAAACTTCTGTCACAAAATTCACACACATATGACCGTTCTTCTTCTCTAAAGTGTAGTTTGCAATGTGCAGACATGTTTCCTTTATTGTTGAATGTTTTAAAACAAATGTCACAGCTAAAAGGCTTTTCGCCAGTATTGATTCTTCCGTGTTGTGCCAGTAATGTATGTCTGTTGAAACATTTGCCACAAATTTCACATTTAAATGGTTTTAATCCCAAATGAACGCGCTGATGTCTCACAAGTGTACTTTTGGCATAAAAACTTTTATGGCACAAATTACAGCTGTACGCTCTTATGCCGGTATGATGAACTTCGTGATATTTTAGTCTAGTGCTGGTAGCAAACGTTTTGCCGCAAATTGTACACTTATGCAATCTTTCTGTTTTGTTAACATTTTGGTGTCTTACTAAATGTTGTTTTGTCCTAAAACATTTTTTGCACTGCTGACATTTAAATGGTTTATCATTAGAATGCGTCCTCTTGTGACCTAATAGTGCACTAGACTGGGAAAAGCATTTTTGACAAATGTTGCATTTGTAAGGTTTCTCTTTAGTATGTACTCTTGAATGTGTAACCAAATTACCAGTTGTAGCAAACGATTTGTCGCAGTAAGTGCATTTAAATGGCTTGATTCCGAAATGCTTGTTGACGTGGGCTCTATACATGTCAGCTCTGTTAAACGTTTTGCCACAGGTTTTACAGGAATGAAGTTTTCTAGAAGCTGACGACATTTTAAAATTTTAACTCCAAATATTGTTTGGTTTTAACACTTTCGGAAAATATAACATTTATAAGGTAGCCTGCATATAAAATGAAACTCTTGGACAAAAGATTACACAAAAACGACATTAAATAGTTTGGTTTCAAATCGCGTTTTGGCCAGAGAACTTCAAACGAAAAGATGTGACAAAAGTCTTGCCAAGTATTTCACAAAATTTAAAAAAATGAGCGTGGCACTTACATTATTCAAGCGTGTATTTGAATTAATGGTTGTTCATTGCTAATTTGTGTAAAAATAATATTTTGTGGCACCTTGATAAACTTTTGTCTAAATTACGATTTTAATAACTAGACACTCAAAACAGGATGGCAGCATACCTATTTGTTTTTGTTGTGAGATTGTATCTGGTGCATGTATCCTCTTTGTGTGTGAAGGAAAATGGTGAGAACTACGATAATGCTCTCCGTGTTATTAGACTCTGAAGGTTTGCTTTAGCAAGATTGCAAGCTCCACACTACAAAAAAAAAATTGCAACAAGTTCTACATTCATTTTGCTCCAACCCTACGATACAAACTCGTTCTGCTTTTCTACAGCACAGCGGAACACTAGAAAAGCTGGTTCACATTTTTTCTATCAGCTGTTGGGTATAAAATATTATAGACTCTGAAACTCATGTCTCCTTAAAGGATTGTTATAAAATGATTGTAAATTCCAGCTTCAGGTTTTGCATGTGTTTAGCGTATTCACGCACCTACGCGAGCAAAAGCAAAAAATGCATAGAACCAACACAATGCGTAACTGTGCTGTAAAGATTTACGTGAGTTTAGATAACGCACACGATATATTGCTTGGCTTTGGCCAGATTGCAAGCTTTATACGGCTGAACAAAGAACGGCAACAAGTGCTACATTCAGTATGCCCCCTAACCGCGAAACAAGCGGATTCAACTCTTTTCTCTATACACACCAGATCAATGCAATAGCTGAGCCAGTTCCCTTTTTTCTCCATCAGCTGCTTAGGCTGAAACATAACAAACTCTGCTTATTTCGTATTTAATATATTTTGTTTTTTAAACGGTTGTTTAATTTTATATTTATGATAACTTCAAGAAAATGAGTACATCAGCAGATTCTTTTTCAACTCGCCTGTGCAATTTAAAGTCACAGTTAATATCAGAACGGCGGTCATTAAGAAGAATGAAAATAGAAGAAAATAAATTTGAATTACAAGAACAAGTGGACATTCAAAATACAACTTGGAACCAAGTCGTGGAAGGAGAAAATCCAGAGCAAATAGTGTTTCCAGAGGAGGTGAGAATAATGGATAATATTTTGCTAAAATAGTTGTCCCTATGAATTAATTTTTGCATATTTAAGACATTTTATGGTAAAAATTATTTTCTAGATTTGGTTACAAATTTTTAACCACCTGAATACTCGAGATGCTCAAAACTGTTATAACACTTGCCGTTTGTTTCAAGGTTATCTACAGCCTTTAAGCATGTTAATCAAATTTGGAGCCGTAAGATGATACTTATTTTCAAAGCAATCCAAAATTCTGAAAAAGAAAACATTTCTAGTAAATATTTTATAAATTGTTTCTCAGGTGCTTCCCGTTCTAGTGCAAAGTGGATATATTAGTGTCGCCAACCTACTAGCCTGCCGACAGGTTTGCAAATCCTGGCGTGATTGGGTTGATAAGTTGCTTGAAAACCAACGGTTTTGGAGTCAGGAAGTTTTCAAGGACAGTAATACTTGGTTGGTTCATCGCAGTTTTAATATCAAAGATGAGCAGCTGGAATACCTAAACAATCCATTTTTAGGAAGGCATGTAAAGTTGGTATGTTTTCAAGAACCTGAATTTACAATGAACGAAGAAAGCTATCTTCACAACCGATCCATTTCAGCGGAAGAATGGTTCAGTAATACAACACTCAGCCCAACCTATTTAAGAAATGCACGCATTCTGGAAACTGTTGGGAAGCACATCTATCATTTGGATTTGGAAGGAGATATTATGATATTTCTAAAATCTAGATTTCTTGAGAAGCTCAATAATTGCTCCGATTTAAAATCGTTGCGATTGAAGAATATTCTAGACCCAGACAGTTATTTTGCCGTAAGACAAAAGGAGTCACGAAAATTCGACGAACATGCAATCGCTCTGCCACAACCACTTTTGAAGCTCAACACACTACAAAAACTGGAGTTAGTCGGAATGCAAAATCATTCCAAAAGGTTTCAAAGTTTTTGTTCGTCTATGGTTCAAAGATTTAGTAATCAGCTAGTAGAATTTCGTGTAGGCTACTGGGATTCAATATATTCTGAAAGTAACTGGAAAGTGCTGAGGAAGTTGACAGTGAAGAATTGTGATTCTGGAGAAATGTTGGAAAGCCTTGGAAAATTAACAGCAAATAAATTGGATACTTTATGTATTCGCTTTACCTATGGTGACAAAAATCCAACCACTTGGCTTGAAGCGTTACTGAAATTGCTACAAAAGTTTTTCCAATTGACAAATGTAAAACTAGATTTTGAATCTGGCAATTGGAGACTATCAGAGAAACATGTTGTAGAAATATGGGACAAATTTAGCCACCTATGTTCCACCTCCATTACAATTATTACACTTGTGAATTTTGATCAAAACTTTGTTAGCTTAAGCTTTTTGGTTTTCTTCCCGTATTTGCAAAAGTTAACCACAGATGCCTCAAAACAGTGCGATAACCCTTCAGACAATGTGACATCTACAGACTTACTGGAATTAAAGGACAGTATTGGTGCATTAGATTCCAGTATTTCGTATTCTGTAGTGTGGTATATTTTGCCTTTTCTTCGCAGCATTACTATAAATATTAAGAATTACAGAGGGAACAAAAGCCGGACGTTTTATAGAAAACTTGTATAACATTTTGTAAAAAGTAAAGGTGAAGTTTTAAAACCTTGTAAAATCAAACTGTAGAATTGCTGGACCGGCTAATTGCTCTTATACAGATTCTGCGTTTTTGACACACCTACGTTACTAGATAAAACAAAATTGTGAGCTTCGAATCTCGCTAGCACAGTAGCACTATTTATCATATTTGAAGTCCTTTAATATGCAAAATATATTAAGCAAAATGTATAATCATTGGTCGAATCCGGTTATTTGGTGAAAAATATCTGATTTAAGCTTAATTTTAAGTAAAACCCTAACAATACGCATTAAGACTAATGCTGAGTAATTGAAAACTAATTGTCAACTTTATATAATTAATAAGTAAGCTAAACCTGTAAAGTGCTAATTTTTCCTTCGTGTAATTTTAGATTACTCTGTTTTCATTAAATTAATCATTCAAAAGGTACAAGTTAAAAAGGATAATATATGTTAATTTGAAAAACATGCCAGCTTGATAAGTGTTGGATTTGTAATTTCCATAGCTCGTTTGCTAATTCCAACAATAAAAACCAAAGTAAAAAAACAACATTGTTGTCCTGTTGTTAAAATAAAGGAATGTCTTTTTTCAGTGTGAAGTATACAAAAAGCAAGCCAAAAATACATTTTACTTTGGGAAGAATATAGTCAATCAATAAATTCTGGGATTCTAAGTTAACATTCCAAAATTAAAACGAACAGAATATTCTCATCTATTTAATGCTATCAAAGCTTTACCGAAAGCCCGAGAAATTATTTTTATAAAAATCAATACACTGGTTCTTTTTACCACGAATATCTTCCCATGTGAAAACGTCAGCGGTTTACAAGAAGCTATAAACTTGCTCATGATTTTTCGTTCTATATTACTTTTCCATGTAAATCTTCTCCAAGAAGTCAAAACCTTACTACCGTTAACACTAAGCTGACCCATGTCATTTAAAATGTAAGCCCAACCCGGTGGAACTAGAATAGCCCATAAACACAAAATTATAAATGGCCCCGTGGCGATTTCATTTCCTTTCTTGAGAACTGAGCAACTGCTGAATACGAAAATGCCAACTGCACCAGCTTGACAAGAGGTTAAGACTCTACCAATAATATCATTATACACCTGAAAAATGATTTGCACGCTTTTGTAAAATATGATTAAATTTTGCGGTTTACGAAATTCTGAAGTTGCTCTGTAATATTCAAAAGGTCTACCCAGTCGAAATTCACACATAATGAATTTTGTGACAATCTCGCCAACGTAAATGCAATTAACTAAAGTCAGTGGCTTGATACAATTTTGCACAATATCTGACAGAATACAAGGTAAGTTGACAAGCGTGAGTATTATGTGTGGTGTACTGCTACAAAGCAAATTTCCAAAAAGTCCTGGAGATTGTGGATACCTCAGAAAGTGCAAGCAATTCGCTGCAATTTTGAATTGGAACAGAAGATAAACGGTAGCAGCGCCGTAATCAAGATACTTGAATCGTGAGATTTTGCTGGGGTTGTAGCTTGGAAAATATTCATCTGTAAATGCAAAATACGTTCGAGTAAAATCAACTGGTTTACAAATATATTTTATTATTTTTCTTACTATTTAGCCGTCGGACAAATATGAAAATGGAGTTGAACAATGGAAACAAGTCATCCGCACGAACAACAGATATATACGAACTTATAGTAGCCCCATTCAAATTGATTGCAAAGGCAATTAGCAATACTACTGCGCTAAAGTCTTGTTTTTGGTAGAAATTATAAATTTGTGATATGTAAAATGCTTTCCATGCCAGGTGGACAACTAAGTGTAAATAAGGCATTTTTGAATGTTTGTAGCATTTTCGAAAGAGTTTTAAGGAAGGATCCCATTTGTATGAAAATATTCCTAGTTTGGAGTATATGGGAAATGCTTTATGGATAAATGAGTAAAATCGGTTGCTTAGCATTTCAACCCGAGGGCATAAAGGTAAAATATACAACACATACCGTAAATTCCCAATTTATAGCCCCGGCTAAATTTTCAAATTTACCCCTCTCAGGGAGGGCTATAATTATAGAGAGGCCATAAATAGAGAGGGGCTATAATTTCAAAAACGCCATGAAACCCAACAATGATTTTCACAAAAATAGATAAAAATCCAAAAATTGAAAGCACGTTTCCTAAAATTTGAGTAAAAATACAAATTATGTCTTAATATTACTTATTTAGTGCTTGTTCCCCTTAATTTGTTTTCTATTTATTACGAAATTAGTTAATAATTTATCAGTATTAACTAGTGATGACATCTTTTGATACTTGATTATTCTGCTTGAACCTCTTTGTGTCAAGATTGATTGTTGTATAGCCGTTTTGAAAGAACAAAATTGCGTTTTGTGGGGGGCTATAATTTGGGAGAGGCTAAATTTTGAATTTTTCCCCTGCCAGGGAGGGCTATAATTAGAGAGGGGCTATAATTTGAGAGAGGGCTATAAATTGAGAATTTACGGTATATGATGTTTGAACAAAAGGAGGTCTGAAAATCACTCTGAATCAATGCTTCTGATGGAATGATTTTTGTATCCACATTTTAATTATGTTTAACCAAAATTGACTTTATTTTTCAGGAACCAAAAATAGGTTTTTC
Organism: Entomobrya proxima; assembly: GCA_029691765.1. Lineage (NCBI taxonomy): Eukaryota > Metazoa > Arthropoda > Collembola > Entomobryomorpha > Entomobryidae > Entomobrya > Entomobrya proxima. The sequence goes on from CM056169.1 coordinate 50,906,676, forward strand.
TATAAATATCTAAATACGTAAGTTTGTGTCGACATGTTGTTCAAGTTGAATAAAGTTTTTTTGATGTTTTATTTTTATAAGAATTATTTTATTCAGGTTTTTATTTAGCTTTTACAAAACTTATTATCATCCAAAAATTGAGTTTTGCGTTTTACTAAATTTAGTATAAGCTGAACATAAAAAATATTTACAGCTAAAACACAAATTATCGCCCGGCCTTACTGAGTTTACCATAAGGACAACTCAAAAATTTTAAACGCGTCCATACTAATAAAGGCATAGCGTTTGACTTTATTCTAAATGGGTATCTTCGAACAGATGCGCAATTATAGTTTTAGAATTACAAAAAAATCTCTTGCATAATAGAAAAAAGATTCAGGTACCGTTGAATGTTGTATCGACAAATGCATTTTTCTATATTACATATACAGAGAGCTATTTTGTGTTTTACTTTCTCCATAGAAAACTGAATTACTACACGTTTCATGCATTCGTAAGGTTTGATGACACATCGGGCATTTTTTGTCTTTAAAATGAACTTGGTTAGTATGTGTCGATAGCTTAAGTGGTGTGTCAAAACTGGCAGGACACTGGGTACACTTGTATGGCAGTTCACTTGGTTAAATTTCACGTTTCGGGCAACGTGTCATATGTTTCGCTAAATCTTTTTTTGCAAAACAATTTCTGTCACAATACGTACATATGAAAGGAAAATTTTCGAAATTCAAGTGCTTGATCAAGTAATGTCTCACGTAACATTGCCTTTGGCTGTATTTTGACGAGCACCAGGCACATTGAAAACCTTTCATTTTGCTAGATTTGGCTTTGGAGTCCGTTTCGTGTTCTTTGCATTCATGGCATGCCAAGTTGGGTACGTATTCAAACATTTGCTTACAGAAGTTACACTGAAACTTTCCATGATAAGTTTGGCGAACTTTTAACTGAGAGTCAGTGTCAAAGCGTTTCTTACACGGAGGAATAGAACAAACGTGCGGGCGTTGCAAACGCATTTTGGTCAGAGATTTGGTTTTGCTAGTAGATTGAGTGACCACATTTCCACCGTCACTTTCACTCTCGTGCAGAGATGGCTAAACCCGCGGGTTTCCACATTAAAACCCGCCGGGTCGGGTTTAAAAGGGTAAAAACGGGTTTGTGGGTTTTAATGGGCATTAATGGGGATTAACGGGTTTTATTTTATTATACACGCATGTATATGGGGACATAGAAAATGGCGCCATTTATGGGTTTAAATTTAACATGGGGTTATATTATTGCCCAAAAAACCCAGCCCGACCAGGTGCCGGGTGGGGGCGTTAAAACCCGGGCAAAAACGGGTTACCCAGCTTATATTTTAACCCGCGAGCCATCTCTGCTCTCGTGTGATTATGCGCTATCGCTGTTATTGCTATGTAGCGATAGGTTGTCATTAGTGCAGGATGAGTCTGAATCTGTTTTGGAATCCGAATGTTTCTCTTGATTTATAAATTTGTTGGACCGTTTAGCACGAAAGTTGTTCGGTTTGTGTAAGCCTTCAAATGTCGCTTCGATTTTTGGTTGAACTTGTGATGTCGTATTTAATAACTTGAATTTTGGAGTTTTCTCTCTGCTTTTTGGTGCGATGATTTTAGCATTTGACGTGCTCGTCTTCGAAATCTGTTAAGACTGCTGTTTTTCAATTGTTTCACACGCAACAATTTATGAAGACGTAGTTTTGCATATGACACAAAGAAACGGTTACAATGTGAACAATGAAACTGCTGTGTTTGTTCTCTGGTTTGTTTAGATTTGTGTAAATTTGTCCTTTTTCTATTGGGGAATGGTTTCTTCTTCCGACCAGACCATTTTCTTTATATCTGCTACTGTAAGATGCTTTGCCAATTTTAGGCAAACAAACTGTGCAATTTGAAGGGATGTTTCCAGTTGGTTTGATAAATCACTACAAAAATAGAGCAGTTAGGAGAAGTTTGGGCAGTTTAGTAAAATTATTTTGTTTGCATGATCAACGTAAAATTGCGAGTGTACCTTAGCATCGAGTTTGGCTCATCACTCGTATCAATGTCATGTTTGGTCTCTCGAATCTCTATTCAACTTCCACGTCTTCAAGGTTGAAATCGTCATCTGCAGGAGAATCCTCTGTAAATAGTTCCACTTGATCTGGATCGGACTTAACAACAGTCTTTTCAATTACATCAATTCCATGTTTTGTAGCAATCTGATTAGTCACACTTTGAGAATTTATAGCGTCCGGCTTTTGTACTACAACTTTAGGCTCATTTGCATTGACTCTGCGGTTACCTGTAAGTAAGAAATTATCAATTAATTGGAACCAAAACTGTTTGTCGCATTCTCATATGTAACCAAATTTGTGCATGTAATGTGAATTCTCACTTTTAGTATAAAAATCCAATCTAAATGACTTGACACTATTCAGTTTGTTGGAAACTTCTTGATTGAATTGGGATTCTTCGGTTTTGACATCAATATCCTTAGAAATATTTCCAAGCACGTTTTTTCAGTTCCCTCATGCGCGATGGCACTTTCCCAATGGATTGACCTGTTTCCCAATTTCCCAATGTTACTCGAGTTGTTCAGACGCTTACTATGCTTTAAAGCACTTTTTCTGATGTGTTTGTAAGGTAATCTTTCTTTTGTAATGCTTTCCACAATCGTCACATTTAAATTTTCTTTCATTTGAATGAGACGCTAGATGGTTTCCTAAATGAGATTTTCTTTTAAACTGTTTTTCACAAATTGTGCATTGAAAATTTGTCTGCTTTAAATGAACCTCTCTAATGTGCTTTTTCAATATAGGGTTGGTAGTAAATGCTTTTGTGCATAGTTGACACTTATGTGGTTTTTCCCCGGTATGTGCAACAATGTGCAATTTTAATTTATTGTGAGTTACAAAGTTTTTGGAACAGAGCTGACATGAAAATGGTCTCAAGTTACTGTGTTTATTTTGCACGTGCAATTTTAACAAATGATTTGTTCCAAATTTTTTCGGACAACTATGGCATTGATATGGTTTCATCTGACCCGCATGAATTTGAAGATGAGATTCCAAGTGTTGTCGCGTTTTGAATTTTGAGCCGCATTCACTGCACTGAAATGGTCGTTCCGTGCTGTGAGTTTTTAAATGTGTCCCTAGAGACGGTTTGTTTGAGAAGGATTTTGTACAAATAGCGCAAGTGAAATTTAACCCAGTGGCATGAACAGTTTTGATGTGGCTGGACAACGTTAGCTTGCTTTTATATGCTGAACTGCAAATATGACAGTGGAAGTCTCTGGAAGTTACATGGACAGCTTGATGAATTCGTAAATTTCCAATGTTTACAAACGCTTTTGTACACTGCGTGCACTTATAAGGACGTTCTTTTGTGTGGCATCTTAAATGAGCTTCCAATGCCGAACTCTGAACAAACGTTTTGCCACAAAGTCGGCACTGATGTCTTTTAGATTTGGAGTGGGACAGCTCATGGTGGCGAAATGTGGCCGAGTTTGAAAAATCCTTGTTGCACAATTTACAAGTAAAAGGTTTTTCCTGCAAATGGGATCGGAGATGGTTACACTCAGTGGATGCGCTGTGTAAGGTTTTATTACAAAAGACACAATTTCTAGGCAATTTAGTAGGACCTCTGCGTTGTTTGAATCTTTGGCGTTGACGCGATTCCATTGTTGCAAGACTTGGTATTTGGTGTTGTTTTAAATATCTCAATTGGAGATTCTCTTTTGAAATCAATGCAAAATTTAAACTTTGTCGTACAATAATAATAAAGTTTGTTCAAATCGTTTTGTCAGGAATTTAGCCATACCAAAATAACAAAAACTCAGCTGATACACAAGAAAATTTTGCTGATACAGAGGTGATTTAGTACACAACCAACCTGAATGAGAAAATCCTGACAGTCTATGCAGTATAAGTACACCTGTTGTTATCCTAACAAAAACCTGTTGACCTTCAACATTTTTCATTTTATTCACCACTGCATTAATTTTATGTGAGCATACCTAAAATCAAAATAGGTATATAAGTCGGTGTAAAATATGATGACTATCTCTTAGTTGTTTGAGAATTCCCAGAAATCCCTACCTAGGATTTGCTGTCATATACACGCAAAGTATTTTGAATCCCTGTTATGTATATCATCCAGACCAGCAATTGTTACTGCATGAATGCATGATGCATCTTCTACATTTTCCTGGTTTCATTTCAAGTTATTTCTTCATGCGTAATTCTCAAATGGTTTTTTCCCTATCAAACCTTTTATACCTGCTTCATTCAATGACCTTGAGAATACTTGCACCAATTCATGTAGTTGGAAAAGGTGTAACAGAAGTAGGCTGTGTTATGTTTGGGCTCGTTCAGTTCTTATAACTTGTTGCTCTGCTTACACGCTATAGCGTATGCACAAGTGTATGCCAACCGTCAACAGGTGCAATTTTTCTTGTTGTCTGGATACGATAAACGTGCATTCATAACAGCATTAAAACAACCCAGCAATTTTCATCCTTATCACTATCACTATACACCCAGAAGTTGACTGGTGGTATTTTCTGAAAAATCTTTTTTCTTATTTTTTCATATGCTGTCCTACAAACAATTATGTATTATAGACGATATCTTCAGTAATGTTGTACGTAGTCGGTCTAACTTTTGTATTTTGACGTCAAGCTCGCACAATCAAATTTTTTATATATGTTGCATTTTTCACCGTATGAATTTCACTGCTACAGATAAGTAACAAAATTAGGTCGTCAGTTTTTGTATTATAACTTATAATAAACTTCACTTGAGTCCACAAAATCAAATCGAAAAGTTCCAATAGGATTTAGTTTCCAATTCGTCGCATAATCAAAGTATTCTCTAAAAGCTTATCACAAAAAAGGAACACACACCCGATAGTAAGCGTGTGTAGGGAAATTTCAATGATGAATGACAACGCAGGTAGGAAAATAAATGAGGTTAAGCTTGTGTGGCTGGATGTCTAACCTTAACATGTGTCATCAGCGTTCTTTTTACGGCATAGGATTTTTTGCAAATGGAACAGCTATATGGTCGCTCGCCAATATGCATTTGTAAATGTTCATTTAAGTATGCCACACAAGAAAGCTTCTTTCCGCAAAACACACATTCGTAAAACGCCGGTTTGTTATGCAGTTTTATGTGCTTTGTACAGTCCGTCCTGTTTTTAAATGCCATTCCACAAACTTTGCATGGAAATGGCCTTTCGGTGAAATGACGTGAATAGTGATTTAGAAGGTGATTCTTTGTCCGAAACGCTGACGAGCATTTGTCACAAGAAAATGGTTTATAATTTTGGTGTGATCGAGAATGTGTAGCCAAGTCACTGGAATTATTAAAACCTTTTGAACATATTTTGCAAGAATACGGCCGTTCGTTCAAATGACTTCGAACATGAGTTTGTAAATGGGCTTGCTGGGTAAATGCTTTGCCGCATAATTTACAGATATAAGGCCTATAGCCGGTATGAAATTGGAGGTGAGTATTCAGGCTTCCAATTTGTGAAAATCCTTTTCCACAGATTTTGCAAAAATATGGCTTTTCTCCTGTGTGTGTTCTGGAATGCCTAAGTAATTCAGCAGAAGTAGAAAATGCTTTGTTGCAAATATTGCACTGGAAAGGCTTTTCTCCTGTATGCGTATTTTGATGATTTCGTAAACCACTAAATTGAGCAAAGAGTTTCCTGCACACTTTACATTTGTAGGATTTAGTGTCACTGTGGATTTGCGCATGTTTTCTTAAGTAGTATTTTCGGGCAAAAGATTTATTGCAAATATTGCAAACAAAACGTTTCTCTTTGCTATGAATATGTTCGTGTAAACGAAGTTTTTCTTTGGACAGGAAAAGCTTTCCGCATGTGAAGCACTTGTAAGGTTTTTCACCGGTATGAATACGGGTATGAATGGTTAATACCGTTTTGGAAGAATACCATCTATTACAAATTTTGCACAGAAAAACCCGTTCACCAATATGAGCTCTTAAATGAGGAAACAAGTATCTCTTATTTATTGTCAAGTTACAAAAAATACACCGGGTTATTGTTTTCGTCATTTTGTAAATTGTTCAAATAGAGAAAAGAAAATAACCGCACAAATTATTCTAACTGTCCTATAAGAAGTGAATACATTAAATACACTAAATTTTCCATTTACGTTGCACCAAAACTTCTGAACTAAACTGTTCACACATTTTTTATGAGTTCTTATTTGTTTCAGCGAAACTTTTTTCTGTTCTGCCTTTGGTCCTACTAAGCCGTATCACTGATTTTGATTAAGTACACTAGTACAAATTATGTGCATGAAGCAAGTATGCTAACGGTGAAAAATATAATATTAAATAGTACCAAATTTTGTGTTCACATAGTTGTTTCCATTCCACCTGTTGCACATTCCAACACAGTTTAGAACTCAACTAGCTTTAAATCCTGCAGTAGCCTGCAAAATTGGCTACCGACTGGGGAAGAGTCTTCACAAACCTCAAATCCTTGTTGAGTAAAAGATCAAAATCGTCTCGAATTTTGTATTTTTACCCAACAAGCTCAGCCCACCGCTTTATAAATATTTCCAGCTCAACATCACCTTTCTTTGATTTCGTTTAAACATTTCATAAACAAATATTGCATAGAAAACTACTGCACACAAGCCTTTCCTTGGAATGTTTCCGTTTTGATTATAATTTAGTCAACGGATTCAATTTTAATTTTATAAAAATATCAACAAACGCACAGACTTGGATAAAAGCACACCAAACAGCTGACATGTGGATACGTACAATTTGGTCGAGTGTGTATTGCTTTGCGTTCAGCTTTTGACTGATGTGGAAAGCTGAAATGTACCTTGCGCACTGGGTAAACACTTAGAAAAGCTCTAAAACTGGTATGTGTATGCAATGTGGTTTTTTTTCTATCTCCGACATATATCGTTTTTCACACATCAAATCCGTGTGGTACTACAATACATTGTTTATTATGCTATGTTTTTTATACTGCTGTGTTTTAACCTTTCGCGTTGAATGAGTTTATTTTGATTTGCGTTTTGGTATTGACTAACATAATCTTAGCATCGGCATTTCCCATGTTTCACAGGTTTGCCTATGATTGTATATTTTTGCTATCGTTGATATTTATCATTGTCATTCAGCACTGAAATTTCGACTGAGGCAGTGGATTTACATTTATCATTAGCACTTTTTGAATTTTTTAACGTTGTATATTATGTTTTCATCCAGAGCATCTCTTTTTCATATAATAGTACTTTTGTTTTCAGTAAATTTTTTGTATGGGTAATTTTATGTAAATAATTAAAAAGTAATGGAATATCTGTTTACACAACTAACACGTTTAGATCTATGGTAGTTAAAGTAAAGGGTCACACCTTTTTGCACAACAAGTCTTTGCGACTTGTAAGGCTACGTGTATTCTGATTATTTACATCACTTCTGTTTCAACAAGCACTTGATATTTTCATTCCCCTTGTCTGACTTTATGTATCAACATATCATACGGTTTTTGTGCGTTTGCAGTGATTAATACAATTCTCAGCGAATATTTTAAAATGAAATTGGCCATAAATAGAAATGATTTTAGTTACACTACGACTACAAGAATTGTGATGTTATAATAAACAGCAAGTAAGGCATCGGTATTCTCAATTCTCGTAGGTGCGCACACTCTGCACTTATGTAGTTAGCATGTTTTATGGTATTATTAATATGTCAAAATTATCTTATGCAATGATTGTAAAGTTAAAAAAAGCATTCCCACTTAATTTCAACCATAAACAGTTGTCAGAATATAAATTGTTCGAATATGAAACACCAAGCTGGCTAACGTTGCTATTTATACCTTCCTAAGCTTAAATTTTCAAATTTGTTTATCAATTGGTTGGCCCTTACTTTTAACGTATTTTAATGTAGTGCCACTGCCAGCAATGAAAACGAAGACATTTCTGGAACGCCACAAAAATATGGCAGGTACGTTTTCTAGTTTGGTTTCTGATTTCAATTTCATGTCTTGATAATTATGTTTTGCAAATATTTGGATTACGATTACAGTTGTCTCAAGAATTGTTATTTTATCAGACTGAAAAATGAATCCGCGTCAAAAGCAAACAGATTTTTGGGAACTGGATTTTCCACTGGAATTTAAAGATGCAGAAGACTTGTGCAAACCTGGTAGTTTAAATGACGCGAAATGGAACACTTCCGAAAAAGAATTCCACCTACAATTTTTTTGCGAGAATGCGTTTGGACATTTAGACGGAAATGGGAACTCCACCGGTAGAAAAATTCTTTTGACATTCATACACGATAATGTGGTTGACGATGATTTAGAAACCAATGTAATCCCAACAATTATTATGATGGAAAATGAAGGCAATATAAGCTTTCATGGAAGGAACGGCGATAATGAGTTCAGATTTGAGTTTTGTAATGGCATGCTGACTGGAGAAATAGTAGAACGGAACAGGAGTAACGTTTTCACGATTAACGAAAGTTGTTCGCTACAAAAGCTAGTTCCTATAGTTCTAATGAAAGATTATTTGGCGTTTTTGGAAATTCCGAGTTGTGTAAAAAATCGTAACACAACTTTATTTAATTGTTTGCAGAGGTACATTTCCTGATCATCGGAAGCAACGTTAACGTAAAGTTCAATGGCATAACCAAAGTTCGCTTTGCTGGACGCACTATTGAACTGGATGGGTAGATGAGGATTAAAATTTGACAATAATTCAGTAACATTGGTTTCTGTTATGTCTACTAATTATTCTGCCGAGGTTGCAGTATTTTGTGCGATTGATGAGAAGACCTGGTATTATGATTGTTTGTCCAATATTGCTGGACTTGAGAATGACATGGTTTTTGGTGTTTTACTTTTGCGTACTATTTCTATTTGTGTGCTTGATATTTTTGGTTTTCTTAAAATGTAAGCGCAATCTCGGTGCAAATACAGTTTAGCAAAGAGCAAAGAATGCCTGAAATCAAAACATAAAGAGAAGGGAATAAATAACCCGTAGTGCTCCTAAAATATTACCAGTAAAATCTTCTTGCAAGCCGTTTCCTAATTAGACAAGATTATGATTTTCCCTAATATTACCTCTACTGGGGAATACTAGACAATAAAACCCATTTATTACCATTCTCATACATCTGTATAAAAATATTCCAGAATACATATAACGTGAACAGAAATATGGGGTTTTCATGCTTATTATACAAACAACTGGGAAATTATATGAATAACTGTACACTTAGTTTTGAAATAACTATATAGGATTTATAAAACAAACAAAAAACAAGCAGCTACTACAGCCTGACGCAGTAAATTCATTAGAATTTATATCCTCAAATTTGAATTGTAGGTTATCGGCAAACATACTGGCAATGACAGCCTACGAAGAACAAAATGTTAAACTATTAAAAAAGGTGTATTTATTAATTATCATAAAACGGAATTTGCTTAAACTTAATTATTTTATTCGTGCACATTTTCTGTACACTGATTAAGTTGATAAACAAATATTTCAATCTATTACATTTTCATATTTACAGCATGACGTAGAATAGTGACAATAGAGTGTGATCGGAATAGTTCCCTGGATAGCGATAGCACCTAAGCTGTCTGTTAGAAAAATTAATCAGGCTTGTCTAAAAAACAAAAGACCAACTCACTAAGACTTTGGAAACCTAATTGCTTTTTGGAATTAAATGCTTGGATATTTTGTTATTTAACTAAATAATGTGAACTAGGTCTAGCTGATCTAACGCCACTGGCTTTCGTTATTCTTAAAACATTTTTGGAGCAAAGCTTATTGATAACACACCTGATAAAATAATTTTTTAATTATAATTCACATAAAGAAAAAAACTTATCTCAATAAAAACATCCATGGTAGGCCACTGAAAGAAGCTCGCTGCTTACACAGATATGAACGTGAATTACACAATCAAATTTACAACACAGGAACCAAATTAGCATGGTTTAGAGCCCGTTTAGCCAGGTTTGGAGTCCATAAAAAATCTACAGGAGGACAGGCAGACGAACAATTTAACAACAATATCTTAAATAGCTATTCTGCAGAAGCTGGAAGCTAACCACCGTAAAGCAGTCAATGTTAAACCGATTTAAATTTCTCGCTGCTAAAAACTATATTATCATTTGACTGGTCCATTCACCCAGGTTAGGAGGCCATTTTGGCTGGTTTAGAGCCCATTTAGCCAATACATAATATCTACAGACAGATAGCCGGACGCGATATCCTAAATATCTTATCTGCAGAAACAGTGAGCTATTAATCTTTACGACATTTCAATCATAGCGTGGCAATTGAATGACTACAACTTCCACATAGCTTATCAATTATACTTTTGGGTTTACTTTCCACCCAGCTTGATTATTTCTTCTATTAGCTCACTGGATTTACATTGTAATTTAGCAAGTTTTAAAACACTGTTGCCATTGTCTCCAATAGCATTAATGTCAGCCCCATTTCCAACCAAAACACGGAGCACTTGAATTGCACCTGGATAATTGTGATCGAAAGAGTAACAATATACAGTTCTATGAAGAGGAGTTTCTCCCCAGTAACCTTTTGCATTGACGTCTGCACCCAACTCCACGAAATACTTCACAGCCTCAACATTGCCTGAACGTGCACTACAGTGTAGCACAGAATCTAGATTGTTTGGCTTTGCTTTCCAGTCTCCACCCAATCGAACAATTTCCTCCAATTCTTCCCTAGACATCACCTTCCCAGATGCAAACATGATTACATTTCTCCCATCGCTGGTCGTTTCATTAATGTTAGCCCCAAACTCAACTAATACACGAAGTGTCTCTAGAAAATATTTCTGTGTGTAGCATAGGTTGTTGAGGAGTTTGCCAAATTCAAAAGAAACGCTGTCTCTTAGTTTACAGTTCGCATCAAACGCCAACAAATATTTTAGCACCTCAAAGTTTCCCTCTCGTACGGCAAAGTCAAGCACGCTTACATTATCTGATGTCTTAACTCTCCATTCACAGCCAACCTCAAGCAATGCAATTATAGTGTCTACCGACTCGCTTTGAGCAGCATAATGCAGCAACGTCATTCCGTGCCAACCAGGCGAATTGATATCGGTTTTTATATCATCTACATTATGTTTTGGAATTTCATGAGTTTTAGCAATTCTGGCTATTAATTCATTTTTGTTTGACGTTCCGTTTATTGATGTTATGGTTTCGGTGGTAGGACTATTTGACAACAGTGTTGTGTCAATATTTGCAGAGTATTTATCATCATTTTCAATTTTCAGGTTTCGTAAGTTTTGAGTCAGCTTAGAAGAGTCATTCACTTGAGATTTCTGAAAATATTCAGAACATAAAATCTCGTCACCTGAGGGTCTTTGGGTTGGTAAATGACATCATTTTTCTAATTAGTTCTTCAATGTTATGGTCCATGCAAACGTTTCCCCATTTTGGTGTATTATTTGCGATATTGTAGGCACGTTCAAAACCGTTTCTAAAGAGATGTATACCATTCGATAATACAAAGTAAAATACGCATCCAAGCGAAAATATATCGGCTTTTATAGTCTAAAAGGTGCAATAGGTTAATTAAATTTTGTGATTGTGTTTAATGATAAACAATTTTATCATATCAAACAGATAGCTTACCACTTTACTGTCAATATATGACTCGCTGAAGTTGTGCACCACACATAAAATTTCAGGAGCCATCCACTCAAATGTGCCGATAATTCCAGATACGCTCGCTGCAGACTTACCTGGTTTTAGCTGCTTGGAAAAGCCAAAGTCTGATAATTTGACTTGCCCATTACTATTCAAAAGAATGTTGGCTGGTTTCAGGTCCCGATGAATTATTCGCCGATTGTGCAAAAATGAGATACCTTGAGTACACTGCCTAAGGACATTTACCGGTTCTGCATTCAGCATTTTTGTCTTCAATTCATCCTCCAGATTGATGCAACATAGCTCCAGGGCAATATGCACTTGCCCGTTTTTACATTCCGCCATAAAATATCGTACAATGTTTTCGTGAAGATCCAGTTCCTTCAGAAAATTGACTTCTTTTATTGCTTGCTCAGTTCTTTCCTGAACAACTTTCACAGCTACTTCCCTTCCATTGAACTTTCCTCGATACACTTTGGAACGACCTTGACCAATAATCTGGCTAAAATCAACCGAAATTAGGCCAAAATCTTGAATAATGGAGTCTATTTGCAGTAGAATTGAAGCAGCTCCGCTTTGCGTAGTTTCGTTCAATGCTCCAATTAAAACGAGGTAGGCATGCTTTTTGTTAGGTAGGATTTCATACAACCTTAGCGACTTCTCCAGAGGATTTTTGCAGCTTTGCTAAAAACAAAATCAAAAGTTGTGGATCATAATGGAAAGTGATATTTTTGCAGTTGATTGTATTTTATCGGATCTTACCACGTCCTGAAAGTCATTGCTACTAAGAACATTTTTCTGCAATAGAATTGAAAGAAGTTCTACATTACAGGTTGTCTTTCTAATCAATTCCAGTAAATGTTTTTTAATGTGAGCTTCTTCAGCTGCATTCATGTTTAATTGCTATTTTAAAAACAACCCTGTGCTGATTTTCAGTTCTAGTCCTAAAAATATATGTGGGAAATATATAAACAATAAATTGGGATTCGGTGTTCAATGATAGTTTCAAGCCACTGACTGCTCATTTACAATGAATCGAAAACCAGAGGTGCTTAGAATTAATTATTGATATGCTTATCTCGTTTTAAGTTTATCAGCATTGACGCAATTTTAACTGAATTACATGAAAGATAACCATAAGTTTCATTGATATTCTAGTTTTACGCCGACACCCGACCACCAACGAACACCAAGTGAAATATTAAGTAATGCTCACTAATGTAAGTGAAAATATTGGTGCTGATGTAATGTTTATCTTTTATTGCTGCTGCTGCTGATTGCTGAAAAAAGAATTGGCAATCTAAAAGCAGTTACATTGCGCACTCTGTGTATTCAGTTTATCTATTGTAGAGAACGGTAAACAACCTGGCTAGAAATGTTGCTAAAAATGTCTCAGAAGCTTTTTCCAATTGACAAATGTAAAACTGGATTTGAAATAAGACATTTGGAAGCTTGGTCACCACGGTGCTTATTCCGGTACATATGTCACGCTTGTGAACGTTTGTTTGTAAATTCCATACCGTGCATATAAAAAAATGGGCTAGTATATCGCTTTATACTGGCATTTGCTTAGAGATGGTGTGAAGCTACATCCACAATAGCAAAACTTACAAAAAAAGTATTTAAACGATGCAAATCAACTTACATTGGATAACACCTATACACAACATGTGCAATGTGTACACCCTATTTTATAACACGCTGTTTTCTGAAATGTCAACACACAAATCTCATATTAGTATTAATATCTTGTAGGTAAAACAAATATTTTCAAACATTAATTTGTAATTATAATAGAACCATTCTAAATCATTGCAGTATTCTTCAGCCAACGTATCATTTTTTCGTTTACCTAGTACAAACCTTGCTGCATGTCTTAACATATTGTCGATGTTCCTTTGTTCGTTCTGAGAAAGATTGTTACCCCAAATTATAATACCACATAAATTTTTTGGCTATGATATAATTCTATTTTTTCGTAACCAATGAATTTTCTGCGTATTTTGTAGCTATTTAAAAGACAATTTTATGAGTAAAAATATGCATGATAGCGCAATACAGAGCAATTGATATATAATAGTTGTTATTTTGGTGGTCGATGTCGCTTTTATGTCTCTTATTATTTTTGGGCGTTTTTCCCGTTGGACGTGGGAATTTAAGAGACATCAGGGGAATTGGTGTAGTTTGAGGGGTCTTGTTGGTGGTTCCCATCGATGTAAAATGGTTCCTATCTGATTCCAACCCGCACCTCGAAAGGCCGGCTTCGGAATCAGGTAGGGCCACTTTACATGCACTCTCCTCCCTTGCTTCCAGTCTGCACCCGGTTGGGCCGACTTCGGAAGCACCGCCAAGGAGGGTGCTTTGATGGGTAGACCCTACAGGTAGACGCCCATGCCGTAACACGGACACCTCCTGCTCTACACCAACTCCAACATTGCTGACAATGGTGTTTATGTCAGCTGAAGAGGAAAGTCTATGCTGCACCATAGACTTCCCCTTCTTATGTTGGTGCCTATGCTTTACATCCATAGGCTTCGGTGGGGGCATGGTGAGAAAATAACTCGACGTTTCGGTGCAAGTCACCTTCTTCAGGATAAGCGTTTCTGGAGATGTTGTCAGTTCAAGAATCGCTTATCCTGAAGAAGGTGACTTGCACCGAAACGTCGAGTTATTTTCTCACCATGCCCCCACCGAAGCCTATGGATGTAAAGCATAGGCACCAACATAAGAAGGGGAAGTCTATGGTGCAGCATAGACTTTCCTCTTCAGCTGACATAAACACCATTGTCAGCAATGTTGGAGTTGGTGTAGAGCAGGAGGTGTCCGTGTTACGGCATGGGCGTCTACCTGTAGGGTCTACCCATCAAAGCACCCTCCTTGGCGGTGCTTCCGAAGTCGGCCCAACCGGGTGCAGACTGGAAGCAAGGGAGGAGAGTGCATGTAAAGTGGCCCTACCTGATTCCGAAGCCGGCCTTTCGAGGTGCGGGTTGGAATCAGATAGGAACCATTTTACATCGATGGGAACCACCAACAAGACCCCTCAAACTACACCAATTCCCCTGATGTCTCTTAAATTCCCACGTCCAACGGGAAAAACGCCCAAAAATAATAAGAGACATAAAAGCGACATCGACCACCAAAATAACAACTATTTTAGCAGTCGCTTGCGCACTCATTCTAACAATTGATATATAAAGCCGTTTAGTATAACGGATGTATTGAGACGATATTTGTATATTTATTGCATTTATTACAAAATAGTTATTGTTGTTCCTAAATACTTAGTTCGCCGTTACAGAATTATATATTTTTGAAATAGTAGATTTCTATAATCCCAACGTATTGTAGCCAATGGGATCTTCCCATTGACACGGACGACCAATAACTTCCAAATGTTTACGAATATCAGTACGCAGACATTCTAATAAAAATTCTGGCATCTTCAGGATGTTTTCCGGATTTCCGTCTAAACTAAATCCAAAAAAGGGCACGTCCAAATCCTTTGCCAGTTGGGCATATTCTTGCTTTAAATCTTGATTAGGGAAAATTCCAATAATTCTAAACGCGTGGTCCTTTTTATGGAGTTCTTGTTTCATTTTTTTAAATGATGGTATTGCGTTTCCACGGCAATCAGAAATATTGTAGGACGAAGAGGATCCGGTAATCAGAACTAAAATGCGGATTGCATAACCCACTACTTATGAAAGCAAATGTATACATGACGTAACAGTTGCATAATAGTTTTAGATTTATCAAGGAATGTAATTTCTCTCCCAGATTGAATTCTCGGTTTCCCAGTAATTCAAGGCATACTCTCCAAAAAGTAAAAAAATAATCGCTCAATTGCTCAATTATTTTAGATTTTAGTAAGATTGTGCTGGTGAAACCCATTGTCTTTTTAATGTGCGTTTACTGACTGCCAGATAAACTTTATTATCTAGACCGTCAGGTGATGTTTTTGTCTAGACAGACAATCATTTTGTACTACATTGCTTCTTTTCTGCAACAGAACTGCTCAAAATATCATGTCCGTATGTCGTCTTTGCTGAGTCAAATTATTATGTTGCAATTCTGTAGAAAATAGAAAAAAAATTGTTCGAGTTTATTCTTACGTAATGTTGGCAGACGTTTTGAAAAGGAAACACTAAATCGAATTCATTTTAAACGAAATTTTCTTCTGCTAAAGCTACTATTAGCATACAAACGCTTGGAAAAATAACTACACACAGCTTTCAGGTTTGCTTAGAAACGTATCTATTTTGTCTGCTGTGGTTGGAACGACAAAAGACGATATTAAGCATATATTTACTAAACCATGCCATACGTATTTAGGTTAACGCCGGTACTGGTTTTACTCTGATTGCAGTAAACATGGGTTAGTGGTGCATCATGAATGTGTTTATTGTACACGAGAATGAGTTTGTACACGTCGTATCATTGATTGATTGTATTTATTCGCTCATCCGTCTTGTTGGGTTTTATTAGATTTTAGTCCCTTAATTTCGCTTACCAACACCAAGCATAAAGTACTCTCTTTAGTATAACTATAACTAACTGGGAAAAAATATAAACAAAATTGAGGATGAAGTACACAATCTTTATTTTGCAGGTGTTGTTGGTCGTACTCACATCCATTCCTGCAAACTCATGTAAGCTTTTTAAACATTTATTTGAAATTAATTGAACTGGCCATTTACTATTTAACCTTTGTTTTTATTACGGCTGCAGTAAAATGTTATCAACAGGTGTGTGGATGCTATTTGGCGGAAGATTCAGACAAGCGGCAAGAACAACTAAAAAATTTGGACAAAGAACAATGCGGATGTCAACACGAAGGTGTTGGAGAGGAAATAAACTGCCGTGAAGGTGATCCATGCATAGAAACGAGTAACTATAATTCCACTGGTCAAGTTGTTGAAAGGTACTGCTATAAACGGGAAAGAGCCGACCCGAGTTCCAAGGGGTACGAGTGTGAAGACTTTGGTGATGATTACGTAGAATGTACGTGCTACGAGGATTTATGCAATAATAAATTCAAAAATTTCTTTTTGCCGTATAACGACCTCCCTGCATACAAGAAGAGGTTCGAGTCTGAACAATAAATTAATTTTTCTTTTGGAAAGTTAACCCCACTTTGTGTTTGTATTAATAATAAATTGGGATTGATATGTAATAAAAGTAAAATGAATACCTTACTTGGGCTAGGCTACGTTCTAAATGTCATCAAGGCACAATTTGTGCTACTTTATTCATAAGGGTAAAAACCTTTAAAAACTTTATTGATTTTATGCTAAGAAATATGATAGCTTTACATACAAACTACTAACTATTGGCGCAATTAAACTTGCAGGAAAACTTCTGTTCATAAATAATTTGTGTATGTATTTTTGCAATATCTGCATGCTTTTACTCCCACTTTCTTGTCGGTGTTTTTGAGGTTACACGAATACAGGTTTTATGTCAATATTAGTGGTACATGTCACGTTAATATACTACATCACATCGAATCTAGTTTTCTCTAAAATCTTAATACATCTGAACTGTATGATAACCTTCCTATATAGAAGTATTTCACAATTTCGAAATATGTCCAATAGATATTTGGATCTAGTTATAGTTTGTATATGCTATAACGTTTTTGTAGGCGTACCTTTTTTCAAATACCAACACATTCTACAAACCAGCAACAAATCGGTAAAACTATCCATTTTAAAATTTCACAAAGTCAGCGCTATCATTATGTCACAAGGTGCCAACGCAACAAATTTACGATTTAAGTGTTCTTGTATTTACAATACAACATGATATTAAATTTTTGTCGATATTCCTCTGTCTGGTAAGTCAACTTGAAAAGCTCTATTGCAGCATCAGTTTCAGAAATTAAAAAGTCAAAATGTCTCTTACTAAAAAAATCTCTGACTTTTGCTTTTAAAACCGTAATAACCTTTACGCTTAAATCCTTCAGGTGTTCCAGATTTTTAGTAACTTATACAATTGTAATAACTCCGAATTTCAAAATCCTTGCTAGATTTATTCAAAAATATATCCAGTATGCCATTTTTCAGTTGGTCGACTTCATGTCGTTCCGCAACTTGCAACATTTTCACCGCTAAGTTTAAATCCTTATCCATGTCAAAGCAGTGCAATTATTGGAGCCAGTTTTCACTCCGGTATATTGACGTTTTTTGTGAGTTCCTCCTTAAAACCTTTAGTTTCCATCATGGACCGAAATCCTTGACTAACAGCTGCAATCCTGTATTAAGAAGTACTCCATTCCTTTCCACTATCCCCGACAATTACCAAGTCTGTCTTTTTTTCATTTTCAACTTCATTGCCTCTACCATCGGAAATGCATTTTGATGTTGGGTCCAAAGTATACGCCCTTCCTATTGAAAATACAAAGGCCAACATGACCGCTGAAATGATTGGGATGGGTTTATTGGTGGGCTAAATCAAACGTTTAGCGACAGTTCTCTGCTCTTTGAGTCTTCTAATGTTCGTACAAATATAACCTCTCAGATATTCTCACAGGTTTTAAGTATGCCGGTTTGGAACCGAAGGTTAGCTCGGTAGCTTAAATATGCACATTATAAAATTTACTTTATATGAAGTTAATGTGTACGCCAATTGGTGATTTTAATAACTATGTCGTTTTATGCAGAGCTCACAATCATCAAGATAAACATTTTCGTTGACTTGCGGAACGTCCTTCTGGCTAGATTTTCTTTGGATTTGAATTTCCAAAACGGCGCCAAGAATCTTCTGCCGTTGTTTATTAGGCTGGGATTCTCCTTGGTATTTCTGGTTCAACAACCCTGGCCAGTTTCTAAGAGCACTGTGATAAATAACTGTATACTGGATGTGTCCTATTTTCCTATTCCATACATGTAAGTTTACTGTAATTTTAAAACTACCTATTGATTTGACATTTCGTTTACAAATTACCAGTTTTAACTGTTCAGCCAGTTGAATATCTTCAGAATTTCTGTTGCAAACTGGAACTATTTCCTTAACTTTTGGCTGGAGTTCTGCCCTGAAACATGTTACAGATTCTGCTTTATGTACACTTGACCCTGCATTTTCAGCTTATTTATTTATAAGTTATTACAAAACAATGGAGGAAAAAGGTTTGAACTTTTCTATTTGCAATTTAATAAGGGTAGTTATAAGATAGGATTTTATCGATTTTTAAAAGATTCAGAACAACATAGCTTGTCAAATCTCTAAAAGACAAATAGGTAATTGTTCAGAAAGCTAGCTTAGATGATGTAGTTCCTTCCCTGATCTGTTACTGAGTAAATGCAAACACACATTTTGGGATGTGACAAGACATAAAAAGATATACAAAACTTAAACTCGGCAAAAGTATCTTTTAAGGTAAGTTAGCCAACCCAGCATGTTTACGTGTATTAATTCAGAAGAGAAATGGTATCCTACAAAAAGAATTATCGATAAAAGTAACCTTTCATGAATTCTTGCTTAGCGTCGAGTTTCAACGTGAAAATGCGCAGCAGGAATACATTTTTGGTTGGCGTATTAGGTATAATATTAATGTGTTGCTGAGCTGAGACATTTACCTGACATTTTTTGAGATTTTAGGCATCTGTCAAAATGATTAATTGTGATTTAAGCCTAATATGTTGGGAAAGCACATCCGTTTTCATGTGCATGGAGTCCGGTTATATCCAAAACTTCTCTGTCTTTACCACGAAAATTCATGTTAGTGTAATTTTCATGCACAAAATATTATGTAGTAACTAGCCTTTGGAATTCCTAGTTATGTTTTTCATTGCATATTTCCCTAAAACCTGCGACAATAGTTCAGTCGCCAGTTATTTTTCTTCTTTTATCATAACAACTTTATTTAATCAAACCATAGGAATAATGGAATGTTAATCCTTTTTGAACATGTGGCACCAGCAGGTTAGACCTTACAAGGAAAGGGCCATGAAAATATGTATTCAAAGAATGTTATAGGTACTTGCACTTGCCTAACAAAACTGTTGGACCTTTTCATAAATCCGGATGTAAAATAAAATATGAAACCCTTCATTCTACCTTTCAATGTGCGATAGCAGGAACAATGGAGAAGGCAAAGTTCACCTTTAGCTGCACTCAATCTTTTGTTTGAAATAATTCCTGTATAATCCTGAAACAATAAACGTTTCGTCGTATACATTCTTACAGCTTCAGCTACAATCTTTCCAAGAAATGCTCTCAGCATGGGGCACATGTTATTTTGTGGGACGTCTTTACACATGGTCAATCAATCAAATCCAGCGTAGATTGCTCCACATTGCTTGTAAGAAATAGAGCTCAATGTATTTTACAGCTACGCACGTAAAACAAATACACTCAAAGGTTGCCACTATACCAAAGCGACATCAAAAATAAGTTCGTATTCTTCATTCCCAACCTGATTTTACTGTAGTGGATTGTGTAGCTTCTACCCGCGGATCTTCTCACAGTCTGGTAATTACATCTAGGAAAATTGAACCAAAAATATTAGAATCTTTGAAATAATGTCACCAATTGAAAAGTTGTCACTTGTTACACGTTTGGTATGAAGTTAACAAATTAACTAACAAAAAATTAAAAAATCATGGAAAATCAGGAAAACATTGAGCAGGAACGCACTTCAGAAAGTACGTCTTCTACCTTATATGTACCGTCCACTCAGAGATCTCCAGAAACAGTTAATCAAGAGATTGATTCAGAGACAACCAGACTGTTGTCGATTTTCCCCAACGAGGTATGATACAAGAATCTATAAAAAGCGCAACAAAAATATGTGCAATGTACTTGCTAATTTACCCAATTGTTTTATTGCAGATTTGGATGAAAATCGTTACACAAGTTTGCAAACCGAATGATTTTTCAAATCTTAAAAATTCATCACTTTTTTTCTGGGAAGTGCTGAAGTCTCTTAGAACAAAAATCTTATTTCCAGAAGTTATTCAAGTTATAGCTGCCAAATTTCCAGCAACGGATTTGCGCCAGATTTTGCTGAACTGTCGCTTGGTTTCCCAAGTATGGGGAAACGGAGTAGACTCGGTGTTATCCAGTTTATCTACTAATTGTAATCTGGTTACACCCATTCACGCTAATACCATTTACTGGCCATTTAAAAAAACTGACCAAACCGATATCAAACGATATTTTATGTCAATACCGAACATTCTGTCATTTTTGCACTATTTCGATGAAGCCTACGCCTCCAAAAACAGAAATCCTTTCGTGTTCTTTGGTGGCGTAATTGAGATTCTTTACCACCTCAATTGGAGCATTGAAAATGATTTTGGTCAGCTACTATTGCAACTTTTGAGGTTGTATGGACACCATGTTGTGAACTTTAAAGTGATATTTGTGGGACCAAGCTCCGTCCAACCTTTTGGATTGCGTTTGTGTTATGAGCAGTTACGGGAAATGCTACATTTAATGCCCAACCTGAAACAACTTTCAATATCTTACGGAGTCTGCCCTTCGAGAATATCAACCGAAGCACTTGAAGCGTTGCAGTTGCATATGCAATTGTTTGTATTTCCAGAACTGATTTCTCTTCAGCATTTGGAACTAATGCGAATTCCGGCATCCGTCGTTGATGCACTTTTGCGCAGCTACTCACGTGTCGCAACTTTAAACACAAAGTACTGCGGACACACAGAAATAAACGATTTGTTGTACTCAACCAACATGCCAAATTTGACTCAACTTGCCCTGGACCTTGCAGATAATAACGAAAGCTTGATGCAACTTCAAAGGGCAAACGTTACATGGTCATTAACGGGTCTGGAAATTCGACTTGGTTCAATTAGTATTGACTGGGAGAAATTGTTTCAAATTTTAAAAAATCGTTGGGCCACTACACTGACTGAGTTAAAGATTGAAATTTTATCTGACAGTCATAACGACACCACAATGAAAGTTTTACCTTGCTTGGAGCTACCAAATCTAAAAACGTTCTTGCTAAACGCCAACTATTTTATTTCAATGGATTTTATTTTGCCAATGAGCAACTCATTAGAGCATTTGAGAGTAAGTTATTATATTGAAGCAGCACAGGACCAGAATTTCATTCAAAATGAAAACGTTGTTAAAGTGTACTCATTTCGCAGAAATCTGAAACAATCAAATGTATGGACGTTGTTTCCCAAATTGAAGAGTTGTTCTTACCACGATTGGGAAATTGGCTGCTATCCAGTATCTAATCGACGTTTTTATGATTCTAAAAACAATGTCATAAATTCGTTCACGGTACACCATCTGTAGAGTAACAGCTCTAATTGAACCCACTAGGAGGTCTATATAGACCCCCGCACAAAAATCTTTTTTGTCTATATAGACTTCCTGGGTGTATATTTAGGTCCTCGGAGGGTCTAAATAGATATTTGGTACTCAAATAAACATTGAAGATAAGGTCAAAACTAAGGTTAGTTTTTTTAAATGTTCAAGTGTGAGCACGGAATTTATAATTTAATGTGACAAATAAAATCTAGGTTCAAAGATGCGAATATTATGAAATCATAAATACAAAGTAGTTACATAGAGTTTGTCATTTTGAAAAAATAGTACGTATATAAGACTACCAAGAAGTTATTTAGGGTTTGATTCCGCAATCATACAATTCGATGTAGTTATACCTGATAGAAGTATAACACAAAAATCTTACAAATTCAAATGTTTTATTATTGGTTCTGAAGTCAATGACTTTTCAGAATAAAAAATTGTGATTCGCAGGCAAGCTTATTGCAAACAGTTAGCCAGTCACATAACAGATTAAAATGTTGAAATTGGCGGTCTCTTGCCAAAGATAACGTTTAAATGTTATTTCTCTTTTTTAGAAAGCTCAATAAGTATAACAAGGTTTGTGCATATAAATTGTACCAAGAGGAACTATAATAGAATTAAACACTTCTTGATCAGTATGGATGGGTTTTGAACCTCACGTTTTAGGGCTTATTCTTTGTAACAAAATACCTATATTAGTTTGTATAAATTTTATTGTATAAGTTTTGAAGAAATGTTTTTAATTTGCAATACTTATATAAGTATTTTATAAACTTATTTATGTTTTCAGTTAATTGTCTGCTTAATCCATTAGTGTTTCCGGAGAAGGATTAATGGTGACTTTGTTTTACCTAAGTCTCTATATTAGTAACGTAGTAATTATGCAAGTTTGTTACTTTAAACCCTTATTAATGAAAAAAGTTGCAAAAATGAAAATGGATGAGTTCATGATTTGGAAACTATAACAGGAATACGGGACATTTTGATGTGTAAAGTTATTTAAAAGTTATTAACATTATTTAGATATTGAGGATTGCATGAATTATTTACAGTCAAAGGAAAAAAAAGAAGTAATCAACAAACAACCTATAAACGACAAAGGAGCGTCAGATTTCTGTGGTGCACACAGCATACTATTATAGAATTTAGGAACGTACGGATTGGGCGACGGCGATAGCATGCATGCCATGTAAAAATACATAACCAGAATATGTGTTATTTTCTTCGCCCCGTCTCTACGTTCCTGAATCCCACAGTTTACTTGTTTTAGCTGCCTGCAACACAGGAATCTAGCGTTTCTCTGTCGTTTATAGTTTGTTTTCTACCTTTTTCTTTTTTCCGAATGTAATATTTATGACATCTGAAATTGTTAAACTGGTTTTTCGGGGAATTTATTTTAAATGTTATACATTAATTCTAGTAGTTGGCATAAATTACAACTTACATTTAATTGTTAAGTGCAAACAGAATTTTTGTTCGTAGAGGTGAGGAGTACATAAACTGCAGTTACGGATTTATTCTTAATAAAAGCTGTGTATATTTAACTCAGTGGTAAATTGGTGTACAATTATTGGTGTTAACAAAAATGCATTTCAAAACTAACTAATACTGTCACAACGTTGCACAAAATTGATTATCTCGACTTTAAAAAACTGTTTGGCTCAGAATTGGAATCGGTGATATGCTTGGTCGCCGGAATTTCATATATTATTCTGCTTGATTGAAATCGTCGTTTGCAGGAGCGTTATCTCCAATTGCGCACAATACACCATGTTTTTGGAAAATGCTCACTATATGCTGTAACTTTATAAAGTCTCTAGCAGTTAAAACTGGGTAAGGATTTAATTTTTCATCAAGCATTTTTTCAATATCACATATGTCAACTGACCAATGTAAATCTGGCTTCAGAGAACCAAGTGATAGAATTGAAAATTTCAAGAGGGCAAATTTATTATGGCGTATTTGAGTAAAATCATCAAAATATTTTATTTAAAACCAACCTAAGCATATGCATTAATCTATATAATTTTGACATTCATGTGTTAAAATCAAAGCATCATACATTCAGTTTTAAGTATTAAAATGCTTCCGGTGCTCCTTGATCTGTATTTGCAAATATTGCTTGCTACATTTTTCACTTTATGCCTGTGGATATCTTTCAATAGATGGTTTTATTGTCATACTTTGCCGTGAATTCATGAAATGTTGGAAATTCATAGTAGAAGAGAAATAATTGTGCACATTTTTCCAACTTGTGAGTCACAGATTGCAATACCTCAATTGTTTAACACCCGTATTTTTGCTTTGACAATTGGTTTAACAATATTAAATTATGTTTTGCTAAACTGTCATTTGGTTTTGCGCCTAAATTCTAATAGTCATATATAATTGCCAAATGGTAAAAAGTAATCATGAAAAGTCAAAATTATCTACCACTATTATTGTCTAATTCAAAATGGGAATATAATCTGTTCTAGTTACAGTCACAAACAATATCTTATTGTCGAATATGACACACCAAGCTTGGTCAGCCTTTCAATTTATACTTTTCAGGCTTTACATTTTTGCTTGTGGCAATGTTCCTACTTCCATTTATGAAAACAATAACCTATACAAGCTTTTATCATCTAGGGATAATACAAGGAAGTGCTACGTCCAGTTTCTACTTCAGTATGTTTATTAACGATCTACCCAACATAATTAAATATTCAAAGCCCTATATCTTTGCTGATGATTCTCATATAGGAATACATATACCGTTAAATTCGTTTGATACTAGCATAAAGAATCTAGAGAGTGACTTAAATGCAATAGCGGATTGGATTAATATGAATAGGATGCGTATGAATCTTGATAAAACCAAAATGCTTGTAATAGCTAAACCAAATATTCTCAAAAAATTAGAGAAATTAACTGTAAACATAGGTAATGTGCCGATTAAACGAGTAAGCAACTTAAAAATCTTAGGAGTTATCTTTGACGAAAAAATTACATTTGATGATCACGTGAAAAGTTTTAACAAAAGCTGTTTCTCGCTGCTATCTAAACTGTACTCGGTTAAAGCGATTCTTACAAGAAAAACAAAGGAAATGTTAGTAAAATCATTTATTTTGTCAAAAATAAGGTATGGATCTATTATTTGGTTAGGTATTGGTAACAAAAACGTTTTAAATGATACAAACAAACTTATCAGAAGTGCTTGTCGATTCATTGTTGGCAAGCGCAAATATGATTCTATATCAAAAGAAATATGTACTAAATTAAATATTTTATATGGTGAATATATCAATGTTTTTGAAATACTTATGTTCACTCTAAGATCTACATACTACTTAAATAGTGGTTATTTTCATAATTATTTTAATTTCGCGAACGAACCATGTACAACGACCAGAAAACAATCTTATAATGTTCCTTCTATTCAAGTTAAAAGTTTTATAGGTAAAAGAAGTATTAAATGTAGAGCGGTTGAAGAGTGGCTAAAACTGCCTCAAACTGTTAAATAAAATGTTATAAATGTGATGAAATTTACAACAGCATGTAAAGATTATCTTTTGGATGTACAGTATGATAAATATGTTCCTATTACTGAAGATGCAGAGAATAATCAAACGGAAGAATATGCCTCATGTATTGACTATGTTATCAATAAAATGCTAAATAAAAATGACTAACTATAACGTAAAACTGTAAAATATAAATTATTATAACTGTGAACTGTTTAAAAAAATCTATACTTTACTTTAAATTACTTACAATAACTACAACTAAATCATGACTATGTAAAACATAATATTGTAACTAAACAATGTCGGTGGTGTAAAATGCAAAAATGCTCTGTTGCTATCCATTGGACAATAAACTGATTATTATTATTATTATTTTATCAGAAACACTTAAATTAATTACTGTATTTTGTCTTAATTAGAATAGTAAAACAAATGTTCTTTTTACTTCAATTTTCTGCGAAGCCTAGAACAATACCCTATTGTGGCATTCAGTATTTCATGCTATGTAACACAAGCTCATACTGCAAGACAACTGTAGACTTTATTTATAATATAATTTTCTACTGTTTTCACTTCATGCCAGGGTTTATCTTTCACTACATGATGTTGTTGCCTAAAAAGTTACTTGAAATACATACCAAACGTAAGTATGTACAAATATCTTTTACGTTAAATAAGCCAACCCAAAATTCTTAATTTATAGAAACGTAAAAAGTAAGGGTACCCTTTAAAAATGATTAGCGATAAAAATATATGCCAAATTTGATACAGTCTTGCTTAGCGTCGAGTTTCAACGTGAAGATGAGCAGTAGTAATACATTTTTTGGTATGTGGCGTACTAGGAATACCTACATATGTGTGCCCGAGCTAAAACATTTACCATCTACCTAACACTTTCATGAGATTTAAGACTTTTGCCAAATATTCAAATTGTGTGCTAAGCCTTATAGGCATGAGAGAAAATCCGTTTTCATTTACCATGTACTCCGGTTGCATACAAACCTGCTACCTTTCTAAGCACGAAAGTACATGTCAGTGAAACTTACAGGAAAAAAATCTATCATTTAAAAAGTAACCCTTGGAATTACCTGTTATTTTTAAATTTAGTATTCTCCTGAAGGTTGCGACAATAGAGCAGTCGCCAGTTATTTTTCTTCTTTTTTCATAATAACTTTATTTAAACAAGCCATAAACGGTATGCAATGTTAA
Organism: Entomobrya proxima; assembly: GCA_029691765.1. Lineage (NCBI taxonomy): Eukaryota > Metazoa > Arthropoda > Collembola > Entomobryomorpha > Entomobryidae > Entomobrya > Entomobrya proxima. The sequence goes on from CM056169.1 coordinate 50,933,371, forward strand.
TTATTTGAACAAGCAAATTAGACCTTACAATAAAAGGGTCATGAAAATATGTATTCAAGGGGTATTTCAGGTACTTGCACTTGTCTTTCAAAAGTGTAGAGACCTTTTCGTAAATGCGGTGGTAAAATATGAAATCCTTCCTTCTACCTTTCAATGTGCGTTGGCAAGAACAATGGAGAAGGTAAGGTTCACTTGAGGCTGCACTCATTCTTTTGTTTGAAATAATTCCTGTATAATCCTGAAACAATAAACGTTTTGTCGTATACTTTGTTACAGCCTCAGCTACAACCTTTCCTGGAAATACTCTGAGTATGGGGCAATTTTCCTTCCTGGGACTTTTTTACCCATAGTCAACCAATCAAATCAAATATAGATTGCTACGCATTGCTTGTAAGAAATACACCTAAATTTATTTTACAGCTACATACAGCCGCAAAAGAACCCAAAAGTTGCCAGTATACCAAACAAACTAAACTGGCATCAGAAATGTGTTTGTACTCTTCATTCCCAATCTGAATTTCAGTGATGGAGCAATCATTTGTGTAGTTTCTATCCGCCTGTGTTCTCACAGTGTTGTGTTTACATCGAGGGAAGTCTATCAAAAATATTAAAGTCTTTGCAATAAATTCACCCGTTTAAAAGTTGGAACTTGTTAGAAAGACAGAACTTTTGCCATGAAACTAACGAATTAATTAACAAAAAATCATGGAAAATCCGAAAACAATTCAATCAGAACGCACTTCTGAAAATAATTCTGCCACCTTCGATCGACCGACCACTCACATAGTTTCGGGAATTGTTAATCAAGAGATTGATTCAGAGACAACAAGGCTTTTGGCGATTTTCCCCAATGAGGTTTGATACAAACAACTACACAAAGCACAACAAGTACAAGTGTAATATATTTAAGTATTAATTTGCCCAAATGTTTTATTGCAGATCTGGCTGGAAATCTTTGAACGACTTTGCAAACGGGATGATTATTCAAATCTTGGAAAAGCATCGCGTTTATTTGGAGAAGCGCTGAAGTCTTTAAGAACCAAAATCTTGTTTCCTGAAGTTTTTAAAATTATTGCTGCCCAATTTTCACAAACGGATGTGCACCAAATTTTACTGAACTCACGGTTGGTTTGCAAGTACTGGGAAACCGGAGTAGGCTCGGTTCTAAACAGTTTTTCTACTGACAAGAATCTAGTTCAACCCTATATCCCTATATACAATAACAGCTGCACGCCATTTTTGGGAATTCGAACATATTTTAATGAAAGAGAAAAAAATCAGGCATTTTTGCAACACTTTGATCAAGCTTACGCCTCCAGAAACAGAAATCCGTTTATTAGTGGGACCGTCGACATCAACTACCAAAACAGTTATAATGGAAATTCTTTTGCTGAGCTACTATTGCAAGTTTTAGGCCTGTATGGGCACCACGTTTCGAGCTTCAGAGTATTACATGTAGCACCTAGCTCCAACCTACCTGAAGATTTTGTTTTGTGTTATGAACAGTTACTGAAAATGTTACACCTTATGCCTAATCTTAAAGAACTTTCAATAGGAAAAGCTGTTAGCCCTTGGAGGACATCAGAGGAAGCATTCAAAGCGTTGCAGTTACATATGCAATCGTGTGTACTTCCAGAACTAATTTCTCTTCAGCGTTTATCACTAAGGAATATGCTACCGCTATCCTTTTTTGATGCACTTTTGCGCAGTTATTCACATGTCACAATTCTGGATGCAGGCCACAGCTTCACCAGAATAAAGGGTTTGTTGAACTCAAACCAAATGCCAAATTTGACCCAGCTTGCCCTGGCCCTTCCATATAAAAACAGTTTGACCCAGCTTGCAACGGCTAACGTAACTTGGCCATTGACAGACTTAAAAATTAAAATTTGTTCAATTAAGTTTGACTGGGAGAAATTGTTTCAACTTTTGAAAAATCGGTGGGCTGCTACGCTAACTAATCTACAGATTAATATTAGTGCTGATCATATTCACACCACAATGAAAGTTTTGCCTTGTTTAGAGCTACCAAATTTGAAAAAGTTCTTGCTATTTGCAGGCCACTTTATTTCAATGGATTTTATTTTGCCAATGAGCAACTCATTAGAACATTTGGGAGTATGGTATTTTGATGATAGAGAACAGGACCTCGACTACATTCAAAATGAAAACGTTGTTAAATTGTACTCCTTTCGCAGAAATCTAACGCAATCAAATATTTGGACGTTGTTTCCCAAATTGAAAAATTGTTATTACTACGATTGGCATGTTCGCTTCTATCACGTATCCAACCAACGTGTTCATGATTCTAAAAACGGTGTAAGGAATTGTTTTGCAGTACAACGTTATAGGGATGGTCAAGATTTAGGTTAGATATTCCCGATATTCATATATAAGCACGGAATATTTAGTTGAATGTGGCAAATATAATTTAAATTCAAGGTTTCGTGTATTAGGAATCAATAATATATAGGGGTTTTCTTTTAAAACTAGTAGTACAGTTTTTTAAACTTCAAAATATGTTGAAAAGCCTGACCAGAATTATGTGAGTTGTTTGCAAAAATGAATGATGTAAGAATACTAAGAAGTTATATAAGGCTTGATTCCAGAAACGTCTGGTTTGACGTAGTTTTACCTGTTTAAAGTAGAACACAAAGATCTTACAAATTCAAATGTTTTAGCATTGGTTCTGAAGTCAATGACTTTTCGGAATAAAAAATTGTGATTCGCAGGCAAGTTTTTAAAGCAGTTAGCCTGTCACATAACAGAAATTGTTGAAATGGCGGTCTATTGCCAGAGAAAACGTTTAAACGTAATTTCTCTTTTTAGAACGCTCAATATAAATAAAACAATGTTTGTGTATTTACATTATACCAATAGGAAATATAATAAAATTAAACACTTTTTGATCTGTATGGATGAGTTTTGAACCTCAGGTTCTAGGGCTTATTCTTTGTAGCAAAAAAATATACTTATTTATATAAATTTAATTTTTGTAAGTGCTGTAGAAATGTTTATTATTTGCAATACTTATATAAATATTTATGAACTTATATCTGTTTTCAGTTATTTGTCAGCGTAATCCATTAGTGTTAATCCAAAGAAAGATCATAGGTGATCTTTGTTTTACTTTAGGTCTACTTAAGTAGCGTAGTAATTAAGAAGGTTGGTTACTTTGTACTTTTATAATTGACAAAAGCGGGTAAAATGAGAATAGATGATTTCTCGATTTGTAATCTATAACTGGAATACAGAATATTTTGATTTGTAAAGTTATTTAAACATTTTTTGACATTTATTAGATCTTGTTGATATTTATTGATGATTAATTTAATATGTAAGAAATTATAAATTGTTAAAATAGTTTTTACGAGAATTTATTTTATTGGTTATAGTTTAATTCTAGTAATTGGCATAAATTAAAACTTACATTTGTTGTTATTGCAAACTGATATTTTAAACTTACAATTAGATCTGTAGAGTACACAAACTGCAGTTACATGTTTTCTTAATAAAAGCTGTGTAAATTTAATATTGTGGTAAATTGGTGTACAGTTATTGGTATTAACCAAAATCCATGACAAAGCGTACTTACACTGTCGTAACGTTGCGCAAAAATTGAATATCTCGACTTCGAAAAAAAAAACAGTTTGGCTCAGAATTGGAATCGGTGATATGCTTAGTCGCCGAAATTTCATATTCTGCTGCCAAATTTACATGAATGTTATGATTGAAATCGTCATTGGCAGTGTGATTTTGTATGACCTACAATACAGCACGCAACAAGGAAATGCCAAGCATATGCTACAACTTTGCATAAACTCCAGCAGTTACAATTTGGTTAGGATTAATATTTCATCCAAAAATTCAAAAATTAGACCAAAATGCTGATTGGTTGATAAGCTATTGGATTTTTAAAAAACGATTTTAATACCGGGTTATTTCACTGTTCATAAGGATATGCGATGGAGTTTAATATTAGCAATACTTGGTTTTGTATCTTCCCTTCAATGTATATCAATTATTTTTGGAAGCTTTTAAGGTTTCTCGTAAAGCATATTATATACAAGCATTAAGAAATAACAAGCTTCTGAAATCAATGAAATATGATTCAATTTATTTATTATTTCATTTTATTATGAAAGTAGTATGTTTATAAATAATTCTTGCAACAACTGACCAAAATCTAGAAATGACAAGACGCTTGAATAGAAAAGGTTTTGGCTAGCTCTAAGCAAGTTTGAGATTTGAATGTTTGAATTTTGATATTGATTAAATTATTAATTCTCTGCAAATTTTTCATCACGGTTCTTTGCGGTTGCGGGTTTTTAATGCGACAATGTATAAAAGCTATTTGTAAGAACATGCCCAACGCAAGCACGGTGCAAGTTTCTTTTACTTTTAGTAAGCCACCACAGCATGTCTACGTTACATGTAGAAATTCTAGAGAATAAGGGTATCCTATACCAAGGATTATCGATATAAATAGATACATTCTTACTTAGCATCGAGTTTCAACGTAAAATGCGCCGCATTACTACATATTCGGTGTGTGGCTTATTAGTGTATATCTACTATTGTGTTACTGAGCCGAATTGTCTGCATATCATTTTCATGAGATTTTCAACTGTTGTCAAAAAGTCAATTTTGTGTTTCGCTAAATATGTTGGAAAAGAAAATCCATTTTCATTTACCATGTACATACCTTTTTCAGCATAAAAATTCATGTCAGTGTAACTTTCATACAAAAAAGCTATCGTTTAACAAGAAACCCTAGGAATTACCTGCTATTTTTTAAACTGCATATTCCCCTAAACGTGGCTAGAATAGATCAGTCGCCAATTATTACGTAGCTGAGCATAGTGAAGCTAGTATTGAGATTGTCATATTTGTCTGTCTGTCTGTCTGTCCGTGTGTGTGTGTGTGTGTGAGCACGATACAGGCCAGACGGTTTGTCAGAATCACACCAAACTTGGTACATTGATTTATTGGGTCATCAGGAGGAACCCTATTGATTTTGAGCATGATCGGTCATCCCCCTGGGGTAATAGGGGGAGGTAACCCTCCTGACCATATACTTTGTCAGAATCGCACCACATTTGGTATCGTGGTTTATTGGGTCATAGTAAAGAGTTCTGTTGACTTTGAGCCAGATTGGCCGTCCCCCTGGGGTAGTAGGGGGTGGTAACCCCCTGACCATGAAATTAGTCAGACTCAAACCAAATTTGGTACAGTGATTCATTGGGTCATGAGAAATAGCCCTATTGATTTTGAGCAGGATTTGTCACCCCCTGGGGTAGTAGGGGGAGGTATCCCCTCGTACCATAAAACTTGGTTTGAATCGCACCAAATTTGGTACATTGGGTCATGAGAAATATTCCTATGACTTTTAACCTGATTTCTCATTCCCCTGGGGTAGTATGGTGAATGGAGTCAGAGAATCAGACAGACAGACATCCACTTGGCTCAGCTACGTATTTCAAATGATCGTTAAATCGGTTTATTTCTTTCCTTTTTCATATTAATTTTATTTAAACAAACCATACGAGGTATGGAATGTTAATCCTTTTTAAACAGGTAGCCCCTGCAGATTAGACCTTACAATGCACGGGTCATGAAAATCTGTGTTTAAAGAAAATTTTAAGTACTTGCAGTTGGCTATCATAGGAACTGTAGGAACCTTTTCATAAAACCGGTTGTAAAATATGAAATCCTTCCTTCTACCTATCAATGTGCGATAGCAAGAACAATGGAGAAGGCAAAGTACACTTTTAGCTGCACTCATTCTTTTGGTTGATACAATTCTGGTATAATCCTGAAACAATAAATGTTTTGTCGTATACTTTGTTGCAGCTTAAGCTATAACCTTTACTAGAAATGATCTGAGTATGAAGAGACGTTTATTCTTGTGAGACTTTGCCCACAGTCAACGAATAAAATCAAATATAGATTGCTACACATTGCTTGTAAGATATATACCTTAATGCTTAATGTTTTTTACAGCTACACACGCAACAAATAAATTCAAAGGTTGCCAATATACCAAAGGGGCGTGAAAAATATGTATGTCCTCTTCATTCCCAATCTTTATTTCTGCTGTGGAGTAATCATTTGTGTAGTTTCGATCCGCTTGTGTTCTCACATTCTTGTATTTACATCTTTGAAAATATTAGAGTCCTTACAATAATCACACACGTTTAAAAGTTGTAACTTGTTGCATTGACAGAATTTTTGTTATGAAACTAACAAATTACAGTAGAGTCGCGTTAGTGTTGCCTTCGATAACGTTGCGTCTCGTTTTTATTGCTGGTTGTGCGCCCGCCCACCCTATTTCAGTGCAAATTTGCCTCTTTATTGTTGCATCTTTTAACGTTGCGTCTCCATACAATTGCTATGCAAATCTTTCCCCTTCCATTACAGTTAACCCCCGTTATGGTTGCCTCGGGGCAAATTAAATAAAAAACGGTAGTAATGCATTAGGTGGCGGTTTTTCAAGTTACAAAGCGCAATTGTATCTTTTATTTTTCTGTGTATCTTTTATTTTTCTGTGTATCTTTTATTTTTCCGTGTAAAACAATGTACAAACATGTGTTTTCACACGCCTCGTGTTTCAATCTTCGTTTAATAAACAATTTCCCGTAGTTCAGCCGATTCGTATAATGCAGTAGCATTATTAGAGGTTATAAAACCGAGTTTAAAAATTTTGAATCAATATCAAATGTGCAATGTTGAAAGTCACTGTCTTTTCACGAAAAAGTTCTGATAATCAAATTGCGGTAAACGACGGAAAATCTCACATTGAGGTGATGAATCTGGAAAATCGGGCGTTTTATCAGCGTAATACAACAAAAAACTAACTTCCGTAACTGATTTCTTCAGCTCAGTGAACTAAGGCTTTATGCAACAAACATCTTATTTTAAAAATTGACTGTGAATGAAGGTTTGAAAATGTATCTACAAAGTCTTAAAACAAGTTCTGTATTCAATTGACAAAAACCTCTTTATAGTTGACATGAGGCAATAATAAAGAGACTCCCGTTTATGTTGACTCTCTTTATTATTGCCATTGAAAGCTTACCCGTTGGGGTGCAACACTATAGAGACTCTACTGTACTTATAAAAAAATCATGGAAAATAAGGAAAGCATTGTGTCAGAAAGCCCTTCAGAAAAACATTCTGCCACTCACAAGGGAACCGCAAGAGTTGCTAGTTCCATTTTTTCGCAAACTGGTGTTTTTTTCGCTAAATCGAGCGTGCTGAATTTAGTGGTAATAACCTTTTTTCTGCGTGGGAGTTGCTTTGAAAAAACCATGGAAACTTTGCGTCTTAACGCCCATTTGCGAAGGCCCCTTAGCACATACCATTTATTCAGTTTTTCACGAAGTCGTGTTTTTTTACCAAATCGAGCGTGCTGAGTTTAGTGGTGATCCTATTTTTACTGTGTGGGCCCTTGGTACACGAGTTTTCTAGAAAAAACCATAGAAACATTGCGTCTTAACGCCTACTTAAGACGCCCCCCAGATACATAACAATATCATGATGTAATATTTTTTGCTTTTTGGGGTTTTTTGGGTGCTGATTTTATATATGGAATCAAAACATCGTTAAAGTACTTATCTACATGTAAAGTTTACGTAACATATTCACGGACATAGGTTAATTTGCATGGTGGCAGGTTGTTTAATATTTTGACAATTCACGTGCTGGAAATTCCTTTGCGTGTAGTCTTTGTAATTAGAATCGATGTGCTCCATATTAGTTTGAGATTTTAGACTTTGGGATTTGAGATCTTCAATCAACAACATGGAATCAGCTTGTTTGCAAACGGACAGATTAACAGTGTAGCAAGTTAAATTTTTTTTTATAATTTGCTTGTTGATATTAAACATTCGCCATTGAACATTGACCATATTACGGAATTTGCCTGTTATATTTCAATCAATTACAAAAAACTTGCATGAAGAAAATCGACTGCAAGAATAAACCTTCTTGCCGACTCGATAACGCAGTTTAACATGTCTTCAAAATATTGTGTGCAGTTGTTGTAACATAACATGCGTTTCGTTTCGTTTACAAAGTGTTTTTAACTAGATTTAGTAAACCAAACCATTTTAATCATAAGGATACGCATAAATGTTAATTGTGGCTTCTAAGCAAAGATCTGTGCAATAATTTAAAATATTATTTAAGTGAAAATTGCACTTTGAGCCAGTAATTAAAATATAAGTTGGAGTCAGCATAATGTCAGCAAATGCGTTTACTCAAGTGCACATTTTTAAAGATAATGGGTTCATTCAAACATGTTTATGGGTCATAATTTTAATTAAACAGGTCTGCGGAAAGCGAGACTTGGTCTAGAAGAGATGTTTTGCTTCCTTTTCAGTTTAAGACAAACAAGCTTGGTTACTGTACTGCAAATAGCCGGTTAAGCATATCAATATGTATTTACAATGTATTTACGGATCAATGTATTTACGGATCAATGTATTTACGGATTGGTCTTTGTTGAATTCAAAGCTGATTTGTAAATGATTAGATTTGGTAACCTTGTAACGTTTTTTTCGCTGCGTTGTAACACATGCGTGTTTTAGAATTTAGATAAGTTAATTGTTTAACCTAGTTTTATAAGGTTTGGCGTAGCAAATACATGATTTCTACTTTAAAATCCAAGTAATTCATAATCAGTACTTCCTGTTTCTGATTGCATGATATATTGGGGAATGGCACACTAATTGCGCTGCATACGAAGAAGTGTACAAAAACAAATCTTACCAGGAAAGCTTAAATGTAAGCACAAGAAATTTGTAATACTTTTGTTACATTTTTATTTTAATCTTTACACATTTACTAACATGAACATTTAGACTTCCTGGTCTTACAAACAGCTTAAACAAATTTATTATTAAAAACTACAAAATCTACCAAGTCACTGGGCTTAAACATTACCATTGTACATTACAAATATTGCAAACTTACAGGGTATAACCCTAACGAACTTATTGGCTATAAGCTTTCCAAACTTACAAGCTAAGCAGCAATAAATTATACAAACTTATCACCTATATGTCTTACAAATGTACCAGCTATTACCATTAAGAAATGTACCATTATTTATATTTACAAAATCTTTGGTTATTAGTCTTACAAACTAAATATAAATGTACTTCCGGTTCTGTATTATTTGGTTTATCTGCAACTTCCAGGTTCGATTTCAATAATTTGCTAGGTTGCAACTCTAATATCTTTACATTTAAATGTCCAATAACCTGTTACAAATACCGTTGTTTTGGTAAAAATTCAATTTTGGCATTTAGAATTTAATTTTTGATCACGTTTGCAAGCATTTCAGTGAGTGTAGAGTATTATAGAAATGGTCGAAACATACAACTTTCTGGCAGCGAGGACACTTGTAAAAAAGATTGTTTTTACAATTTCCTTTGCTACACTTCGTGTTCTTGAAAGCAAAACAAACATCTCGAACATTTCTAAATGCTGCCCTTTCCGTTGAAACTAGGCCAGACTTGATCCACGAAAATTTTATCATTTCCTTGAATTCCCTTGAAGAAAGCGTAAAGTGTGCTAGAGATTGAATTTTTAAAATGTCGTTTCTGGTGGTCAACCGCAGGTCATGAAGATTGGCATAAGAATACAATTGCTTGACAAAATACTTAAGCTGCCTGTTAAAATAGACATCCAGTGGTTGGGCCAAGGCAGTTCCGTTTGGAGGTATAACTTTAATTTCAATTTCGTTGTCTGGCCCAACATCATCATATGCTTCACAGGTTACATGCCCACTCCAGGAGTCAATTATGTAAAGAATGTTACCTTTCATATTTGGCTTCACCACGGCATCAAAGAACGTCTTTACTTGCGCTTTGGTTAGTTTTCCTGACTTTGTACACACGACGATTAAGTTTGGTAAATCCAGCAATTTAGACTGCACAATTGGTCCAAACTTTCCATCCGGTTCTTGCAAACAAACGAGTGCTGGACCAATGACTTCGCCAGCCGCATTAATCAGGTATTGTACTGTGTAAGAGTGGGTACTACTGTTTCCCGGAGAAAAGCTTGAACCGTAAGTTATTTTCTCGCCTTCCCAAGACAAAGTTCTTACGTCGACATATTCATAGTTAAATCCAACTTGGTCTGTATTATAAATATTTTCCGGTGGGTAGTCCTTTTCGCTTACAGTAGCTTGAACATCTTGCCGAAATTTTTCAACGTTTTCTAATATTTGTTCCATTTCTCTTAAATTCCTTTTACTAACCAGTTTTGACACTTTTCGTGAAGTTATTTTGTTGCTGGATTTAAAGTAGGTAATCCATCTCTCTGACGCCTTGAAACTTCCACGAATGCTAGGATACTCTGCCGCTTTTTCTAATGCCCATCGTCGCAGTGTAGTGTCATGTACAGGTTTAAACAAACTTCTTGCTTCCTTAAATTTTTCCAACACAAAATTGTGAATCTCGTAAAAAATTTCGCTCCTCGTTCCTCCATTTTCAACATCTTTCTTCCATCTTTTGTAGTTGTACTGCCCACCAATGCTGGGGTACCTCGCAAGAATAGCATTCCAACTTGCATTAGGGTTATCTTCAATGTACTTTACAATTCTGGCTTTGCGTTCAATGCTGATTGGTGGCTTCATTGGCTTATAAAATTCATGTGCTGTGTAGTCAGGATCGTTTTCCTTGTCGTCGTCATCTCCTATTGGTTCGTTGGTCATCGAATACTGCTTGAAGGATCAAAGGGTGCAAACATTGGATCCGAGTAGGTCCAAATCAGAAGCATCAAGGTCCATCGGCTCATATTCTGAAAAATATTCAAAGTTAATTTTATGAATAAATGAAATAATACGAAATTATAAGGGTAACCACAAAAATATCAATGCACCATAATTCCATTTTCCACAAAGTTTCAAAATACTGCGTCAAAATATTCTTACCGAAGTTCTCATTCTCCTCCACAAATGTGTATTTTTCGGTGGCTTTTGCAAACTTCTCGAACATCAAATCCCCAAGCTGTCTTTCGTACTCATTTGGGACTTTTTCTCTGGCCACATTTGGAAACTCCGAAACAATTCTGCTAAGCAAATACTTTGCCACGGAAACGGGATTAACAAATTGACAGCTAATGTCAGAGGTAGTTCCAAAAAAGTCCATTTTATTTAATGAAACTCTACTCACAGGGCTTAGAACTGCACAAAACTTCACAAAAATTAAAACAGAACAAAAATGCTTGGAAAATTTAATCGTACCAACTTCCTCCGGAAATGAAAAGGTGGACACAACAGAAAAGTTAGTGGAGCAAACGCCCCAAGTCCAGATTTTTAAAACGTAAACAATCAATTTCTAAAAGCCATTTGAAAGTTGGCGCGCAACGACTTGTATTTGCATATTTGAATATTCGAACACTGCACTCTATGACGGTTTGTTGTTGCATGCTCATTTTGCCTTGAGCAATACCAGAGCTTAGATAACATACTTTCACTTTGGAGAGTCGGGGTGTTTTGGAGGTGGGGAATGCTTTGAAGGTTGGGCTTGCTCTGTGGGATGGGGGTGCTTTGGGTGTGGGGGTGCTTTCTGGGGTGATGGTGTGTTGGGAGTGTGGGGTACTGTGGGGGGTGTGGTGGATGTATGTTACTTTGTAGGCCGGGGTTGCATTGAGAAGTAAGCGTGCTTTGGGGGTTGGAAAAAGCTTTCAAGTTTAAGGGGTGCGTTGGGAGTAAAGGTTTGTTGGAAATGGGGGATACTTTAGGGGGTTGGGATTGTTTTGAAAATGGGGAGTACTTTAGGGGTGGTTGTTGTATTGTAAATTGGGGGTACTTTAGGGGGTTGGGGTTGTTTTGAAAATGGAGGTACTTTAGGGGCGGGGGTTGTTTTGGAAATGGGGGGTACTTTAGGGGGTTGGGGTTGTTTTGAATATGGGAGTACTTTAGGGGGTTTAGGTTGTTTTGGAAATGGGGAGACTTCCTGGGGAACTTTATTGGGAAGGGGTTGTTTTGGAAATGGGGAGACATTCTGGGGAACTTTATTGGGAGGGAATTGTTTTGGAAATGGGGAGACATTCTGGGGAACTTTTTTGGGAGGGAATTGTTTTGGAAATGGGGAGACATTCTGGGGAACTTTTTTGGGAGGGAATTGTTTTGGAAATGGGAGGTACTTAAGGGTGTTTAGGTTGTTTCGGAAGTGGGAGGTACTTAAGGGGGTTTAGGTTGTTTTGAAAATGGGGGGTACTTAAGAGGGTGAGGGGTGTTTTGGAATAGGAGGTCCTTTGATGGGCGAGGGTACTTTGTGTGGGTGCTTTTAAGGTTGACAGGTGCGTTGGTGAGTGGGATGCAATTTTGTAACTCATTACAATCCTTTTGCTAGAATCTCTTTGCCTAAAACTAAATTGTTTCCTGCGGATTTTGTAATGCATTTCTCAAAAATTATTTGTTTGATGTATTACCGTATTCATAAGTAGCGCTAAGGATAACGAAACAACGTAAGTAATGTGCCACAGAGGATAAACCAAAACATGTGTCGAGCATTTGTCGCAAACCATGACACATTTATGTTACATACGATTGATTACCGTGAACAATATTTGAAGTAGACACATTATAATAATTGGATAGTTTAACTTAAACTTTAAAGCCACCTCATTTTGTATAGCAATAACGTCATTATAATTAGATTTAAGCTACATTTTCTTTTAAAAAAATTAACCACATTTGTTAAACTATAGAAGATATAATTAAAACGTAGTGTGTTCATTTACTTTACTTTTTACACCAGGATTGTTTTAATCGAGTAATATTAAAACATCCATAGCATTTACCATTTAAAGATACTCGCTATTAAACGCTATATGAATATATATTAGTCTGGTTTAAAGCCAAAACAGACTGTTTTAGAGAACAAATAGCCTGATTTGAAACCCAAATAGCGTAGTTTAGAGCCCAAATAACATCAGCCAAATAGCTTGGCGCAATGCCGGAATAGCTTGTTTGCTTAGCTTAAAATTACGTCTACGGATACATGGGCACCCGGACACCGAGATTTTAAATGGCTCTCCTGCAGAAACAGCAAGCTTATAAGACACGTAATTTCAAGACTGTAATGACATCAACGACATATATGATAGCGAACCTCTCGCAGCATTGGCTGAGGTTCGGAATGGTTTACTAAGGATATTTTCTTGAAATTTTTACCAACATTAAAACGTGATAGCGTAAACGACAATTTTAAGTTAGTTTAGGCCATAATATAATGAACCGTAAACCTTGACATATTAAACAAAATTAAACATAAACGGGAAGCCGTAAAACTTGCAAACGTAAACTAGGAATTGCAGTAATTAGGAACTTTTGAAGCGCGTTGAATACGATTCCAGATCCACCGAGTGAAATTCAGTAAGTATAAGTAATTATCAGAAATGAAAAGAAAATTTATTAATGTTTTATAACATCCTTTAAAATCAGACAATAATGATAAATTAAGCAAATTGCCTTTAAAATTGGAGTTTTGTGAAAATTTGACGGCTGTGATAGATTTTAACTACACTTTGCGAACGTGATTTTGCCATTTTATTCATTTGCATCAGGCCTCATTTATTTAAGACACATTCATTTATACAAATATCTTATTCAGCACAACAGCATTCATTTATACAAGTTGAATTAACGACTCAACATTTTTAATCCCATGATGTTAATGTATGGTCACTGCATTTTAACAAGATACAGCATACTCCGATTGCAGGCAGAAAACATATGTATATGGAGTTTCTTAGAAACCATATTTAACCCAACCGTATTAACTTTAAACTCAGAAAACGCAAAATTTGAATATTTCAATTAATTGCCGAGGATCTCCTTAAAAACCAATCACTATGGAAAGGACCTGTTTTCTAGACATAAAGTGCGTTTATTTCACATATAGAGGAATACATTTCACATTTTTTTCATATATGAAATCAGCACACAAAATAACATCCAAAAAGTAAAAATTATTACATAATGATAAACGTTATGTGTTTGGGTGGCGTCTCAAGTAGGCGTTAAGACGCAATGTTTCCATGGTTTTTTCAAGACAACTCGTGTAATGAAGACTCACACAGTAAAACTGTGATTACCACTAAATTCAGCACGCTCGATTTAGTGGAAAAAACACGACTTCGTAATAAACCGAATAAATGTTACGTGCTTAGGGGGCGTCGCAAGTAGGCGTTAAGACGCAAAGTTTCCATGGTTTTTTCAAAGTAGCTTCACAATAAGGACCCACGCAGTAAAAAGGTGATTACCACTAAATTCAGCACGCCGGATTTAGTGGAAAAAACATCAGTTTGTGAAAAAATCGAACTAGCAACTCTTGCGGTTCCCTTGTCAGATAAGTCCAAAAAATGTTAATCAAGAGAATGATTCAGAAGTAACTAGGCTTTTGGCAACTTTTCCCAATGAGGTATGATAGCTATACAAAGCACAACAAAAGCAAGAGATATTTACTAATTTACCCAATTGTTTTATTGCAGATCTGGCTGGAAATCTCTAGACGATTTTGCAGACGGAATGATTACTCCAATCTAGAAAAATCGTCGCGTTTCTTCCGAGGAGTGCTGCGGCCTCTTAGAACCAAAATATTGTTTTCAAAAGTGATTAAAATTATTGCTGCCAAATTTCCAGAAACGGATGTGCATCAGATTTTGCTAAACTGTCGGCTGGTTTGCCAGGATTGGGAAGCAGGAGTAGACTCGGCTTTACACAGTTTTTCTACTTACGATAAACTGGTGAAGCCCTATCAAGTCTATAATAGGAGCCGATGGCCATTTGGTGGAATTCGAACATATTTTCTTGGAATAGAGAAAATTCAGGCATTTTCGCAACATTTTGACGAAGCCTTCACCTCCAAAAACAGAAATCCGTTTCTTGGTGGGGTCCTCAGCATCAACTTCCACAATGAGATTAATGGAGATTTTTTTGCTCAGCAACTATTGCAAGTTTTGAGGTTATATGGACACCACGTTGTGAACTTCACGGCAGAATATGTAGCACCAAGATCCGACTTACCTGGAGATTTGGTTTTGTGTTATGAACAGTTACGGCAAATGTTACATCTTATGCCTAATCTTAAACAACTTACAATAGATGCAATGCCCCCTTGGGGGACATCAAGTGAAGCTCTTGAAGCGTTACAGTTACATATGCAATCATGCGTATTTCCAGAACTGGTTTCTCTTCAGCGTCTTGAACTAAGGGGTATGCCGCCAGCATGCGTTTTTGATGCATTTTTGCGCAGTTATTCACATGTCACAATTCTAAATGCTGACTATAGCTTCACAGAAATAAAGGATTTGCTGTACTCAACCAAGATGCCGAATTTGACCCAGCTTGCCCTGGTCCTTCCAGATGACGAAAGTTTGATCCAGTTTGCAACGGCTAACGTTACTTGGTCATTAAAAGGCTTACAAATTCGAGTTGGTTCAATTAATTTTGACTGGGAGAAATTGTTTCAAATTTTGAAAAATCGTTGGGCTGCTACACTCACTGAGTTAAGGATTGAATTATCACCTGTTCGTCATAATGACACCACAATGAAAGTTTTACCATGCTTGGAGCTACCAAATCTGAAAATGTTCTTGCTAAATGCCAACTATTTTATTTCAATGGATTTTATTTTGCCAATGAGCAACACATTGGAGCATTTGCAAGTATGGAATTTTCGTAGACCAGCACAGGATCGGGATTTTATTCAAAATGAAAACGTTGTTAAATTGTACTCGTTTAGCAGAAATTTGACACAATCAAATATTTGGACGTTGTTTCCCAAACTGAAAAATTGCTCTTACTACGATACGGAAATTGGCTGCTATCGAGTGTCTAATCGACGTTCATATGATTCTAAAAACAGCATAGTAAATTCTTTTACAGTACAACATGGTCAATGGGGTCAAGATTAAGGTTAGTCATTCCAAATGTTCAAATTAAACACAGAATCTATTATTTTAGGTGGGTATTGTAGGGTGCCGGACCGCTTCCATATTTCACGTTTTTATAGGACCCAAATTTTATATTTACAATTTTATATTTCGATTTTATATGGCAAAAGTTACCAATTTTTATATGACACGCAGTTTTATATGACAATAGTTTATATACCCCAAAATTACGAAATCTGTTTTGAAACAAGTTTCCTATTATTTAGAGATTGTAAACTGATGATACATTTTTTGTTGCATATGTACTTGTACTACTCTCAACGTTGAATTTGTCATATTTTTTGTTTCGTGTTAGTGTAACACAAAGGGAATTGTGCAAAACGAATAGAGTTTGAAGGTTTGGTCCTTTTTGCTTATAACTTACCTTTTTAAGTGGTTCTCCCGCTACTCGTTGTGCAATATTGACATTAAATTAGGTTTATAAACCGAACAATGGAAGGTGTAGCATTTTCTGCAATGAAGTAATGCATAAGGATATAAGGAAGCAAAAACGAGAGAGTGAAAGTAGCAGTTTCAAACTGAAATATACGTTTCTGATAGAAACAGCTGTACAGTTAAACAAATTCTTCGAATTACCAGATTTTGCGAGATTTTGGCTGAATTACGTTAACTTTCTTCTTCTATTTTAATTAATGTTATGCGAAGAAATGCAAAGATTATAATTTGGTGCTCAACATTCAAATCCAGGCAAAGACATTTTACAGCTCAAAGCTCATAAAACATTTTAGAGTACTAAAAATATTATAGCAATAAACACAAAAAGAAACCTGTCAATGATGACATTAAAGGCAGATAAAATATAATACTGCATTAATTTTGCAAACTGGACAAATGTGTTAGATTTCCAGTAAATAAAGCATAACTATCTAGTAGTTCAGCTCACCGTTTTGCTCTGAAACACAACAAAGTAAAGGTAACCTACTAAACGAACCGAAGTAATATCATATTTTACTGTTATGCGTACATAGTTGTAGTTTCAGCAAAGCTCTCTGTTGTATGAAAAATGGTTATATAAATTCTGGTATTATATGAAAATTTGAAAATATAAAACTTGTTACCATATAAAAATTGGTAATATAAAATCGTAAATATAAATTTAAGTCCCTATAAATTAGTGAAATATGGAAGCGGTCCTAAACCCGATATTGTAATTTAGGTAAAGTTGAGGGATACCTATATTGAAAATCCATTAGTAGTAGTATTTAGCACTATTAAGCTAAAATTATTAGTAGTGCTAGATAAACGTTTTTTAAATTTATCGTATTAAGCCTTAAAAGTTCACCTCCCGGGTATTTTGAAACTAAATTCGGGTTTCAAAATGTTAAGTTTTAACAAATTTCAAAAGTATATTAATAAAATCCATACAAAATTTCAATTTGTAAAAAAAGAATTTTTTTAAAAACTCAAAAACCTTACGAGTTATTACGATTTTTTGCAAAAAAATAACCGATTTTCGAATTCAAACGTTTTGAAATCGGTACACTTTCGGGTCGATTTAAAAGTGGTAAAAGATAGTATAGAATGTCAGAATTTGTCTCGTTTTTGAAAATTTGGAAAAAAGTGAGGGGCACAGGAGATATAGCGGTTTCAAAATGTTACTTGCTTTGATAACGTCATCGGTCACCAGGGATTGGTAGCCTATCTATAAATCATATTTTGTCATTTCAAATCGCGCATAATTAACCCAATTTAAAAACTAAACCTTTCTGTATGGTTAAACTTGCTTGGGAATACCTTCATTTGGTTTGTTAGTATATCTTCGTGCATATCTGTATTGAAAGCGGTAGCTGTAGTATAGGGAAAGATATCCTCACTTGTGCAAGCAGACATTGATTTGCCAGGACTTTTGCACAATTCTTTTATTAAATACCTCACGTAAGTAATTTTTTATTTCCATTTTTTAAATATTGATGTGTAACAGAACCGGCTGCAAAATACCTTTTTCCAACGGGCCCACTATCTTAGCCAAGCTTCTCACTTCTTCGCAGTACCCGTAGCAGTAAAAACGCGTGAGTAATACATGTTGTGCTACTACTTCTATAAGCAGTTTTAATGCCGGAAGGGCACCTATTGTAACCTAAAATATGGCGTGCTCTGCTCATTAGATAACTCTAACGTGTAAGGAAACAATAAGATAGTTGATGCACGAAGTGACAGTTGAAGAAATGTTTTAAAAACTGCAGGGCTGGAACTGATGCTGTGCTGCACATAGAGCGATGAAAATACTTTGACAAAGGTCTGAGTAAACCTGTACGGATACTCGACTCCAATATACTCGCAGTAAATACTGCTGAAATAAATGTGCACCAAATCCGGTACATTGAGTTGGCAATTTGGCGGAAAGGAGTGAAAATATATTGTGTGACCTTTTTCATGAGCTTTCACCAAATTTATCAGACGAGAAACAAGCTTTTGAAATTTGGGCGTACTGCAAAGGTTTTCACTTATGCTTTTGATTTGAGGAGTCAAGTGTAAAAGAATGTAATAAGAGAGCAAACATGACCCAATTTGTTTCATCTTTTTGAATATTTGATATCACTCACCGGATGTCTTATGCAACACTTTTAAAATTGTTTGGAGATAGTTGTAGCGCTCAAAGTCAGTCACTTCTTTGACTAAATTTCAAAAGTCAGGATGTTTGACACATAGAAGCTCTCTGGAAATCAGTATTAGTTGTTACAGTAAGTCAATCAATGTTCTACCTGATGTAGCAATTCAATTGGATTGTCTAGAAGTGTCGACGGAGCTTGTACAACTACTACATGTTTCTGATAAAGGTTACACACTAACATGATAAGGTTATATGTAGCAAAGTTCTGCCAAATAGGAATTTGCACATCATATAAGAGTAAGAACACGTGAGTAGAATATTTCTTTACATAAAATATTACAATAATTGCCGAAATAGTTTGGTCCTTATGTGACGAGTTGTTGTATTTTTCAGCTTAGCTGAACAAAATTGCCTGAGTGTACACTTATAAGAAGCAATATTTGTACTATTTATGCGCTCTAAAATTGTTTGGCATGTCAAACTGTATCTGTATTTATCGCTTTACCTGTGGAATAACT
This sequence comes from Entomobrya proxima, assembly GCA_029691765.1. Lineage (NCBI taxonomy): Eukaryota > Metazoa > Arthropoda > Collembola > Entomobryomorpha > Entomobryidae > Entomobrya > Entomobrya proxima. Next base: position 50,952,415 of record CM056169.1, read on the forward strand.
CTACGTGGAGCGTAATGGAAACGTGCTGGGAAATCATATTGGGAGCATTATTTTTCTATTACATGTAATTTCGAACTCTGGTTAGAAATTTTCACATTAAAATTAAATCACAAATTAAACGTTAAATGTGAGGTTTTTTAAAGATTAAAATATTTTTGATAGAAGATAAAAGTACCTTCTCCGGTCCAAGTACGATACACTATATAAGCGCAACTTTTACTTGGTGAAACAGTGCCGCAGATATTCATCCCTTTCTTTTTTTTTCTTAGGTATGGTTACTAACTATGAATTTGAAATTCTTAGCAGTTAAAAGCTTAGAAACGTCAGCTTTGCAAATATTAGGTTATTGTACACTCCACGATACTTGAGAATGCACAGGTATGGCCTTCCCCAAATCCCCTGTTGAAGGACCACCTCCAGATGGAGGAATTCCAGAATGCCGCTCGCCTTTTATGCTAACGGAAATTTCCGGATTCTATTATGCCAATAAATTGACCCCAAAAAGACTTTGTAACTGTAAAATCTTTATTTACCCCAAGACCCCAATGTCAAGAGATATCTATAAATGGCAAACTGTCCTCCAGCTTGACTATTCCAACTGACTAGCAGTTGTCAACTCATAATCTCACAAAAATTCACAGTGGCTTTTATACTAGTTTTACAGACAAGTTCGAATGCCCACAAGTCGAGCATTCGATCAAAAATATGAAATCATAACAAAGAAACGTTTTTGAAGAACAAAGAAAATTATGACCGGAAACAACACTCACTTCCGGTCACGTACAACAAAAATCAAAGTTCATGAAATGGAGACAAAGGAAGCACCCAAAATTGAACCCGTTTCCGGTTACAATCATTAATCCCCAATGACAAATTTCATGAAACGTTTCTTAACAAAGCAAAAATGACAATATTATTTACATAATATGAAAACGAAATGCTACGAACTAATCCTGGAAATTTCCAGCTTCGATCTTCATGGAAATTTCCTTCATTTCTTCAATCCGCGTGAACATCCTTCCCCCCATTTCGGAACGAAATCAATCCTCAGTTCGGACATCCAGCCTTGCCAACTTGACCACTGGTCTTCTGTAACTTCCGGTGGCCGTCTTGACTTCAGCGACCCTCACGATGCCATCTGCACCAGGAGAAACTCCAGTGATGATGCCCAATGGCCAATGCCCACGTTTCAAACTTTCGTCGAGCACAATGACCACGTCACCCTTCTTCAGATTTGGAACTTGTCCATGCCACTTCGATCTCCGTTGTAAAGTCGGGAGATACTCCTTTCAAAACATATCCGCTAGCCTCTGTGATGTCCTCCACCGCTTACTCAGTTGCAAATCCGCGTCATCAAACACCCCAAATTGTTGTAGTGTGCTTGACGTGCCTATCAAGAAGTGCATTGGAGTAAGAGCTTCCGGTTCTGTTGGGTCGACCGGAACATCCACAAGTGGTCTGCTATTTACAATAGCCTCTGCTTCTATCATCACAGTTTGCAGGACCTCGTCCCTAGGGTAGCGCTCCTTCATTATGGCTGACATGGCGGTCTTGACCGACCGGACAAGACGTTCCCAGCTTCCCCCCATATGCGGAGCTGATGGAGGTATGAAGTGCCAAGCAATCTCCTTGAGTGCCAGCGTCTCAGTCAGCCCTTCCTGGTCCAGGTCATCCAGGGCCCGCTTCAGTTCCTTGTCTGCCCCACGGAGATTGGTGCCATTGTCACTGTAAATCTCCGTCGCTTGCCCTCTGCGTCCAATCATTCTTCTGATAGCCATAATGCAGCTATCGGTGGTTAGGCTGCTGGCTACCTCCAGATGTACCGCCCTGGTTGTCATGCAGGTAAACAGTACACCGTACCGTTTCTCGTGTCTTCGTCCAACTGTCACCTCAATGGGGCCAAAGTAGTCCATCCCGACTACTGTGAATGCTCGTCTCTGTTCCATCACTCTGGCCTTTGGTAGTGCTCCCATCATTGGAGGAGATGGCTTTGCCCGTTTGATTTTACAAAGTGCACACTCGTTCCAACACCGCCGTACTGCTGCCCTCAAGTTCGGAATCCAGTATCTTTGCCGGATCTCGTTTCTGACCATTTCCTGTCCTTGATGACACGCCAGGAAGTGATAAAAATGAATGATAAGCTTTGTCAGCTTGTGCTTATCCCCCAAGATTATCGGCTGCCTCAGACTTTCCAATTTGACGTTGGCAAGTCGTGAGTCCATCCGGAGCACCCCATCATGGTCCAGCACTGGTGATAACTGGCAGAGCTTGCTACTTTTTGGAATAGCCTTTCCCTCCTTCAGCAGCAGCCTTTCCTCCGGATATGAATCCCACTGTGCCTTCTTAATCAGCATCTTCTCAGCGGTCATCATGGTCAGCTGGAACAGGTTGTAGTCTTGTCCCTTCCATTTTGCCAACCAGATCTTGACAGCTTTCAGGACTCTAGCAGCAGCACGTACCAAAGGGATGTACTTTGAGAACTTTTCCATGTCCGGGACTGGAAACCATGGCAGCTCTACTGTTGCAAACAAAAAATCCTTCTTCATTTCCATGTCCATCCCGAGCTCCTCCAGTGGCTCTTCAAAGTTCCAGCAGGAGGAATCTTCAAACAGGAAATCAGGGCCTCGCCACCACCGACTATCATGTGACAAGTCCGTTCTTCCTTCCCTGGTCGCATCATCAGCCACATTTAATTTTGTGGGAATCCACGACCAGTCCGCAATGTTTGTAAGCTCATGGATAACCCCAACCCGGTTAGCCACAAACTGTTGGAATTTCCTGGAGTCTGACCGTATCCACTTCAGGACAGTTTGTGAGTCAGTCCAGTACTTTACCACATGCGGTTTTATCTCCAGCTCCTCCATTATGAATGTTCCCATCCTGGCAGCAATAACAGCAGCTTGCAGTTCCAGACGCGGAATTGACACGGATTTTAGCGGTGCCACCTTCCCTCTTGCCATTACAAATACCGTCTGGACTCCATCCTCCGTCATGATCCTCAGGTAAGCCACCGCTATCATCGCCGCCTCCGACGCGTCTGCCAGGATGTGGAGCTGGATATCTTTGCTTGCTGTCATTCCCCATGAATAACAGCGTGGCACCTGCACTTCTGCTATTTTTGGCAGGTCCACGATCCACTTCAGCCATCTTTTGTATAGCTCAGTGGAAACTTCATCGTCCCATCCTATCTTGTCCTTCCACACGTACTGGAGTAGTATTCGGCCCTTCATTGTAAAGTGAAGGATGATTCCCAAGGGGTCAAAGATGAGCATCAGGAGCCTCAGCATCTCTCGCTTCGTAGGACGTTTCTCACCGTCTGCTACCCCTTGTCCAGCCCGCTGTAAATTTACCCGGAAAGTGAAGTTGTCTCTCTCCGGATTCCAGTGTAGCCCCAGCACCCGCTCCGTCTTAATTTCTGACCACTCAGCAATGTCCTTCATGGTAGTCTCCTCGGCCTTCTCTGGAGTGAGTGTGTGTTGCAAGGCTGGTGAGTTGGTAACCCATTTACCAATCTCAAAGCCTCCTCTCCTGTGAACTTCCACTACTTGGTCGATCACCTGCTTGGCTTCGTCTTCACTGTCCATTGAATATAAATAATCATCCATGTAATGTTTGGTGATTATTGCCAGGACAGCGGCAGGATACTCGGTCTCGAACTCCAGAGCGTTGCGGTTCTTCACGTACTGAGCGCAGTACGGAGAACAAACAGACCCGAACATCATGACTTCTAATTGGTAGATGTCGGGCTGTAATGCTGGGTCATCTCGTAGCAAAAACCGTTGGGCTGGGCAATCCTCCTTCCTTATCCCCACTTGATTTGTACATCTCCCCGATGTCCCCAGTGATAGCTATCCTCCTTTGCCGAAACTTCAGTAGGACCCCTGGAAGCGATACCAACAAGTCAGGCCCCGTTAGCAGGAATGAGTTCAATGATGCTCCGTTAGATTTGCTGGAGGCGTCAAAGACTATTCTTGCCTTTCCTGGCTTGTTGGGATGGAACGTTGGGAAGTGAGGCAGATACCATTCCTTGCTGCACGGTGCACTCACTTCCTTATTTGTTAGCTTTCTTGCATAACCTTTCTCCAGGTAATGCTCAATCTTCTTGAAGTACTCTTTTTTCAGGTCAGGATCTCGCTTCAGCCTGGCTTCCACTCCACGGAGGCGATGGAGTGCCACGTCATAGCTCCTCGGTAATTCCACTTCCGAGTCGCTAGTTTTCCACAGCAAACCGGTCTCCCATCTGTCACCGATCCGCCTTGTAACTTCCTCCATTTTCTTTTCCGCCAGTAGATCCTGCCTGGAACGTGGAGTCACTTGCTTGATCCCGATGCTATCCATCATGAAACTTTCTTTGACAAGATCATGAAGAATATCCCCATCCGACTTGTGGAAGCAAGAGAAAGCAAAATTGTCAGCTGACTCTCCTCCCGTCGGACCATGTACCATCCATCCCAGTCGGGTCTTCGTGAGAATGGGGGAATTCTCATTCTTCTCAATCACCTTCCTTGCCACGAACAGGTGAATATGTTGTTGGCCGACCAGGATCCTCGGCTTCCAGTTACCCATGTTCGGTAACTTGACTGCTTTTAGGTGTGGCCACTTCTCGCACAATTTCTCGTAATTGTACGGTTGTGCTGGTAGCTCCAGGTTTTGTACCGTCCGTACATTACCCATTGTGTATTTGGCCGAACCGTCAGCAGGTCCTATTCCGCATGTCACCCTCATGGAACCGTTGTCCTCCTGAACCTTTCCGTCTGTCCATAGCAAGCGTAAGGGGTCTGTTGGTCCAGCCAACGAAAGTTGTCCTGCTAAATCTGACTGGATCAAGGTGGCACTGGAACATCCATCCATCATCCCGATCTCCTCCACTACTTGACCGTCAGGACCATAGAGCTTCACAGGAACAACTTGCAGCAATACTGCTTTCCCATGATGACTGGACATCCCCATCAGCTCGCCCGTCTTCTTTGTTTCAGGAGGGGCCTCGGCTTCCTTCTTTTTCGGCTCTCCATGTAAGAGAGGATGGTGGCTCCGCTGGCAGCCCCCAGTTCCACATGGTTTCCTTCTTCTGCAGGTCTTAATTGCGTGACCTGCAGCAAGGCAACTGATGCAAAGTCCCTTTTCCCGCATCAGTTTCCAGCGATTGTCCACCGTATTCGACTTGAAATCTTTGCACCCCGGTGCATAATGTCCCTCGGAATTACAAATGGGACATTTCCTGGTTGATCCTCCTTCTACTGCCACCATCACGTTTTCCCCTCCGCCCGTGCGGACCTTTTTGAAATCCGGGATGGTGACTATCCCTGCAGCGGCAGCCTTTTTGCTAATCCACTCCTGCAGGTCCTCCAGCGTCACCCCACTGCTACTCGTCAGCACGTGCTCGCCCCATTGCAGCCGCATCGAATCCGGTAGCTTGTCCACCAATTCCTTCATGAGTTGGGGGTTGTAAAGATGAGCTGGTGTGTTCAGCGCCTTGACTGTTGTGACAAGGTTGTTGATGCTATTAGCATAGTCCAGAATGCTAGATAGCTTTCCTTCCTTTGGCGACGGCGTTTTCTTCGCGGTGTCCACCAAAGATTGAATCACGTACTCTGGACGGCCGTACCGCAGCTCCAGTGTCTTGATGACGGTTTCAGCGTTTGATGGAATGATCATCAAAGCCTGCACCGTTTTCCTTGCCTCTCCTTTTATTGATTTCTCCAGCCTAGCCATGTTCTGGGCTTGACTAAAGCCACAATCAGCTGTTGACTGCCGATAGTAGTGTATGAAGATAGGCCAGTCCAGTGGGTTCCCCGCAAATGTTGGCAGCTTGCTCTCGCTACTGTGACGTGCCACGAACTTTTCAGTGTTGGTGTTTTGTTGCTGAAAAGCCTGGACCAACGCCAATGCCAACGCGTCCACACTGGTACTCGGGGCTGGATTCTGGAAACTCACATGTGCTGGTCTCTCTGGCTGTTGCACCTGTGGTGTTGACTGTGCTTGAGGCTGGAAAGCTGCTGGTGGTTTGTCCAGTTTCCGTGGTGGTCGTAGTGGAGCACGGAAAATAGGTCGTACTTCAGGTTTGGCGTCTGGATCCACGGGAGGATGGTTCCCCGTTGCTGCTGTCGGAGTAGGGAAATACCGTCGAGAGTTCGGAACAGGAATACTGGGTTTTTGTGCTGGTTTACTCATTTCCCCCAATGGAGAATCATAGTATTTTATTGTTGGCTTTGGAACTTGGTGGCCAATGAAGCCGTGTTTTGTCACAGCCTCACGTGCCCCTTGCTCCTCCGCATCTTTTACCTCAGATCCCCACAAGCCAAGAAAGTCGTGCTTTGTCACAACCTTCCGAGCAGCAGGAACCACGGATTTTTCATCAGCACTTTTTTCTATTTTTTCAGTAGAAGTTTTTACTTTACCAATATCCTGCCCCTCATCCCCCTCAGAGCACTCCACAAACTCGTCCAGCTTTTCATCATCGCTCCCCAGCTCAATGTCAAGGTCCTCTGCTAGCATGCTGACTCGATTGTCGATCTCTTTTTGGCGAAGAGAGTTGAGCCGTATCTTCCTCTCCTCCGCCTCCATTTCCAAACGTAATTTCTCTAATTCGAGCTGCTGCTTCCCACGTTGCGACCTTGCTGTCCTCCGAGAAGTAGAAACCGATCTTCCTCCCGGAGTTTCCTGTCCACTCCTCCGACCACCCTGAGCACCCCCTCCTTAGAGGTCCTCCTGTTCCCCTCCAGGTTGAAAGCCCCCTCCTTCGAAGCCCTCCCCACCCTGGTTGTGTTGAGAAATCCCTTCCTGGGATCCTCCCCTTTGGTTTGACTGTTGAGCATCCCCTGTATGGTCTGCCCCTCCCTCAAGTTCCCCGGAGCGCTGGTCCCCCCGACGACCCCTCCCTGAGGAACTTGAATTGTTATCCTGGACATCTCTAGGCCGCCGGTAACAAATGATCTTGATACCACCGGAACTGGAATCTCCGCGACCCCTGGTACAAATCTATCCGGTGGCACCCCCTTGTTCTGTCGAGAACTTCGTCGGTGCTGAACTGTTTCCTTCGAAGTCTCTTGACCGGTCTCCATAGCACGGAGTTATCCGGTTCGAAGGACCAAAACTGTACACTCCACGATACTTGAGAATGCACAGGTATGGCCTTCCCCAAATCCCCTGTTGAAGGACCACCTCCAGATGGAGGAATTCCAGAATGCCGCTCGCCTTTTATGCTAACGGAAATTTCCGGATTCTATTATGCCAATAAATTGACCCCAAAAAGACTTTGTAACTGTAAAATCTTTATTTACCCCAAGACCCCAATGTCAAGAGATATCTATAAATGGCAAACTGTCCTCCAGCTTGACTATTCCAACTGACTAGCAGTTGTCAACTCATAATCTCACAAAAATTCACAGTGGCTTTTATACTAGTTTTACAGACAAGTTCGAATGCCCACAAGTCGAGCATTCGATCAAAAATATGAAATCATAACAAAGAAACGTTTTTGAAGAACAAAGAAAATTATGACCGGAAACAACACTCACTTCCGGTCACGTACAACAAAAATCAAAGTTCATGAAATGGAGACAAAGGAAGCACCCAAAATTGAACCCGTTTCCGGTTACAATCATTAATCCCCAATGACAAATTTCATGAAACGTTTCTTAACAAAGCAAAAATGACAATATTATTTACATAATATGAAAACGAAATGCTACGAACTAATCCTGGAAATTTCCAGCTTCGATCTTCATGGAAATTTCCTTCATTTCTTCAATCCGCGTGAACAGTTATGATGTTTTTATATTTGTTTATTGATTTGTTTATTATATTTTATGAGTCTGTTACTAAAATTCAAAATTAATTCAAAGACAGCAGTCGCCATTCCAATTTACTGACTCGTATGTGAGACAGAATTTAAAGGTGATTTGTTACAGAGGATTCTGTATAATTCTTACATAATTTACAAAATTACATAAACTCTCCCAGCTCGCCTATTCTGCCTGATCGCTTCTAATCAGATCATATTCCACCTAATCATGTTCAGCTAACCCCGTCCGCTCCAATAACCTCTCCGCAAGTTTGGTTCTGCATTAAGTACCTTCTTTCCTTCTTAATATGCTTGAAGATGAAAGGAAATTCCTATTGGGAATGTAAATCCCTAGAAATTTCCAAAATAGGGATAGTTTCTGCCTATCTGTAATTGCTTAAACCAAACAAGCTTAATAGGCAGAGATACATACACGTACGCTAAGCTGTAAGCTTGTCACCCGGAAGAGTTTTGCAACTCGTCGTTCTTATTTTATCACTGTTCATAACAAGTCTATATTTGGTAATGGTGTAAATGAGTTGTCATAAAAAGCCAGGCACAATCAGGAATGGTGTATTTTTTCTTTCCAGCAGGTTAATAAATATACTCTAAAAATATTTAGCAACCAGGCTACCAATATCTCATTTCTGTTAGTTAAAGGCTATTTTTAAAAGTCAATAAAGCTAACTTGATGTTAGAACATATTGATTTTTTACTGGACTGTATAAAAATATTTTTCATGGTTTCTATATTTCTGTTGAACGCTTTCTAAAAATCCTAGATTCCCTCGGTTTTTCTTATCAAGAATATGTCTGATATTCCATAACATTTAGAGTTTTGTACATTTTTACACCGATATAATTTTAAGAATGGTTTGGCAATGATTGGATGACATGCAGAAAAGTTGTGGAGATACAAAATGTTTTAAAAACTCATTCACTGATTTTCCTGTTTTTAGAAGTTGCTTATAAGCAAGCGATTTTATTATTACTATAAGGTGCATTTATAAACCAAGGGATATTTTTTCAATTTGCCATAACTTTTACAAGAATAATTCAATCTTAGCGGTTTATATATATTCTTGTAGCGCACTTTACCCTTGTAATTCCCTAGAATATTCATGAATATTATCAACTTTATTTGAAGAATACAGCAATGTTTCGAAAATGTACACTATTCGTTTCTTTTATAAAATACATGTATTGTTTTAGTCGATACTTTTGTACAAGCAAATTTCATGCAAATTAATAATTTAATTAATTAAAGAAAAATTAATTGGATGTAATGTGTGAACGCAAAACTAACACTTTTTGGTCTAGTGTGGCAAACTAATGGGGGTTTCACCTTTTGCTTAACAAGCCTTTACCACTCATAATGCTAGTACACTCAACGTTTATTGTGACTCTTTACTTCATTTTCAATCCCACACACATTTATTTTTCTCATGCACTCTATCTGAATTTGTTCGTAATCTGAGTTTTCTGCGTATCACATGGTGTGTCGTAGCCGCACAACAATATTGTTGGAATTAGGAGTGACTTGGTGGATGCTGTTATACGTTTGTATAATCGTTGGTTTAATTTTGTGCTTGATGGATTTGGTTTGCGTAAAATGTAAAAACAAATGAAATAAATATACAGTTCATTAAATGGTCAACAACGCATGGAGTCAACACGTATTGAGAATGCAATAGTACTGCGCTCATGCATCATGGACATGAAAACTCATGGCATGTACCATGGTCATATCATGTCATGCCAGATTACATGACATGACATGGGGGACTGCTACATGACCCATTACATGACATGAAGTATATGCATGTGCATGCATGTAAAATAAGGAAGAAATAATTGACAAACTAGTTATTAATCAGTAGTTTGTAGATATTCTTTACTTAAAATTAGATGGAAGCAATTATTTTTCCGAAATCTCATATTTAAAAGATTTGTAAATAGTAAAACGTAGCAAGTAAGTTAGCTTACACGTTATCTTTTTAACACTGGACATCCAAAAAACCTGCAAAATTTTGTGGCTCTTAAAAATAAATTTCATTTTATTACACAGTTGGTTGAAATTGAAAAATTTCATTTTTCATGTACATGCATGTGCATGATACATGACATGACATGAAACTTTAGTACATGAAGCAGTAGTTGACATGATATGACATGGGGATTTTAAAATGAAAATGCCATGAAGATTTTTTGTACATGACATGCCATGAGCCCAGCACTAGAAAGCAATAAAAAGTAAGTTAGCCAACCCAGCATGTTTACCTTACATTTTGGAATGCAAGAGGAGTAAGGGTACCCTACAGAAAGGAGTATCGGTAAAAATAGATGCCAACCTTTGCCAAAATCTTTCCTAGCGTCGAGATTCAACGTAAAAACGCTCAGCAGTATTACATTTTTGGTGTGTGGGGTATTAGTGTGTACCTACCCTGCACTTGCCTACTAAAACTGTAGAGACCTTTTCATGAAAATGGTTGTAATATATGAAATCCTTGCTTTTACCCTCCAATGTGCGATAGCAAGAACAATGGAGAAGGCAAAGTTTCCTTCAAGCTGCACTCATTCATTTGTTTGAAAAAATTCCGGTATAATCCTGAAACAATAAACGTTTTAGGCATATCACACGTTTTTTCGAATACTTTCTTAAAGTTTAAGCTGAAACCCCCAACCACTTTTCAACCTTTCTTAGAAAAGCTCTGATTATGGCGAGACGTATTTTTAACGCAACAGATAAATCAGAAAATTCCACAATACCAAAGTTCTCCAAAAGTGCGTTTTTACTCGTAGTATTGTATACCTATTTATGCGTTGCCGAGCTGCAACATCTACCTAACATTTTCATGAGAATTTAGACTTTTGTTAAACAAAGTCAATTGTACGCTAATCCTAATTTGTTAAAGAAGGAAATCCGTTTTCATTTACCATGTACTCCTTTTGCATACACACGTGCTACATTTTTCAACACGAATATTCATGTCAGCGTTACTCATATGCAAAAAAGTATCACAAGTCAAGGAATCCTATAAATTACCTGTTATTTTTTACTAATTGCATATTTCCCTTAAAGTTGCTTGAATGGATCAGTCGCCAATTTTTTAAATTCATTTTTCATAATTGCATTATTTAAACAAGCCGTACACCGTATGGAATGTTAATCCTTTGTGAACAGGTAGCTCCACCAGGTAACACCTTACAATGAAAAAATTCTGAGAATATATATTCAAGTGGTATTTTAGGTACTTGCAGTTGCTTGTTAAAATTGTAGCAGACCTTTTCATAAACCCTGTTGTAAAATTTGAAATCCTTGCTTCTAATCCCTAATGTGCGATAGCAAGAACAATAGAGAAGACAAAGTTCACCAGCTGCAGTCTTTCCCTGTTTGAAATAATTCCGTTATAATACTGTAACAATATACCTTTACACGTTTTGATGTATCCATTGCTACAGCATAAACTACAACCTTTATTAAAAATGATCTGAAAATAGCCGTACGGGTTTTTTCGTAAGACCTCTTTGCCTATTATCAACCAATCAAATCAAAAATAGATTGCAACACATTGCTTGTAAGAAATACACCTCAATGTATTTTATTTACTCTGCACCCGCAGCAAATAAATTCAAGGGTTGCCACTATACCACATTGGTATTGCTCATTCCTAATCTGAGCTTCAGCAGTGGATTGTGTAGCTTCTATCCGCTTGTTTGTCACAGTCTTGCTTTTACATCTGGGAAGGTCCAACTGAACATATTAGAGCTTCTTCAATAGACACAGCAATTCTAATGTTGTGGCTTGTTAAATAGACAGAATTTTTGATATAAAATTAATAAATTAATAAACAAAAAATTATGGAAGAAATTGAATCAGAACGCACTTCAGAAAATAGGTCGGCCACCTTCGATTCACCAGCAACTCAGACGGTTCCAGCAATTGTTAATCAAGAGATTGATTCAGAAGCAACCAAGCTTTTGGCTATTTTTCCCAATGAGGTTTGATACAATCAACTTTACAAGCAACTATACAATCAGATCATTGTAGAAACAAGTGTAACATGTTTACAAATTTGTTAAACTGTTTTATTGCAGATCTGGCTGGAAATCTCTAGGAGATTTGGCACACCGGATGATTATTCAAATCTTGAAAAATCATCGCGTTTATTTGGCGAAATGCTAAAGTCTCTCAAAACCAAAATCTTATTTCCAGAAGTTATCAAAGTTATTGCTGCCCAACTTCTACGAAAGGATGTGCGCCAGATTTTACTGAACTCGCGGTTGGTTTGCAAGTATTGGGAAGCCGGAGTAGACTCGGTTCTAAGCAGTTTTTCTACTGACTGTAAACTGGTTGAGCTCCATCAATTACATAATGACAGCTGCAGGCCATTTAAGGGAACTACCACAGGTTTTAAAAGTATAGAGAAAATTCAGTCATTTTTGCAACAATTTGATGAAGCCTACGCCTCCACAAACAGAAATCCATTCCTTGGTGGGGTCGTTTGGATTCATTACAAGAGGGGAAATTCATTCACTCAGCTACTATTGCAGGTTTTAAGGTTGTATGGGCACCACGTTGTGAACTTCGCGGCAGGATTTTTAGCACCTAGCTCCGACTTACCTGAAGATTTGATTTTGTGTTATGAACGGTTACGGGAAATGTTACATCATATGCCCAATCTAAAAGAACTTGGAATATCAACAGGAGCATATCCTTGGCAAACATCCAAGGAAGCACATGAAGCGTTGCATTTACATATGCAATCGTGTGTATTTCCAGAACTGATTTCTCTTCAGCATTTAGATCTAAGGGAATTTCCAGCATCCGTGCATGGTGCACTATTGCGCAGTTATTCACATGTCACAATTTTAAACACACAGTGCTAAAGACACACAAACACAAACGATTTGCTGTACTCACGCCAGATGCCAAACTTGAGTCAGCTTGGCCTGGTCCTTCCAAATAACGAAAGTTTAATCCAATTTGAAAGGGCAAGCGTTACATGGTCATTAACAGGACTACACATTCAAGTTGGTTCAATTAATTTCGACTGGGAGAAATTGTTTCAAATTTTGAAAAATCGTTGGGCCGCTACCCTAACTGAGTTAAAGATTGAAGTTCGATTACGCCTTCATAATGACCCTACAATGAAAATTTTTCCTTCCTTGGAGCTACCAAACCTGAAATTGTTCTTGCTTTGGTCAAACTATTCTATTTCAATGGATTTTATTTTGCCGATGAGCAACGCATTGGAGCGTTTACAAGTATGGTATTATCGTAGACCAGCACAGGATGACGAGTTCATTCGAAATGAAAACGTTGTAAAATTGTACTCCTTTCGCAGAAATCTAACGCAATCAAATATTTGGACGTTGTTTCCCAAACTGAAAAATTGTGATTATTACGATCGGTATGTTGGCTATCGAGTATCTAATCGACGCTCTTATCATTCTACGAACAGCGCAATAAATTCGTTTACAGTACAACATGGTCAATAGGGTGAAAACTTAGGTTAGGTTAGTTGACCCAAATGTTCAAATTTAGACACGGAATCTTTAATTTTTGGTGGATATTGTAATTTAAGTAAACTTCAAGGATTCCGAGAATGAAAAATCATTTTTAATAAATGCTTATAAAAGCGCTTTTCTTAAATCAATAGTTTAAAGTTTTGAAATAATTCATTTCATGCTGAAAAACAAGACCAGAATAGTAGAAGTTGTTTGAGATACTGTATGACGAAAGAACACTAACAAGTTATATCAGGTTTGATTCTGCAAACGGATGAATCGATGTAGTTGTATTTGTCACATGTAAAACGAATTAATTTTTCAGATACAAATTTTATGATATTTCTTCTGAAATCACTGAGTTCTAAACATTAAATTGTTACGGTGTGCAGAAAAGTTTACTGCAAAATGTTGGCCAGTATCATTCCAGGTTAGGGCTTAGAAATTGGCGGTATATTCTTCGAAAAATCCTGCAAACCATGTATAAACGTTTTTTTTAATTTTCTTGAAAAGCACAGTAAGCAATACAAAGTTGGTGTACATAAAGGGTACTAATAGAGGCTATAATAGATATAAACATTTTTTGAGTAGTATGAATTAGTTTTGCACCCCAGACTCTAGGGCTTATATCTTGTAGTGATATATTGATACTACGTCGTACACACTTTATTTTTTTAAGTGTTTTACACATGTGTTTTATTCGCAATACTAATATAGATATTTTAAAAACTTGTTTGTATATTCGCTAATTTATCAGTGTATCCGAATAGAGAACATAGTTGGTTTTTGTTTTTCTTAATGTCTGTTTATAATAGCGTATTAATTATTAAGATTGGAGACTTGGGATTTTTATGAATGAAACAATTTGCAAAAAGGTGCAATTAGGGATTTAGAATCTATAACTTGTTTGCGTGATATCTGATATGTAAAGTTATTTAAAAATATTGATGTGCATTAGATGTCTAAGTTTCTGCCTAACGTAACTTTATGAAATATATCTTAAATTGTTATAATTGTTATATGCCGCAGTTTATTACAAGTGTTGTGGTTTATTTCAATTAATTGCTATTTATTCGTAAAAACTAGCATTGAGTTATTAATTGTAAACACAATATTTGTTTTAGTGCTGTAGAGTAATCCAACTGTTTATTTTAAACAAAGGTTTTGTAAGTTTTAACTTGATGGTAACTGGTGTATGTTTATTTGTCTTAATGAAAGTGCATGATAAGACATACATATACTGTCATGACGTTGCACAAAGTTAATGCAATTACAGTTTTTAAACAACAAAAAAGGCCTAGAATAAAAATATTAGAAGAAAGCAATTAATAGCCTTTAGTGCTTTTCCATAAGATGCTTAAAATCCGTTTTCTAATTAAACATTCCCAGTTTTGTGGAATTATTTTGTAACACATGAAAAACCTATAAACGCAGTAATATTACACATTACATACAAAAGTTCACAAATAAATTTTAAAACACTATCCAGATTAGCAAACACTTACAAACAATATTTACATGACGCAGCATAATATAGTTACAATGTTTATCACCTGAACACTATATGCAATTAACACACCCATGTTCACCAATTGCTGTTACTTCAACACACAAATCATATGATGCGAAAACATTTACGTTGATAAAAATGTATATGGGGTAGAACACAAAATGTGGTTGCGACATTTCTATAACTTTTTTGTAACCATAGAACCAATAATAAAGTTTTATTACATTATTCATAATATTCAACAGTAGTAACAAACTAATATCAAGAGCCAACTACCAACTAACCCCTATGCTACCTTATAGTTTACACTTTTACATTCCTAAAATTTATGTTTAAAATGTTATTATTGCATAAAGAACAAAGAAGAATTTTTGACAAATCTCAACAACCTATTATTTTAAATAAGGTGTTATTAGCAGCAGGTTCAATTTACGTGAATTGGGAGGATATCTTAACCAAAGAAAACTGTGAAAGGTTGACTATAAATATACGCATGAATTTACGTAACTAACAAATGTATGCAGTACTAAACTACATTACGTTTTTTTCAAAAAAACGTAATGGTTTAAAAAATTTTCGTGAAAACCCGTTGGTGAAAATTGTTTATTTAAAGAGTTTTAAACCTAAATCATCTAAAGTAATTTTTAAGGCCACACAAGTTTTACGAAATTTTTCATTACGGATATTGCCACTGTCAACTCTTAGGTTTCCAAATTTTACTTTATATTTAATGCAAATTTCTCATATGATTCCTGAGGCTGCTAGAATATCCAAATTTTCCACCGCAAATCTCGCATTCAAACTTTTTAATCCCGGTGTGCACTGTATTATGATTTTGAAGTTCCGGCTTTGTGACAAAAGCTCGTTGACAAACAGAGCATTTAAAATGCTTTTCACCCAAGTGTAGCTGTATATGTCTTCGAAGTAACGCCAAATCTTTAAATATTTTGCCACAAATCCCACAGTTCTGTTTTTCATCTTCTGAATGCTTCCGAGCAACATGACCTGTCAAATGGGACGAGTGGGAAAAACTAGTATTGCATTGATTGCAAAAATAAGGTTTTTCTTTTATGTGGGCTTGAATGTGAGAATGTAAATGACCAAGTCTTAAATAATTGGAGCCACAGAACACACAGCTAAATTTCTTGATACCTGAAAACAGTAATTTTTATCAGAAAGACCACTAACATATTATAAAATTAAATAGCCTTCATGCATACCTTGATGCGTTCTTCGATGTGCTGCTAAGTTGTTTGTTTGTTTAAAACTTTGATGACAGATATCACATGAGAACGGTTTATCCTCCACATGACGACGCATGTGTTGTTTCATATTGCTATTGTCAGAGAACGTGTTTTCACAAAGCGGACATTGGAAAGGCTTTTCTCCAGTGTGTACAATACCATGGCGCTTTAAATGATGTTTCCATGCGAAAGACTTGTCACACTGGAGACATTTGTAAGGCTTTATTTTTTGGTGAACTTTACGGTTGTGTAAATTTAAATATGCTTCTCTTGAGAAAGTTTTGCTACAAGTTTCACACTTTGACATGTTTGCACTTTAGTATGTTTGTAGCTAGGTTTTACTGATTTTTAAAACCTGCATATCAGTTTTGAAAAATCTTAGAATATAAAATTTTGCAGCACGATACGTGACAACTTTCGTAAAATACACACGTTCTCTACATGCACTACTCTCGATTAGTAATTTTAGGTTTGTATTTAGCTTCCAAGGAGTGCGGAAATCTTTCTGATAATTGTGCTAACTTTTGTAAATGTACATTGGAATGCCAATTTTTTATGCGTGTCTGGCAAAATATTTCTTACAGACACAAGTCACGTAAAATTGGAACCCCTGAACTTTCCACGTAGTTTAATTGCTAAAAGATCAAAATAAACCCTTATAACGTGGAATACGTGTATTTGTTTGTGGCTAATTCACATCTGTTTCATCTGTTTTCACGTAATTGAGTGTAAAGAAAGAACACAATACATGCAACGCTTCGTTCGTGATCACAGGACACAGACGGTATGCCTAAAACGAAATGACCGGAATGCAAGCTTTACCCGAGATGTGAACAAACAACAGCAACACGTAGAGCGTTTATGTTGCCCCTATGCCGCGAAAGCAACATCCTGTATTTTCATCTGAAGACCAAAAGAATGAACATGTTGAGCAAATTCCTATTTTTGATGTGAGCTTTAAACACTAACTTTTTCACATGGCAATTAAATACGAACATTTAGTGGTTAAAGTGGGGTTACAATTATTGTGTTGTCAAAGCCTATATGGTAATTAAAATGGGGAAGCCAAGCAGTCAAAGTGGGAATTCGGTTGGAGCAGGTATCAGCTGGAATGGGAATTTCAAAAATACGGGTCAGCCCTTGACGTGGGAATTGTTTGCATTACAAGAGAAACTAACGTAATATTACGTTCTCCCACCGGAACGTAACGGCATGAGAGAACGTATAAATCCGTTTCCCCACTCAGCTGATTCAATAGGGCTACGTACAAACACGTTTTTTCGCTCGCAAAACGTCTTTCACCAGGCGTAATAATACGTTTTACCACTCAGCCAATCAGATTGCGAGAACGGAATTTTCCGTTTTCCCGAGTTAGAAAACGTACTCGATCAACGTATTATTACGTCTTCCCAAACGTAAACACTAACGTATTGTCAACTTTGTTACCTATCTCTCTACTATTTAAACCTTTTTCTTATTTATATATGCTTTAAAATATACCGATGCATAATTGCTTATCCATAAAAGCAAAATATGCAAACTTAGGTTTCATTACTCATTTTCATTAAATTATATAATCTTGTTAATCATAAAAACACAAAATGCATTAAAACTGATAATGTCTTACAACGTCTTTTGAATATACCTAATCAATGCATTCGGAAGTACTGATTTCAACTGCTGTGAGAACTGCTTATACAAGCAGACATTTTATAGAAAACTTTCTTTATCTCTCTGCCACGTTACGTCAGTCTTGCTAATGGGCTTTCTTTGAATTGCGAAATATTTAATTCAAATGTTTTTGCATGCCAGTTAAAAACGGGATAATGAATCAACACAACCTTCGAATGAAGATATTTTGCTTTGAGTATTAATTAGTGGAAGTGTAATACCATAATTTGTGTGACGTAACTGTAGATTACCGCCAATGTAAACCTTTTGTTTGATTGTATTGCAATTTCAATGAAATCTTCATACCTTTGTACAGAACAGGACACTGGAATGCAAGCTACTCAAGTGTTGCTCCATTACACGCCGAAAATCATATTAAATACAATTATATTGTCTAGTTCTTTTGTATAGCTTCAAGATACTAGAACATAAAAAGTAACAACAATGGCATTGGAAATATTTTTAAGTTTACATGCTTTTGCTAAACAGTTATAGACGGTTTTATGATAATATTGAATTTTAAATTAAAGAAAAACCATTAATCGGGCAAAAACGTGTTTACATGTTCATTCCTACCTGGGCTGCTGCCAATTTCCCCCACGCATTATTTCAAAAAGTCTCCTCTGAGCATTGTCAACTGTTTCATCGGAATCAACATTTTGAACCGCAGTTATCACGTAGGATTTAGCGTCGTTGTATTCTGGTCCTTTAAACCAGTTGATGGAAAGCCATTCAAAATGCTCGCTGCGAGAGCCTATGAGTTTCCGGAATACGTAAAACTGCAAAATTCTAAACTTTTACAAAAAGGAATCGTTACAAGTAGTAATAAATGAGTGGCCATGTGGCTTGGTTTAAGCCCCTTTTAACCTGGATTGGAGCACATTTACTCTGGTTAGGCCCCATGTACCGTGGTTAGGCCCCATTTACCCTGGTTTAGGCCCCATTTACCCCGGTTTAGGCCCCATTGAGTCTGGTTTAGTTACCATTTTGCCTGGTTAGGAGCCTATTTTGCTGGTGTAGTTCCTAAATAGAGTTTTCCAAAAAGATTGAGAAAGGTTTCAATACGCACAAATTTGAGGTAAGACGATCGAGGAGCTCGTAACTTTGTGAGTTAATAGAAGAGTCATAAATAAGTATTTGTGCAAAAAATCGTGACCCCAGCTTGCTTCTTTTAAGAGAACCACTTATCTGAAATTTAGGATGCAAAATTTTTTCTAGCGGCATACGTGAAAATTTTCTTACTTTAAAAGTTAGTGGGTGTTACAACACAAATTTTTACCATCAGATCATAAATGTTATGCATTATATAATCCGCATACTCAGCAGAATCCAATGCAGGTACATGCGGCTCGCTAATGCTACTGGTATTTTTAGTGTCAATCAAATTTAAAAGTAATCGAAAGCAAGTATTTTAATATTCAATTCAACATTGTTAATGTTCTTCTAGGAAAATTGAAAGTATATGTAGCAAGTAGAATAGCCTAAAATATAAAGCAATTTATGGACTCTCTGAATCGCATTAGCATTTTAATTTGAATAGAAAAATGTAGTTGTTACAAGAGATTTTATAAAACATAACCTCAAAATTTCACGAAAATCGAGTGCACCCATTTTTCGAAAAACCGCATGTCCGGTTCTGTAAGTAGGATAATGCTTAGGATCAAATAAAATAAACCCAAGATACCTTGACTTATATCAACACAAACGAGTGCCAGTTGACGGGTTTTGTGCACATCCATGAAGAAATACAGAGCCCGGAAAAAGTCAATGCTCAAAAATCGGGGAAATCTCGGAAAAATTACATTTTGTGAATGTCTTTGCTACTTTTGTGTTAGAGCACACTTTTCCATGGATGAAGCGTACGCATGTATATAAGTGCATGGGCTATGCGTATTACTAATCAGATTAACCATTCTCTTTAATTGCTTTTAAACAAAAGCAAGGAAACCTTTCTCAATCTTTCTGGAAAACTCCACGTATTTACCCTGGTCTACGGAAAATAAAGCGGACACACGGACACGACATCTTAAATAGCTCTCCTGCAGACGCAGCGAGCTAATAATAACCAGCTCGTCTGTTTCGCACCAAACCGAACGTCAGTAATAGAGCTTGGCATGTACTAATTGCTATCCGAAAATAAAGGAGTAATGTCTCCTAATGACTTTTTAGCGGACATTTGGGGTTTTTGTTTTCGGCTAACTCAGCAAGCAAACTTAGCGGACCTTTTGACTACCTTAGGGGACAAAAACTTCAAATATTTTTTCAAGTCTTCTCTTGGTATAAATATCATTCAAAATACCATGGACAATTTTATGTGTGTTACTAATAATAGTTTTGCCGTTCTTGGTGAACTCCAAGAGCCAATACCAATTCCTAACAGCAATTCATAATATGATAATGTTAAGTGAAAATGAACATGCAAAAAAGTCATTGGGAGACATAACTCCTTTATTTTTGGATAGCAATAGGATTTTTCCATTTATTTATACATTTAATTTTTTTAAATACTGCGCCAATGTTTTTTAATTCAATAATGATATTCTAAAAACATAACTTAATATTCACTTATTTGCCTGCTAATTGTATGTATTGGTATATCCAGACATAGAACACACGTGATTTTCGTTTTTCTTACGTCCATCTAACATACTTTTACTAAGATAGCAGATTGGCTACTTTGAATTCGTATGAATAAAAATATAGCAAAAATAAAAAATTGAGTTAATAATTAGGGTACTTGGATGCGTGACATTAATTAAAATTAATTCTCAAATTTTTCAAAAATATTCCATCTAAATGATTAAACACTTACATGTGTACAAAAATTAGGTTGCAGGATAAACGTGTACTTACTGATATAATTCGTTTTATTATAAACTTAGGTTTCTATTTTCAGTAGCGTCAGATACTAAATGCGAACATTGGAACATTGTAATAAAATTATGCAAAAATACGGAAACTTTATTTATAATGGTTGTGCACCAGAACCTATTTCGCACACTCAAGAAGCTACGAGCTACATCTAATAACTATGTCTACATATTTTTAGTAAGTTTCCCTGTAAAAGCAAGATTTCTAAAAATACCTATTACCTACATAATACATTTTCATTACTTTGTTCAACAATCATTTAAAAGACAAAGACAAACGCGATATAACAGATGCACAAGTGAAATAATACTTTCAGTACAAGTTATATTTAATGTGTTTGTCTTTCCACGGAGCAAAATATTCAAAAATGGTAAGAAATACAGATGGATATTAAAAATGATAAGAAAACAAATATTATTATATTATTAAATATTACGTAACCTGAATACGATTGGATGTTTGACTACAACTCTTGACAAAACAAATGACATGACTACTTAATGGCACTTGTAAATTTTAAAATTGTATGTCCTTCTGGTTTTCAACCTAACTGTTTTCTTTTTTGTTTCTATCGCTTGACGCTTTAAGTACAAACTCAGTTCTACAAAATTGGCATTCAGACGGGATTTCCTTTGTGTGTGTACCAACGTGCATTTCAAGTTCATTGTTTTTGACATATTGTTTGTTGCAGAAAATGCACGTAGGCAAGTCCTTTGGAAATTCTGAAATTTCAGTTTTTTTTTTCAAAAAATTCTTCCAATACTTGTGATTTTTGAAAAAAACACAACATGCCTAAATGTACATTCATATACCTCCGTAGACCGTTTTTATTTGCGTAACACTTTTCCTGTTTCTCACTGGTATGTGAATTTGTGTATTTTTTGGATATGAGAAAAATTTGTTTGTATACCGCCGGATAAACCTTGTGCAACGTGTGTAGTATTTATAGAATTTCTTCATTTTCAACTTCCACAAACGGAAACCATTGTTCACAAAACAGTTTTTCTTGTCAAAAACCTGGATTTTATTTTGTTTATTAATCACGATAAACTTTGAATGTGTATTGCAAAGTCTGGTAAAACACAAATGCCAGCATACGCACATGTGGTTGAA
The DNA here is from genome assembly GCA_029691765.1 of Entomobrya proxima. NCBI lineage: Eukaryota > Metazoa > Arthropoda > Collembola > Entomobryomorpha > Entomobryidae > Entomobrya > Entomobrya proxima. Next base: position 50,974,117 of record CM056169.1, read on the forward strand.
TGGTAATATTATTTTGCGCTTGGATTTTATTTCAGCAAGTAGGATGCCGATTCCAATGGTCCACAATACACCATGCGGCAGATAAACGCCCAGCATGTGTTCCAATTTCACAAAGTCACCAGCAGTAACAATATCGTCTTTATTCAATTGCTCACCTAGCAGTTTACTTTTGCGTTTGACAACTAAATCATACCAGTCATCCACCTTTTGTATTAATCCACTCTCTTTTAATAACTTCACTGTGTGCATTATCAAGTCACGATTAATGGTATAAGTCAACATATATATGTTAAGCTTCGAGAGTTCTTCAGAAAGAACAAAGCATTGTACGTAGTTGCTGCCTTCTGAAACTTTCATACGTCGTTTAATATCCAAAAACAAATCCTCAGCAGCTTTTGTATCCACCATTAGCAAATGATTGGTTTTTAGATAGTATGGTGCTAGTAAAAAATAATAAGTGGCTGATTTTTTAAAATGTACCACAGAAATATTGAACGCATATATTAAATTTCTTCGCTTATACTCTTTGTATCTTGATTCCCATCCCTTTGCACCAATAACTCTTTAAATTGAGACTATTTAAATTCATGCAGAAGGATGTTGTTACAATAGATCACCTCCTTTCCCCTCTAGTATATGTATAGATTAAGGAAAATAATCGTCTTAAAATTTATCGCATGGAAATTTCCAAGCAAAAAATCTACGATTCCTCCTGCCTTTGTGAAGATGCTTGAAACATACATCGCTGATGGAGAGATGAGAGAGATACACACACGTATGCCAAGCTCTTAAGTTGTCAACATGAAATGTTTGACGTCATTCGTCATTCTTATTTTAATACCTCAACTGTAAATAACAATAATAAGTCTATATTTGGTACTGATAATAATAAATTTTCATAAAAAGCCAGACATAAGCAGATAGGATTAGTTTTTTTCTTTGAAGAAGATTAATAAATATTTTCGAAAAACAACGTTGTATAAATACCCATCTTCGTACTTAGTACTTGCTAAAAACATGTTGTTGTCAGGTTAGATATATTTTTCCACTGGATAGAGACTCCAGTTGCTTATTTATATTTCACAAATCCCTCTGCGTTATTGTGAAGAGAACACCTTCACATTGTTGAACTTTGCTGACGAGAGATTAATTTCACTAGTCCATTATTCCACGCAACTCTAGGTATTATTATGCGGTTGTTGTTAGTATGGGACAATGCTTTATTGGATTTTTTGCTCGAAGAAACCTGGGAATGGGCTGTCTAGCTAATCCTTGTACATGTGTTCTATGGTCTAGTCAATACAGATGATTTACTAACAAAAAACAAACAACAAGATAGCCTATTTCTAAAAATAGTAAACTGCGTAATTTTTATGTTAATTATGACATATGACCCTAAAGCTTGAATGTGTAGGACAAACAAGACTAATACATTATTGTGGAAACATTTTGCTTGTATTTCTTATTATATTACAACAAATTCTTAATAAAGCAAATAAACGACATTTACATGGTGCAATTTACCAGCAAATTTTGATCTTTCAATTTATTCATGTACTACCTAAGGTGTGAATATAACAACACAATAAACCTACAATGAATAATTCCTAAAACTGATGCATAGAAACACTTTTTCTGGGAACGCAGTTTCCTCAAAGAAGATGTAGTCAAAATATCACTATCCAATTATATATTTAGAGAGGTATATTCACAGTAATGCATACAAATTTTAACATTTCGCGCCAAATAATATAGCAATCCTAAATTTCTGACAATACAAGTGAATAAATTTCAAGGATACTCTGACAAAAGTACTGCAAGTTATTTTTGACAAATTTAAACTTTTAAAGAAAATATCAAACTACACGGCATTTGATATTACTTTTTCATAGAATACGTTAGTACGTTGTTCTTGCCCAAACCTTTTAAATTCCCTATTTTTATCTAGATGGTTTAAGCTAGTCATAAAATTGTCGTCGGTCTAAGCCTCAGCTCAAAATCTTGTTTCTGTAAAAAGTTATAATGCGAATCTTGCATTTTTTGACCATCACAACGTACTAACGCATATCCTTCATTAGACATTTAGTAGTTCTATTTTTCAAGCAAAGTTTGTTTCTTTTTTCATGCACGTTCTTGTACCGTTGGGCAGCAAATTCCATTCCACAAAATTGGCACTCATATGGAGTTTCCTTAATATGTGCACGAATATGTGTCTCAAGCTCATGTTTCCTGGTAAACTGGCGATTACAGAACACGCAAGTAGGAGCGCCTTCTGAAAATCCTGCAATTAACATCAGAACATTACACCTTCCATTATATTCTTCATTATGTCAAGCAAGCACGCATTAGAAATACAAATTTCAAATTACCTAAATGTAGGCACATATGAGAACGGAATCCATCTTGACTAGCAAATCGTCTCTGACAAAACTCACATTTTCGGTGTTTCTCTTTTGTATGTGTTTTTAAATGTTCCATCCAGGGCCATTTCAGAGCATAAGTTTTATCGCAAAACTCACAAGCATAAGGGCGTTCTCCAGAATGCAGTTTGCGATGGTTTAACAATGTACTTTTCTGTCTGAATGTTTTAAAGCAAATGTCACATCCAAGTGGCTTCTCGCCTGTATGAAAGAGCCCATGGTTTAGCAGAGCTTTTTTCTCAGTAAATCCTTTTCCACATAGTGTACATTTAAACGGTTTCAAACCCTGGTGAGTATTTTGATGCTTTTTAAGGGAACCTTTTTCATGAAAACTTTTTTCGCACAGGTCACACTTGTACGCTTTTACGCCGGAATGATAAATGTAGTGCGTTTGTAAGTCTGAATTACGCGAATATGTTTTTTCACAAAGCGTACATTTATAAAGTTTCCGTTTATCAACTTTATGAACATTCTGGTGACTGGTTAAATTTGACTTGATTTTAAAACATTTTCCACACTGTTTGCACTTGAATGGTCTGTTGTCAATATGAGAAGCTTTGTGAGCTGCTAAATGAGCGCCCTGCGTAAAAGATTTTGGACAAATGTCACACTTAAACGGCCTCTCTCCTGTATGCAATCTTATATGTGAATTTAACTCAGCATACCGGAGAAAAGATTTTTCACAATAAGAACATTTAAAAGGCTTGATTCCTAAATGACCATTGACGTGGTCTTTGAACTGGTCAGATCTGTTGAATGTTTTCCCGCATGTTTCACACGAATGAAGTTTTTTTGGATTTGACCCCATGTTTTAATGTCAGATGCTGATAAATTTTTCTTAATAAATAATAATTTGCCAATTTTAAAACCAACTTTATTTTTGTGACTTTGTATCATTAGGACGGAACACAGAGAAACAGATGATTGAACTGCCTGTTTGTTTTTGTTGTGATTTCCTATCTGCTGCATGTATCATCACGTACCTAAGCGTGTGCGTGTGGGGAATAGCGCTGGGAGTCAACACGATACTTGCAATGCAGTCAAGTGGTAAGCAAGTACACAGAATGCATGCTTTGACTTTTTACAGAAAAAAACAGCAGCAAAAAGTGTTGCATTCAGCTTCCCCAAAGCCCGTAGACAAAATAACACGGCATTTTTTTCTACACACCGGAAAAATGTTTACGTTGATCCAGTTCACATTTTTCCTGTCAGCTCTTGACACCAAAACATATTAAGCTCGGCTATTTTCATTTAACACCGTTTTTGAAGCTTTTGTTTGATTCATAATCTGTGCGTCAACATGAAGAACAAGGGAGATAAAAATATACCAAAGTTTATAAATTTTCAATTTTTGACAATTTATATTAATGTCTGGTTTTCACTGAATAAAAATAAAATCTGAAACAATATAGTTTTGTCACACCGCTGCTGCCAGTGTTTCAAAGACTCTTCACACAAATATAATACACTAAAAACAAGGACAATTCGAACAATTGTGCAGTCAAATATTACAAGTACCGAAAAACTTTTATTACATACATATAACACGAGCATATGGTAACACGATTATTTAATATCTTCCAGTTTTAAAAATACAAACAAACTCAAACGTACACCATGGGCAAAAAAACAGCTGACAGATGTTGAATGCGTGCAGTTGGGTAGGTTTGTTTAGTTTTGGGCTCAGCTCTTGACTGCCACAGAAAACTCACCTGTGCATTAACACCAACACTTGCCACTGCCACAGCTTGGCAGAGCCGGGCTCATCCGCATGCTTGACCTGTCCACAGCCTACGGCATTCTATCGGAGATGACAATCTACAATTTCCAGAGAATAGTGAGGTTTTACTTGGATACTTGACCAGGAACAACCTTTTAAATGCGACATTGGCCAAGCCCTATTTATCCTAATCAGTAACCCAACAACTCAGAAACAAAGCCACACAAGACATACATTTACAAATGCATAAAATATACTGCAGATTTTGTTTAAAAAAAGAATTTTAATTACACGTGAAAATAATTAACTAAATTGTATGTGGTTTAGTATTAATAATAAATCTGTCACAAAAATGCAAGAAATGCAGGCAAATCTGTTGTCTTTTTGTGTTTGTAGTGAAATCTCACATGATAGACCAACCTTGCAATGCTGCGCGTGTGTCAGAGAGAGAAAAGAATTCAGACCCAAAACAATGCGTGCAACGTATGTTGATAATACATAGATGGTATTGTGTGTTCAAAATGAGTTGCCGGTTTTTGCTGTTTACACAAGGACACAAAGACACACAGCAAAGCAGCACTTTGCCTTAACATGCATTTTCCCTAAAATCCGTGAAACCTGTTGGTCATGTCTGTCTACCAATACATCAAAATTTTACAAGAGCTGAGCAAATTCCCATTTTACTGTTATTCATCAGCTGTTGGTATAAAAATCTGTTTCCAGATTAGAAAGTTTAGTTCATCACTTTATTAAATCCGGTGTAAAATGAGTATACGTCAACGTTACCTTTATGTTACATATATTATGTGTAATATCTGTAATACTTTTGCATCTGCAAATTGACTATTAAATGTAGACTTATGGAAGTACAATCTTACATTGATAGTGCTTACATAATTCTGATTACAAACTTTTGTGAAGTTCTGTATAAGTTTACAATAATTACACTTCTACTTGTTTAACATGTAAATCCCAGCTTCAGTAATTCTATAAGTCTCTTCTACTGTTCTGTTCATCTTATATCTTAAATTTACACCACCAAATTTAAAAAATCTCCAAAAAATGAACCAAAAAATTCATATTCAAAATTGTTACATGAATTACCACTACACGTTGAAGTAATTTCATCAACTCTTCTGAGTAATTTAACTCTGAAAGTCATAAAGTATATCCTAAACTCATGAAATACCCCGTAAACAATTCAAGGAATAAAAACAGGAGCGTAATATAAAATTTTAATTTTAAAATTATTCCAGATATATTATCTTACATTGATAACATAAATTCCGTTGACAATTTGAATGTATATATTTAGGAAATATTAGTATGTATTGGAAAAACCCGTTGACTATTAGCGTACATTTATTTGATAAAAGCCATGTGGTAAATAGGTTCACCAGTAACCTATAACTGTACACCAGTTAGGTTTATAATCACTATTTGATTTTCTAACTACGCACCATTTTAAAATTCCAGGATACATATTCAGATGGTTTGAGTCAAACATCAAAATTTCAGAAAACTGTGCTAGGCTACTAAATCTTGGTTTGGATTCCATTTTCAAAGTTTTAACATAATGGCAGTTTGTTGTAGTTTAATTGACAAATTGAAAAAGACTTCTGAACCGATAATCTTTTAGCCGACTATAAAATGTTTGACCACAGGAAAATATTATTTTTCGCGTGTCATACAAAGACTCTTTAACTGCTTGTTGCAAAATATTGACATTAAACACTAAATTCAATTATTGCAATGCTGGAGCAAGAATAATCATAAAACATGAAAAAACTCCGTTTTTCTTTTACATAGGAACACTTTGGAATTAATAAAGATACGCAAATATGAGCAACATTATTAATACTAATTGTGTACAGAAGTCAAGAATAATATTTTACATTGATAATTTAATTGAAGATTCTGATTGAACATTTAAATGCTTTTTATATAAACTTTTAATTACTGGTTCTAAATAGTTTTTACATAATTCCAATAACTTACTTTAATTAAAACACACAAAAATAAACTAAATGCCTCACATACCATCACAAAAGCGATTTTTGTTTGTTTAATGCTGAAAGGAGCAGAATTTCATCATAAATGAATTTAACTCTCATGATAAAACCACATATCTGCATACCACAGGTGTCAAGGTAAACCAAAAACACAAAATTCACTGTTAATGTTTTCGTTTCCTGTAATTCATATAGGATTAGAACTTGATCGATTTAAAAACAGTAAAGGTTAGAATTCTGGTTAGAAATTAACGAAACTACCCAAATGAAACGCTAGGGGATTACAGATATATAATGTTAAAAAATACGTTTTCGTTACGCTATAAATCCACTCTTACATTGACGGAATTTATGTCATTGATACATTTTATATAACCTAAGAATTGTTTGCTTGGGCTAAGATCTTTGATCATAGTTTTCAACCGCTTATCTATCTGGAACCCTATTAAACTTTCGTACTTTCTGTTCTAGTGAAAACGACAAAAATGTCAGAAGCCTATTTTAAAGTACAGTTTATCTTTTTCATGAATACAATTTTACATTGATTGTACTCGTTTAACAAATAAAATATGACGCTTATAACATGCTTATCATTAACGTAAGCATTATTTCAATAGACGTGTTGTTTACAAATAACCATGTGCTACCAAAACACAATCAACGCTATCTTATGAAAATATGCCACTTACAAGAATTAAACACAATCCAGTTTTTTGTGTGACTGTCAATCTGAAATGGCTTTTCTGATGGCAAGGTAATTGAAGGCAGACTTGATGCTGGAATAACTATACTAGGTTATAATCTGTTTTTAAGAATGTGATTCCAATAGCCCAGAGTTTACTGTAAAATCAAAAATGAAATACCTATAATAAATATTTTATAAGACTTTTGCTGAGATTCAAATTTCACTGTAATATTCAATTTTTATAATATGGTATTGAAAGCTTACTTTTTAGTCATTTGCCATGTACGAAACAGAAACCACAATACGTCTCCCGATTTCTGGAAAGGCACGTTGACGCCAAATATGAACTGCAATTTGACATAACCATCTCTTCATTTTGATAGTGTTTCCCCCAATCGCTCCTTTACGTGGTCTCCAATGGTCACGGTGGCAACTGCTTCTGTATTTATATAAAAAGAAAGAAATTTGTGGTCGTAAAATTTAATTGCTGCAAAGCTGCAAAGGAATTTGATTTCTGACAATTCTGATATTTAACTGGAGAAGATTTCAGGTTTATTAAGCAATGATTTGCATACCTGACTGTGGGATTACACAAATGTTTGGTTCAGCGTCATTATATTTCCATAGAAGATAAGGACAACAAAAAGCTCACAAAAGTGTTAAGGTTATTAACACAGTAAATTATTTGCAATGCTTCAGTGTAATGTCAAACAAATTTACCGTCGTTCTGCATATCCAATTTTGTAGCAGTTTCATACTTGAATATTGCAATACAGTTTTCTAAATCGTAAAATAAAATTTAATGGGGTACGAAAAACAAAAAACACAGACACAAAACTTTTGTGAGAAGTTTTCAAGGTTGGAAAATCAGGTTGTCGCTCGTCGTTTGGCAAACAAAGATGGCGTAATAGAGAAGGCACGCCGACGCGTCTATCTGACTGAACTAGAAACAAAATTGAATAAAAACGGATGTGCCTGCATTTGCTTCTGCTTACGAGGCTGACAGAGAACTACTGAACATTCAATTGTACATCCCAAACCTCTGTTGTCTGAATAGTAAACACAATAGATAGTGTACACAAGAATACACGCATATATGGAAAAGACAGCCATCAGTGTAGTGATTATATATTAGCGATTCTCTGAATTTTGGAATAAATGTATGTAGAATCGAAGGGTAGGTTACTTCAAGCCTGTAAAATGCTATCCTTTTGTCCATAATGATTTACATGGTAGGATGTGTGTCGGATCCATGCAATGAAAGAACATACAAGTAAAGTGCCTGTCAATTCTACTTTACTACTTGACCTGCAGACTTGAGCGATAAAAATAGACACAAAATTTCCAGGAATTGGAAAGAACAATAGAAAGGGGCTGGACTTGCTTGTTTTCGCTTTTCGAAAACTGATAACGGAAGGAACCTTTCATTGCAGGGCTGTATGCATAAAACGAGCTGCGTTAGGTACATTTCTGAAGTGAGCATTTTAAACGAGAAATGTACCTAACGCAGCTCGTTTTATGCATACAGCCCTGCAATGAAAGGTTCCTTCCGTTATCAGTTTTCGAAAAGCGAAAACAAGCAAGTCCAGCCCCTTTCTAATGTTCTTTCCAATTCCTGGAAATTTTGTGTCTATTTTTATCGCTCAAGTCTGCAGGTCAAGTAGTAAAGTAGAATTGACAGGCACTTTAATCTTTAAAGCAACTTTTGTCAGTGGTTCATACTATTGCATATTGAAAGGACTCTAAGGCCTAGGGTTTAGAGGGCAAATCCGTACACTGAGTACGCGTCAACATGAATAGGGTACCGAATGGCTCTGCTTTTGATTGCTGTGCGTGACGGTGGCTGTCCTAAAGACAACAAAGCATTATGACGGGATGTGTGGTACTAGCCTAAAATGTTCATCTCTAATAATTCATGGTTATAAACGTAGGTAGAGTGAGAACGTTAAAAGTTTAGCTATATTGAGTCAGGTTGGAGCAATACACAAAAAAGCACAGAGAAAGTCGTGCGCAGAAAAAGAAATACACATACAAGTAAAGAGTAATAAAGTGCAAAGGAAGCACTACCGTAGCCCATTCATAAGATTGCATAAATACAAATGAAGATGCCCATTGTATAGTGTGGTATTACTACCAAGTCAGAAAGCTGGATTTTAAAAACAAGATTTTTCCTTTAAATTTCAAATTTTCCATTTCAATTAAAAGACGAATGTAAGTGACAATAAAACATTTCAAGGTTGTTGTTGGACGAAGAAGCTTAAATGCATTATCAATTCACGAAATATTCTCCTATACACGGAACATTTGCATTTTTGTATCGCCAAGATAATTCCGTATAAGATTGCAGATGTTTCTTAGGACAAAAGAGATGATTTTACTCAAAATAATAAAAAACTTGTATACATTTAATCAATGCTTGTGTTTGTAAAGGACTATGCAACCTAAGGGCAAAAATTTTGACCTCCCAGTTTATTCCTGATTCCGATAGAAATTTTAAAGCTCTACAATTTTGCAATTTAAAGTATGCCATTACTTCTTAACGTTGTCGAGATATGAACGAGTTTGTAATTTTAGCTCTAGCAAGGCTCCATAGCTCCTTGTTTCAAAGTCGTGGCTACCCATCGCGCCCACCTTTGGTTTTTGATGCTGATAGCAGTTTTGAAAGAGCGTTAAATGAGGATGGTTTTTAGAAGTTACTGGAGTGGTCTTCTGGCAAACGTTGAAGTTGTGGTAGGTCAAACATAGAGGTGTTTTTTCGGAACAACTTTCTTTTAAATCGTTGTAGCTTCCACTACACGCCTTCAATTTTCAAAGTTATTAGCTATTTCAAAAGAGTAATTTGTAAGCATTCTATCGCAGAAAAAATCAGGACAAAGCGTCATTATTTACGAAAGTTATAAAGCTCTAACTTTGAAAGGGCTTTTTGAGACCCCTCAAAAACAGTACTATTACAAGCCTACATTTGACCCCGGGACCACCTTTGATTTTCGATTTTGATAGCAATTCTAAAAGCGCTTAACTAGGAGATAAAACTGGAGTGGTATCTTTCTAAAATTACTAATTACCAGACATAATGTGCTAAAGTATCACCCATCGTCTATAATTATAGGTATTTTGATATTGACACGACCAGGTGTGTAATTTTAAGTAAAGCTTGGAATGTGAGGAAATTTTTGGAATTGTTCAAACTTTGTACTTTCAGAAAAATTTCCAGATTTTTACAATTGTCTTGACTGAAACTTTGTGCTTTTTACTATGATTCAGTTAAGTATAAGCAGTACTTATCAGAAGGATAGCAAGAATTGAAAATTTTCCGATCGTGTTTGTTGTGAAATCACACCTGTTGCGTCTAGTCTTGCAATGTTGTGTGTGTCAGGCAAAGAGACGTATTCAGAACGAAAGCAAATCTATGCAGCGTATTATGGTGTTGATATTACGTAGGCGGTATTGTGTGTTCAAGCTTAGATGCCGGCTTTGAGTGAAATCCTAATCAGACAAAGGAACACAAAAAAACTCAGTGTGCTTAAAATTTCAGTTGACCCCAGAGCCGCGAAACCTGTTGCTTCAAATTTTTCTATCTACACATGAAAACGCACAGAGGTTGAACAAATTCACATTCATCAGCTGTTGATACGAAAGCTCCTGTCCAATTTTTAACATTGTGTTTTAACTGTTGTTTTGTTCTTAAGTTTTAAAATAAGACAAAATGAGCTCCACAAATTATTTTTCAATGCGGCTGTGCAGTTTGAAGTTGCAGTTAATATCGGAACGGCGAGCACTGAAAGGAAGGAGAATAAAAGAGAACAGGTGTGAATTACGAGAACAGTTGGAAAGTCAAGGTGAGATTGCTAATCAAACTGTGGGAGGGGTACATGAAGATCAGATGATGTTTCTAAATGAGGTTAGTGTGACACAAACAAATTCAACTACTTAATCAATTAAATGTTTAAAACAATTTATCATGAGACTTCATAATATTTATTTTTAAAAACTATTTTGTCAGGTAATGCCCATTCTGGTTCAAACCGGGCGCATAAGTGCTTGCCATCTTTTAACTTGCCGTCAGGTTTGCAAATGTTGGCGTTACATGGTTGATCAATTGCTTGAAAATCAGCGTTTATGGAATCCGGATGTGTATGCCAGGATGCCTTTAGTTCATCGCAATTGGAACATCAAGGAACAGCAGCTGGAATACACCAATAATCCTTTTATAGGAAGACAAGTGAAATTATCCTGTTTTTTACAAATACCATTTCAAGATTATACCCCGATAGCATATGAATGGTTCAAAGATACAACACTTTACCCGCCTTTGTTAGAAAACGCACGCATTTTGGAAACTGCTGGAAAACATATTCATCATTTGATTTTTGAATGTGATGTGATACAACTTTTAAAAGTACGATTTTTAGAGAAAATCAATAACTGCAGTGATTTGAAATCGTTGCGCATAGAGAATGAGTTTGTTTCAACGCAATACTTTGACGATTTAATTCAAGTGACGAATTACGAAGGCCTTTCTCCGGGTCTCCCATTTCCTCTTTTAAAGCTCAAAATGTTACGGAAACTGGATTTAGCTGGAATGCAAAGTGGTTGGCTAAGGTTGAGAAACTTTTGCACGTCTTTGGTTCAAAGATTTAGTGCACAGTTGGAAGAGTTTATTGCAGGCCATTGGGAATATAACTACAGCAAAAATAACTGGAAAGATCTAACAAACTTAACAGTGAAAAATTGTGATTCTGTGGAAATATTAGAAAGTATTGGCAAATTAAAAGCAAATAAATTGCGCGATCTATCTCTTTACTTTGGCTATGACAAGAAACGTCCAAAAAACTGGTTACAAGCGTTGCTGAAATTGTTTCAAAACTTTCCCCGTCTCACAGATGTCCTCTTATTCTTTGAGTTTGACACATGGACGCTTGCGGAAAGTGAATTGGTAGAATTGTGGAAAACATCGAGTCATCTTTCCTGCACTTCCATTAAAAATATTAATCTTAGATGCTTTAATGAGAATGATGTGACTTTTAGCTTTTTGGTTTTCTTTCCATGCCTGCAGACTTTAAGTACATTTGCTTCCAGAAAATGTGATAGTGCTCTAGATTTGCTGGAACTGAATAATCGCGTTTTTGCAAAAGACTCAAGTTTTTATTACTCTGCGGTGTGGCACATTTTCCCATTTCTTCGCAGTATTACTATAACCAATTACATACCATTCAATTGGGATTTCGAAGTGGATCATTCCCATACTTTCTATAGAAAAGTTCAATGAAATAAAGAGATAACCGTAAAAATGAAGCTCATTTTTAAATGCGAGTTTAAAAATATAAAAGCTCTCCATTTAATTTGAGGTGACTCAAACCCAAATTGATTTGCTTTATTAAAACTTACTGTTTAGGCTAAATAAAAATCATAAGCAGAAATATTCTTCCAAAAACATGGAGTGATAAGTTAAAATAAATTTTTAAGCTAACTCTTTTGTTTCAATGTTTTTAAATGGATGTTTTCTTATCGAGGAAAATGAAAACTGTCATGAAATTATGTGCTAGGATTATTACTGGTAGGTTGTATATTATGTAAATATTTTTTATACAGATATATGCATTTCATGCAAGAACTGTAATTTGTGTAAAATTTGTTATATGTTTAAATGTTTTATAAAAACAATTAATTTTACAGCTGTAGCAAAATACGTGCAAGTAAAAATTCATCTAAGAACACTTGTAATAAAATAAAATATGATTTGTATGATTCCTTACCCAATATCGATTATTTGCATTTGATCCATAATACACCAATCAGTGTTTTTGTGTCAACTCAACGCTGTTTTGAAGTATGAACAAACTAGACAATTCATTAGAAATTGATTACTCTTATAACGTTATAGTATATTAGACAATTTTAGTTTTTGATTTTGGGACAAATTAAATGCTGTCATAAAAACCCTATGCAAATTTTCAAACAGCCTCTTTCTATCTGTTGATCAGAAGCACATGCTTCTGAGAATGTTCATTGAACAATTACGTTATCGTATTGGTTACTTTAGAAATTGCAAAGGCGCTATCTATCAACAGAGTGACCAATAAGCATTGTCCTGTGCGGTCGTAATGACTTGTTTTTTTAGAAAATACAACGTTTATCAAGGAAATATTGAAACGCAAGAAGTGCTTAATGTGTAAAGTAAGGTTACTTCCCGATACAAATAACTTAATTTTTCGCCTAAAAAGCATTATATATTATACTGAAATGAAATTGTGCTAATACTATAAGTATAAATAGAAATTAAGAAAATGCAATACGTAGATTTGGATTGGATTTCTTTGAACTGTGAAATTGTCTTTATTGAAATTGCAAATGTTAAACAACAAATAACAAAGGTTGGTTTTTAAAGTTATGGCTTGATAAATTTTAAATATGGATATGGTGTTTGATTTAGGCCCTTGTAGCGAAAGCGGTAAGCCTAGCCATCCTTAAAATACTCCAGAAAGTTCACACCACAGGATACCACCCAAAAAACTAAAAGTTCCCCAAATCACAAAGTTTTCGTTTGCTTCTTTTAATGAATAATGCTCTCTTTTCTGCCTTTTCTGCTCTGGCTTCTCTCCTTTGATCCTTTTACTCCTGCTTCTAATTAACAAAAATGCCTTTTTATGCTGCGAGTTTTGTAAAAAATCATTGCAAATAGACAAAGGAAATTTCAAGATTTACAATAAACACAAAGAAAATACAATATAGAATTTAAAATGTGAACTTGGCAGAACGCTATCTAACATTAACAGCGTTAATAACATAATTATAATTTATAGTTACAATATTATTTCCTGAAAAACAAGGGCTTGTTTTATTGCAAAAAACGAACGAATTAAACACCACTAGGTGACATTAAAGGGATGCCGATGCCGATGAAATCATTTTTTTCACATGGCTTCATTCACCTAATTTCATTTACAACAAAGCATGCACAATTTAAAATTGTTATAGAAGTTATCATTAAAAATAGAAAATATATGCTTATAATTCAAAAAACTTGTAGGTGTATTAAGTCGATTCTGAGGAAAAACTTTGGCAAAAGTTGTACATGTACACATACCATGGTAATACCGTAGAGTACCTTGACATTGTAAAAGCCACGAAACCATACTAGTGGAATTAAATGATTATACAATGTAAAATGTTGAATATAGAAGAATGCTATCTCACATTGATGGCAGTCGGAATATAATTCTTTATAACTTAAGTTCTTTGCAAAAACGCGCAAATCCACATTTGTGACTTTAAGGTGATGGCGACAAAATAAAATACTTGAGAAGTTTTCACCTGACAAATCACTATCACATAAAAAATACAAATTTTAAATTGGTCATAGAAGTTATCACTACAAATTGAATAAATTTGTGTTATTTTAAAAACCCTATCAAATAGTATAAACGTTAGTGGTACAAAATTTGTATTTTGCAATTTGACAATATTTACCTTGCCAAAATATCTGCACATAAAATTTCTTCATAAAACTCCTATTGCACGCCTACATTATTATGAAGTCGCCTTGTACCCCGGGTACAATGCAAATGGTAAAAAGGCATGAAGATTATTAGGGTAATGTTTTAAAACAACGCCATTCTACATTTATAACATTAAACGAGTGCCGGTGAACCGGTTACACAAATTAACACGTCTGTGATTTTGACCTGTATTCCGAATTTTGCACGTCTCAAATATATCCAATTCCGACCATAAGCTTTGAAGGTTACCTGCGTCCGTGTGTTTTCATAATTTCCCGCGTGTATTCAAGATTACCCGCGTGTATTCAAGATTACCCGCGTGTATTCAAGATTACCCGCGTGTATTCAAGATTACCCGCGTGTATTCAAGATTACCCGCGTGTATTCAAGATTACCCGCGTGTATTCAAGATTACCCGCGTGTATTCAAGATTACCCGCGTGTATTCAAGATTACCCGCGTGTATTCAAGATTACCCGCGTGTATTCAAGATTACCCGCGTGTATTCAAGATTACCCGCGTGTATTCAAGATTACCCGCGTGTATTCAAGATTACCCGCGTGTATTCAAGATTACCCGCGTGTATTCAAGATTACCCGCGTGTATTCAAGATTACCCGCGTGTATTCAAGATTACCCGCGTGTATTCAAGATTACCCGCGTGTATTCAAGATTACCCGCGTGTATTCAAGATTACCCGCGTGTATTCAAGATTACCCGCGTGTATTCAAGATTACCCGCGTGTATTCAAGATTACCCGCGTGTATTCAAGATTACCCGCGTGTATTCAAGATTACCCGCGTGTATTCAAGATTACCCGCGTGTATTCAAGATTACCCGCGTGTATTCAAGATTACCCGCGTGTATTCAAGATTACCCGCGTGTATTCAAGATTACCCGCGTGTATTCAAGATTACCCGCGTGTATTCAAGATTACCCGCGTGTATTCAAGATTACTCATATATAGTCTTGAGTGCCTGCGTGCATGAACGCCTACCTGATATATTTATCATTGGACTTTGACACGGTGTTAGCATGGGATATTTTAACACGGTGCTAGCATGGGATCTAAACACGGTGTTAGCATGGAATCTAAGCACGGTTTTAGCATGGGATCTAAGCACGGTGTTAGCATGTGTGTTTTAACATGGTGTTAGCATGGGTGTTTTAACATGGTGTTAGCATAGGTGTTTTAACATGGTGTTAGAATGGGTGTTTTAACATGGTGTTAGCATGGGTGTTTTAACATGGTGTTAGAATGGGAGTTATAACATGCTGCGGGATTATTAACGACATGGTGTTAGCATGGGAATAATAACATGCTATGGGATTATTAACATGGTGTTAGCATGGGAGTGTTAACTTGGTGTTAGCACGGTAGTTTCAGAGACCGTTGGCAGTAGAAGTTTACATAGTGTTAGCATTTGAATTTTGTATAGTGTTAGCATAGGATTTATTCATGAAATTTTAACACGGTGTTAGCATACAAACGTTCCAATTTGTCGAACTTTCCGAAAATACCAAGAACAAATTATAATATAGGTTTATAATCAGGTAAACAGGTATAAATTTTAGATTGTTCTGAGAACTCGATCCAAACAATCAACAAAATGTGAGTTCATAGTTTAACCCACGTTTTGTTTTGTGTTGAAAGCAGTGTCTGTTTCCCAGCTAGTTCAGATAGGGGGGAATAAAACCTTGACGTTGATTTGTGCACACATTCTTTACAACAAAATTTTGTGTAACATGATTCAAAATTACTCAACATAAACGCTAAATACCCCGGTGGTTGAATTTGAACTAAGCAATTTCGTAATATGTTTCATCGCACCAGTTTCTTCACAAATCAATGGTTTCAACTCAAAATTCTGTAACTTGAATAACAACAATATCACATTAAATAGTTTATAGATTGTGACAGCTAGTTTACATTAACACAGCTGTAATATTTTTGTGTTTTAATTAATTTTTAAAAATTATTCTGTCTGCAAAAACATTGAGGAAATTCTAATTGGAGCCATAACCCTTAGAATGGTTTAGGAAAATAAGTCGTCTCCATCACCACCAGTTTTCGTTAAGCGTTTGTTCGTAAAATTGCTATGTGCTATTCCTGTTTGCTAAAATAGTTACAACTTACAACACGACCTTCAATTTTCGACATTTTAGACAGTCGCCCCAAAGTGTAAGCTGCATCCACCGGCGTTCGTTTTATCCATAATCCATGTTAGTTGATGTGGCTCCAGATCTCCGAGTCAGACTCTAAAGTAATCGAAATGATATTATTGTTTACCTTTGTTTAATGCATAAACCCAAATGCAGTATTTTGTGATAATTATATTGAAAGCTTACTATATACTGATCCGTCAGATTTTAAAGAAAACCGGTATCATATCAAACTTCCAAACTCCCAAACCGAAAGTTGACTGCCATAAGGAGTAACAAAATAAAACGCTTGAGGGAAAAAAGGCTTCCATCTTACTGGCTACGGTTTATCTCTTCTTGGTTGGCTGTTACGGTTACACATGTTTTTACATTCTGAGAGTAAAATAAGTTCATTCATCAGTTTACATGACTTATTGTTGCATACCAATTTTAATAATTGTATTAATGGTTTTAAATCAGCAAAGAGATTTCAGTTGTAAGTAATTTCTGTAAGTTTTCTTTACCTGATTACTGGATAACATGTAAATTAGGTTTGATGTTTTGGTTTACAAAAAACTGCCTCGGCACTATACTCAGGAATTTTTTGGAACTGTTTATTTATCTGCAATTGTGGAACAAGGAGAAAACCGTTTATAACAAATTATTCAAGCACGACGAATCCAGTCTCAAGATGATTCCTGAATATTTGTTGAATATATTTTTGGGGTCACAACTGGCAACTTACCACCTTTTGGGAAAATACCGAATTTTAGTCAAGAATAAAACAAAAGAAAACTATTATACTATATCTTCAACAAAAAAATCAGCAGAGCTAATACTGCTCTAACGACAAACAAAGTTAAAATACTCTTCAAAAACTACAAGGAAAATGGCGTAAATAAAAAAGTACGTCAATCCGTCATTTCAGTAGAACTGAAGGGCAAAACTGGATAACAAATACGTGTATATGTATTACATATTGCCTACAATAGTAACAACAAAATTCTAATTTCTGGCTTCATGCCTGTGCTATCCACACAAAAATGCAAGTCATTATATACTAAAGTAAATGTGACTTAGGTAAGATTTCTCAAAGAAAGTATAAAACATGTATAAGATGCACGAACAATGAAAGGGCTGGGTACTTCCAGTGTATAAACCTTAGACCAAAAACCGGTAGCGCTTATAGCGTGTGCAGGGTAATCGTAATGCTTGGGTGAACCTTAAGGCAAGTGAGGAGAAACACAAGCAAGTATCATTTCAAGCATGTTTTCAAAGTGTAGTGAACCATTCCATACTCAATGGACTTGTGATCCTAACGGATCTACGTGAAACTGAATACGCTCAAACATAAACAGTGTAGTGAAGGGCTCTGCTCTTTATCCTTTTCTTGTTTGGTATGAATCCTAAAGCAACCAAAAAAGGTGGACAGGATAAATACTTACCTCAACATGAATATTGAAGGAAGGAAAGTCGTGCTATGTTTTAAGAGTGCAGAAGTTACCTAGCAGACACGGGATTGAAAAAGGGTTGGGTACTTGATTGTTTCCTACCAGGTGTCTGATGCCTAAGGATGCAACATAGAACTGGAAATGTACATGATGAAAAATGCTGTGGAAATCTTTCTCAAAATGCTTGTTGTGTTAGCGAGGACTTGCTGTGGTAATTCATATAGAATCTGAATGCTCTTGAACAAAGAATGTAACTGCAAACCCTTCTTTCCATGCTAAAATGAACATACATCTCACGCACCCAAGCAGCAACAATGCAAAATCCAATCCTTTCTCCTATTTTTCAACTGTGCATACAGGATGAGCAAATATGCAGAAAATTCAGTGTGCTTTTATATTGGGGTGATTATTATTACTTGAAACACAACAGAATTTTCTTATATGCCCCTTTACTGATCATTTGTTCTGTATTTTTTCCTTGATTCAGAAGTAGAAAAATGCATCGTTACAGATGTTTTTAAAAATGCATGCTTATCACACAAAAACTTCCAGATATGAATGTACAGATAAATGTACAGTTAAACAAAGGAAAGCATAGAAAATTCTTCTGCTTGACTTGCATTTTGCCCTGAGACCCCAAAGCTATTGCTCATCTTTTTATACCTATTCATCAAAACTCACAAAGCCTTGACAGATTCTCGTTTCATTTAACCATTTTTGCATGAAAGCTCGTTTCAAATTTGTAATATATTTCTCTACCTGTTTTCTTTCTAAACTGTAACTTAATATAGATATTAAAAAGAACAAATAAACTCTGTAGATTATACGTTTTCTACTTGATTGTACTTTTTAAATGCCTTTGAGTGCTTTTTGATATTTTATGCGTGACAAAGATATATGAGTGCCTACACTTTGGTAGAGCTCTATCAGTGAAACGGATTACTACAAATGAGGTTTGCCTTTTATGAATTGTGTCAACGAAACGTTAAAACATTCTCAGAGATAATATTTATAATAGCAAAGGTAACCTTTCCTTTGCTATGGATTACCAAATACCAGGTTTATCATCAAAACGGTATCTTCATCCCCATGCTCAGTTCAAATTAGTAGTGACATGACAGAAAGAATATGCATTGTAGAAATGATAACAAAAACTCAATTACAAAACCTGAAATGCAACATAAATTATAAATGAACACGTTATCCGTTTTATTCATTATATTTTTGAGGACATGTACATAAGCCGTAAAAATACTAGAATGCAAACCAGCAATTATAAAGTTCTTGCTTTGAGCATAATAAATAAAACTAAACAGACAACAATCAAATCACTGTATCATTTTCAAATTTTACTTGCTACAATTGCGTAAAATGTATCCTATACAATTCATCATTAACACCAATTTTTACAAACTACTAGAACAAGAAATGTCGTGCTCCAATATACACATGTGTACACCACAGCTTCTTGGCATAGAAAAGTACATTCTGTGTTTAAACCATTCACAGTTCTTTTGCATAATTTAAAGTAAAATTATTCCACATTGACAATTTCCTTTAAATAGCGTAGACTAAAACAACATTTACACACATGAGACATAATTTTAGCGTCTTGTTGTTTCCAATTGGTTGATATGATAAAAATTGAACTGTGACCCAAATTGAAAATTTATATTTTAATCACAATTTGCATAAACCTTAAACCGTTTTTTAATTTAAAACCAATTTTATATAATTCAATTTAGCAAAAACTCGAGCTCCCATTCATCGAAAACTTATTACCGACTAAACTTAAATTATAAAAAGGCATTTTAGCAAAACTTGTAATTTGTTCACTGAAAACACTGTGCATAAGTTCTTTGATTTGCATATAAAGTTTACATGCTTTAAACGAAATAATGCCTTAAAAATTCGTCAAATAACTCTTGTATTACTAATGTAATAGATCAAAAGGAATTGGGATTGCGTAACTTTTGTAAACCTCCTATCAGATAAAATTTTGCAGAATAATTTAGAATATTATCTTACATTGATAACAAACTCCCTTAACGTCTATTAGTTTTTGAACTACTATAACAATTAATATATAAGCTAAGCATACAAAAACCGATGATAGATATTACAACAAAGTTACACAGCTTAATTAGTTATGTTTTAGTTACTAACTTGCACTTGCAAATTGTCTTAGACACACAGTACGAACTTACTATTATACTAGTGGTACAGCCACGCAATTGGCTTATTGCGGAAGACAGAACTGAGCTTATAAGCCTTTTTAAAAAGATTTTGAATTCAATAAGTAAATATATGCTCCAAGCGACTTTTTTCTTTTGAAAGTATGTTACTTGCAGATTTGAAAAAATAAACAATTATCATATTAGATTAAGGTATTGCAAAATTACGAGATTTTCAAAAAATAATCTCTTTCAAAGATACAATAATGCTGCCTTTTGTAAAAAAAATCTGCAGATTACGTTGCATTTTAATCCTTTGCATTTTTAAACGTCTTGTAGAGTATCTGTGTTAGTTAAATGCTTTAATTATACCACTACTTCTGTTACTTAAGTAATCTAACCTGGAATTTTACTGATATTGTGTTGCTTTTCTATGCAAAATTAAAGCTTAGCAAAACACTTTTTGTTCTTAAACTTAGAGCTTCATTCTTTCCAGCTTAGAAACATCCCTAGCGAAAACTTGAGTTTATGTAATTTGTCATATTTATAAAAAAGCCGCTGGTACGACGTGATTGTAATCAGTGGTATAATTAGAATAAAAACGTTCAGTTAGAAACGCAACTTATGCTCATACTTAAGCTCTCTTATGTCGCGAAATATAATAACAAACTGTCAATTGTGAAATTATAATTGACATTGACCGCCAAAATTGTTGGAATCAAGTTTAGTAGGTAGCATACCTTATTTAATGCGTTTGATTGGAATTCAAAGTCAAAACTTAAATATACCATGCAAAACGCTAATCCGCATGTACACGCAGTACACTATTGTTTTTCTTTGTAAACACTATACTTCATCGATAGTAATTACGATTAACCGTTACAAAATTGAATCAAAACAAACTTCCATTTTTACAGTAGCAAACACCGGATTGTGATTACGTAATTTCAAGCAGAATCATTTGATCGAAGACCTGGTTCTCATGTACCGCCGTCTGTGTGTAAGATCAGGCTCAGTTTTTAGATCAGATCAGTCCCAGAATCTTTCTGAAAAAAGTGTCACTGGATTGGCTCCTGGAATGGACCCTGAATGAATTATAAATATATTATAAAACACTGAATAACGCTGAATGGCAATTAAGAATTTATTGATATTGTCATGCGTAGTTTTTAAAATTGTAAATATGCTGTTCATAAAAACTTACA
The DNA here is from genome assembly GCA_029691765.1 of Entomobrya proxima. Taxonomy (NCBI): domain Eukaryota; kingdom Metazoa; phylum Arthropoda; class Collembola; order Entomobryomorpha; family Entomobryidae; genus Entomobrya; species Entomobrya proxima. The sequence continues at coordinate 50,995,423 of CM056169.1, forward strand.
TTTAAATGTTTTGCTAGTTTTAGTAGGACGATGATTGTTCCCCTCCAAATATCCTGATGACCATGTAAATTCATTGTAGCTGCGAGAGCCTCCATATTTCTTTCACATTCAGTAACACTGGTCAAGCTTCGTATGTTCCAGCCATTCCTGCACGCACAAAATGGAATTATTTTAAGATTTTGCGTAATAAATCAGTAAGCATTTTGGGACTCAACAATGCGCACAAGTTGGATAAAGATTTAAAGGATTAAAATTACGAAGAATACCTGTGGCTACGATGAAAATATGCCATTAAACTAATTTAGGTAACATCTATTAGATATTTTACAGATTTAACAAACACAGACAGACAAATTTAAAGAAAACTTAGAAAAAAATATTTACTGGCACATAAGCAATCTAAAGCCTTACCGTTCCAAATGCCAATTGTGGTGCACTTTTTATTTTTGGTCTCTAAAAATCCAAGAAAAAATGGCGTCGAAGAAAGGGAAGCCGATGCATCTCTCCGACTGAACTGGAGGCAAAACTGGACAAAAAAGTGCACATCTGTATTAGGTATTGCTAAGTACACTAAAAACAACAACACCTTTATTGTACACTTGACACCTGTGCTACCTGAACAATGTCAGCCTTAGTGTACAAAAACACGTAAACACGGAAGGGATGCGTAACAGTGATGTGCTGGGAAAGTAAATATTTTAAGAGTATATGGAATGTAAGGAACAATGGTAGGGGTGAGGACTTGAAGTGTGTTAATGATGAACCTAGAATGGTATTGCTTTTTTGGGTAACGTGTGGAAGACAAGTGCAGGGCATTCACGTATTATATCAGAAAGGGCATCACAGTGGTGCGAGTTCATTCCGTTCTATACTGTGTGGCTTGAATCTAAAAAATGCGTGAACGTGAATACCGTAAAAACTCGGATTATACCCTGACCTCTGTTTATACCCGGCCTTGAATTATAGCTGGGTCTAGAGGCAAAAGTTTGAAATTTTGCCCTGCCCCGGATTGTGCCCGGGTCAAAAATGCTTTAGTATAACTTGCAAGCAAAAGCATATAATAAGTACCATATTTATTGAAATTTCGTGTGATGTTGCTAATTAACGAGGTTTTACGTATTTAGCTACAGTGCTAACAAAATTTCACAAAACACACTTTTAAAATATCGACAAAACTTTAAAATATTCCAAGAATTTTTTGCGATTTAACTATCAAGCTATGTAGAAAACTCGTAAATTTGGATTTTTGCCCTGCCCCGGTTTATAAGCGGCCTCGAATTATAGCCGGGTCTGAGACCTCAAATTTGAAATTTTGCCCCGGGGCATAAACCGAGTTTTTATGGTACCTGCAAACGCAAACATGAAAAGTATTGAAGGTCTTTGTGTTTTGTTGCCTATGTGTAGGAAGATATGAGACAAGAAAGGAAGAATTGTTGAAGGGAAATGAACTTTTTGATATTCATAGTGTGAAATCCTTAGTTGTTCCTTTCCGTTTATATGGGTAGAATAAGTGAAGCATCTGGCAACAGTGTGAGTAAAGTTGAAACCAAGCTGACGTAAAAGCTGTGAAGGGATCTCTGATATCTTTATCACCACACAAAGGATTAAACAAACAAACAAACAGTACACATTGTCATTCATAAAAATATATTAGAAGCGAAAAAAACGCACCATGTGCTTTGTGCAGTGTTATCCCAGGCTTTTGAGAACATGAACAGAAATACTGAAATTACATTTGCAGAAAATGAATTTTTAAACTTATGTGATGCGTCTCTACAGCATTTTGTAACGCACAGGAAAAATGTTTTATTTCTTTAATACAAAACAAACTTATAGACTAAAAAAATCTCCATGTGCAATAATACAGACAATTGTATGCTTATATTATAATGAAGCAAATATACTGAAACGAGGGTCGCCAAGAAGGGCATTTTTGCGGGAGAGTAAAACATAGTAGGCTCATGCACTACTTGAAATTTTTGAAAAAAAAATACTTTAAAAAATCGAGATTATGTAACCGAGTTTTTCAAGTTGTATCCTTGTGCCACCGCCTAGGACAGTTAAATTCGCTTATGGTTTATCAAAACGGTTGTGTCAAATTCGAGCCGAGACGGCAAACTCTAGTTATTCTATCAAAAACGTTTTTTATTAGGTGAAAGCAAAGAAGGAGTGACTGACGTCATGCTCTCCTTTAAAGAAAGCGCTGAATGAATGAACTGAATGCGCAATAACGTTTAATACATGTCAGGCTAGGCCGTATTTGGGCGTTATGAATGGTTTTCATTCAAAGTCATTTTTCTCTTTGCTGTTTTATTCCAGGTCGCAAATGTATTTATATGCAAAATTTAATGTTAAAAAGGAAAATGAGTAACAAACAAACGCGTTTATGAATAATTTGGAACAATAATGCCTTAGTGAATAAGTGACTTATCATTTTTGAGATGTTGTGATAATAAATGCAATAAAAGCAACAAACAGCAAATTTGGTTGATAATAATTTAATTTTTTCAGTTTATTTTTTTGTACTTTGCACTTTCTAGAGTTTCATCTTACATTGAGAACACTCGGCACACTTTGCTACCACTACCCTCACCTTCATCAAAGCATTTGTAATATAATAAATGTTTACATGTTTACATATGTGGTTAGAAACTAAACATAGCTACTGTATTATTTTAAAAGTAATATTTTACACGATATGTGCAGAATTGTTATAAAATAATCTATCTTACCTTAACAAGTTGCCAATTTTATATTCTATTTTAGAACACCATTTTTGGTTGCTTATTAAAATTCTTTTCCACCAAAAAGCGTCGCTGCGCACCTTATTTATTGGTAGTTTTTATATTAATTATATTATTAGTTTGTGTTTATCTTACTATTTTCAGAAAAGCTAATCTCTTTTCCAAACCTCTGTCAAATTCATTTTAAAACATCATGACAATGTCACAATTGTGCAAAAAGAACATTGTATTGTGAGTTTCGTATTAATATGCGAAAGGGTTTTATACTGTTGATGGTTTCTAATGAGTGAAGTACACGTGTTCCATTAGTCAATCAGGATTCTGCCTGTTCCCATTGGTAATGGTCCATTACACAGTATTTAGTCAGAAATTTCCAGTTTCGAGCACAGTTGTCATGCTGTTTTTCTTACTTTATAATAAAAATCCTACATTGATAAGATTTACGTATTTTTTATATCATACAATTACCGTGTCATCCTTAATCAACAGTTTTGTATAAAACACAAAGTTTAACAGTTAAGAATATTTCTTCCGTAATTATCTAATTTTCTATCAGTCGCAGATAACGTATGCCATACAAATTATTTGAATATGTGTCAATCACATAAAGCAATTGTAAAAAACACGTCCTTTCCTATTTCTACTGACAAAAAGGTAAGTGCATATAGGTCAAGTTTTGTTCCATCTGCTTTCATAGCATTTCATGATTCATGATTGCATGTTGTATCAAACAAAGGATATGCAAGTATATTTACAAGTATTCCAATGCGCAATCCAATTATATAGTAAACATTCATTAAAATTACGTATACATTAAAACAATGGTAGCTAAAAACAACCCGATTCCAAACACAGTTCGTCTTATTGTAGACATAATCTCAAAGCTACAAATAATCTTGCGTTTTTCCATCGGTTTTAAGCCCGGTTCCATAAACTTGTGGAATTATATTTTAGACTTGTTAATACACGAATAATATTATACATTCAAATATTCGCATGGTGTAAAACCGTTTTCGTCTGTATCGCAAAAAGTCAAGAAATGAAAAAAATCCTTTTAAATTAAGCATTCTTACGATCGCTGACATGCAACTGCTGATACTGTATTAATAAAAACTTAAATACAAATTGTGCATGCTAAAAACGGATACTTGGTAATATATCCATTATAAAAAGATCTTTCAGCGGGTTTAATTCAAGTTCTTGCAAGCAGAGGGCCTTACATTTACTTCTAACCACACGGCCAATGTTTGTACTTATAAAATCGTTCAACAGCAAATAACAAGAACTTTCTAACAAAGATAATGTGCATCCGATTTGTAAAAAAGTTGTAATAATACTGTTATTCAATGCTACAAAAACTTCTGGTTCTACATTTTGAATACAACACTGATTTTGCAATTGTCGAGTTCGAAAATGTGGTTTAATCTTTGAAAATTGACTGGGATCCACCAACCCGGGTAGGGATAAATAGTTATGTATTTGATTTTCATAATTCCTTAAATATCAACTGATGCCATAGATTGATTGTAGGATTTTTTATTATTAAGTTCTTTAGCAGTTCCAAGTAATGACGTAAGCATTAACACAAAACGGGTGTTACTTTTACATGAATATGATCTCACATTAATAATTTTTCTTTTAAGGTAAATCTTTATCATAATGAATGCAACTAATTTTTTCTGTGCAAACGTTTACACGCATATCATTCTGAGAACTATATTGTAATTTAACTTCTCAATAATGACGTCCATATTCCTGCTAATTGAGTATACAATACGAATAAGTAAAAATGCCCACAGTTTTATTCAAACACATTCTCTGTAGCAATAACAAAACCACAAAATGGTACACGAGTAATCTTTATACAAAACAGAAGTAGTTAGTATGTGTGAAAAAAATTATCCTACATTGATAACTCTTTCTAACAATTTTAAAATATTAAAATTGCAGTGTTTTGCAAGAACTTTAAAGTCATTTGCACTGTATTGTGACATTTAAAATATTTACAATTATATTCTTATGCAATGAACGTACGATTATTAGAGTGTATAAAAGTTGGCCATGCTCATATTCATCAAAAATTAACTGTTGAGCGTCTGAAAACGCCCCATATATCAACATACACAACTAATTAAGCTATTTGACTGCGGAGTATCGAATTGCCCCGTTGACATAAGAGAAAGTTCATTTTCTTCCCAAAAAACGTAAAAATAATTACTTTCAGAAAATGAAAGAATGACTATAATTACTACTACTATAGTGTAATAACTGTCACAAGTCGCATGTAAAAATATCCCGCCACTGCACTGTGTAGAAATCCGGGGTTAAGTACTAAAAAACAGCCACTTTACTGCATATTATTTGCGACTTTTTTGAAAAGTGTTAGAAATTTTGTTTCTTCAGTCTAGGCTATAGATCAGTTTGTGCTGTAATGTTACCTGAAAGATTTACTAAATTTTCTCTCCTGAGTCAAAAGTTATGGCTTGATTTGCGTTATTTTACAAATGCAATCTTACAGTGATCTCACTTGTTTTGTCTATAACAATTTAATTGGCAGCAATTTATTTCATTCCATATTGTTTGTTACGTTCGTCGTTTGTTTGAAAGCATTCGTATAAACTTAATGATTGATCTAAAATCTACTTTCGTACAGTATTGTAAAATTACTCACAGTGAGCATTTGCCGCAAGCAATCAATCCGCTAGTGAACTCTGAATCCTTTTTTTGAAACTTAATTTTACCCCAACTGGTGCATGTACATAAAGCATAAAATTTGCACTAATGTTGAATACAGTTTTGAATTCAAAATCGCTTTGATTAATCAAACGCTAAAGAATTTGGAACGTCACGCTGCTGTAATTACTGTTCTGACTTGTTTTTTAAATCGAAGATACTTGTAATATATTTGGTAATCAAGCTTCTATGATGCAGTTCAGTTACAAAGTATCCAACAATAAATCTTTGATAATTATATTTGAGGTAGTTCAATAAGCTGAAATACGAAAATTATTTTAACTCTGGAATAATATAAGAACGTTCCACAATTATTAAAATTGAATGACGTTGCTGCATGTCAAAGCTTACTAGTAAATTTTTAAGAGCTCAAAATTTGAAAGGGTTCGTCTATCCCTTGCTGCCTTAGCCATGTAAACGTATTATGCTTCCTTTCTTATTATTGTCACAGTCTTTCATGATCAATGCGACAACATATGCCGACATTTGCGCATTCCCAAAGTTGGTAAACTTCGTTTATTTCTACTGAATCTGTATTGCAATTCAAGCACGTAAATACTTGCTTCCTACTCTATTAACCCAATATCCTTAACAGTGTTTGTGTAATTTCTCACAGTTGTCCAACACACAACTACATGTCTCCAAAACATGCTTGCAGTGTACTTTATTCTTAATGTTAATAAATAAGCACATCAGCAGAAAATACACGTAGTTAAACCAATGGAATTGAGTTTTGATGCAAAACGTAGAAACCAATTAATTTTGCAGAACCAACGGCCACAATATATCCAAAATCATCAAACCAAGAGAGCTTCAAAGCTAACCGGGTTTCTGTTTAGTTCAATATCACGGTGTTTTGCAAATGACCCGTGCAAATTTTTTGAAGTAAAATACAGTCCTACATTGATAGCATTTTATTTGTATTTGTTACAGTGTTTATATTGAAAAATGGTCAGTACCCCGTAGAACTATTATGTTTATAGTAGCTTGTTGCAAAATTTGACGTTTCATAAAATAGTCCTCATTTGTAATAGATTGAAATTGACAAATAGTAATATTATGACAAAATTTCATGCATAAAATTTACCCTTACAATATTTACGTAAACAATTTGGTATGAACTTCAAACTATGAAGTGTTGGTAAATACTGAAAAAGTAATAAACAAAAACGTTTCATTAAAATCAAATTGAAAAATTGCCTGTTTGAATTCCTATTTCTACTCTGCATGGTCTTGATGAAGCTAATAAAAATTCTAGGAAGCTTGGTCTAATAAATATTTGCTTTACTTATCACCTTCACACCCCGTTCTTCTTCTCATTTTAAAATCTTATTATATTCCTTGCATTTGCATGGATTGTCGTCAGCAAGCTGTTTGTTTCAAGTTGGCAGTTGAATATGTTTTTAAATAAATTTTTAATTGCTACACTACAATCAAAGTCATTACGTTTTACTCTGTTACGAAATTCCATTGGAATTAGAGATTTACGTTTAACTAAACAAAGGAGAAGCAGAAACGTTCCCCATGAGGTAATTTTAGTCAAAATATGAAACGCGATTGTGCTTACAAAAGTCTTTCGAACCAACCCGTTTTCGAAAGGTAACCTATCATCCGTACGTAAAGAATTTGTCCTTGCTAAAGTATAATGTAAACATAAATTTCTAATCTTACAGTTACACTCTGAGTATCCGAGTTCCTTCTATGGCAAGAAAAAGAATGCGTGTTCTGCTGAAAATCGTACACACGCCGCGTTCAACCTGGTAAGCAAGTGCTGTCGCCTGTGTGAAAGGTTAAGTCCAATTCAAATTTCGACATGGTCTCAAATAAAGGCTTTTTGGGTTGATTTTTACTCAATTCGGTGCTGCCGGGGCTGAGACCCTGAATGGATAAAAATATACTATTAGGAATTTCACGATAACAATATAATAGAAATTGATGAGTTGGAATATTTAGCACTTAAAACAAAATTGACTACATTATGCATTCAGTTTTTATTTTGGATAACTTGATATGATAACTATTTTTAATACATTTCGTCGTTTATGGGAGCTTACATTTAAAAATGTTGTCCGGTTTGACAACGACATAACCATTTTCATTCCGAATCTGTTGATAACCATATGAAACGACAAAGGTTGCGACAGTCTCCATTTTTTCTCGGTAGTGATCAAAGTTCAGAGGTTATATTCAAACCTGAATGAAGACTAGAAATGGAATTGATTTGAATATAGGGCTAAAACACCTGCAATGCAATTGATAAGTGATTCAAAAATGTTTATATTATTTAGAATACCTGCTGGTTTGGTATAAATAATTCATATGTTTATGAATATATACACAATCACAAACAAAAATTCAATTTCTGGGTGTAGATTTGCAAACCTCTTTAACTTGCCAACATAATCCAATTCCAAAAAAACTTCACATTGAATTTCACAATTTTATCTTCACAGTTTCTATAAAGTCCAACATTGTTCCAAGACCAAGCCTTCTTCGTGCTCGTACCACATTAAATAATTGATTAACCGAGTCACAAATTGAAGGCAATCGGGTTAGAGTAGCTTTTTTGTTAATCAGTTTTTTCCCATCTTTGTCATGATATCAGTTTCTTTGCATGGTTTATGTACCTACAAAACAGTATTAATAAACAATCTGTTTTGCTAATCTTTCATCTTTGATTTTAGGATAATCTGCATCGGTTGTCACAACAATACACTTGTAAACCCTCGGTAAATTTTTTGGCACTATGAAAACTGGTAATGCTTTTTTGCTGAATGGTTCCAAATCCCAATTATATTGGACAACAGAATAATTCCTACTACTCAAATTATGTAGCTTTGCATTTTTTTGGCGAAGTCAGTAATTGCTCTTAATTGCTGTCAGTTTTTGAAAAATTCGTGAACTTAGTGACATAAAAAGACAAAGTCAAAACTACCTGAGCCATATTACTGTAGTCACACAAAAGTTTTAAAAACATTTAAACAAAATTATCAATTTGCCGATAAGTAGACTGAAGCAAAATTATTCCAAAAGCAAATAACCTGGAACGTACACAGTTTATTCTTGGTTTTTAAAATTCAAGGAAAAATGGCGTCGAAGATAGTGTATACGGAAGCGTCCCTCCGACTGAACTGGTGGCAATACTGGACAAAAAAGGTACGCAGCTTTATAACATGTTGCTACGATACTGAAAAATGACAACAATAAAACATTTATTGCACACTTGACAACTGTCTACCTGGACAAAAATGTAAACCCTAGTTTACAATAGCAGACAGGAAAGCGTAGCAACGCTATGCTGAAAAGGGGAACATTTGTCAAGTGAAAAAGCATGTAGAGAAATGTGAACAATAAAAGGGGTGAAATTGAGAACCCCTAGTCCCACATCAATTTTGATGATGAGGTGTTTGGGTGGGCTTAAAGTCAAGCTATAAATATTCACTTAACACAAAAACAAAGATGGCTCAGTGCACCTGGTCCTTTCTATTCTGAATGCGCACAATCATGAAAAGGGTACTGAGAAAACAAACAAATGTTGAGGGGAAAGAAAAGCTTGTCACATTCATAAAAAACCTGCTGCTCTCTTTTCACTTACTTGTGTAGCGTAGGAGAAGCATCTGGTCATATTGTGAGCCAAGTTAAAAAACCAAGCAGAGATGGATGCCCCACTGGGAAGTCCTTATCTACACACAAACGACGGAAGTAAAAAAAACACGAAATACCAATTTAAAAAAAATTTATGAGTTGCATAAAAAAACACAAAGTTGCATGCTATACATACACAACGCTTTTGTAATAGACCAGACAGCTTAATTCATAATTTATCAGAGTCTTAAATATTACTCTCGGAGTGTTCGGCTATGTATGAAGCAAGTCGATGAAATGAAATGAAAAGTTCAAAATGGTCTCCTTCCTGGAAGAATATGAATTGACTGATGTCTTACTCTGCTTGCAGGGAAGTAATATATCTCATCAGTGGATGGGGCTGTGCATTATATTTTTCACAAAAATATTTTAGGTACAAACCTTGTTTGAAAATAGGAAAGCCTGTTTTGTAAGGTGAACGTAAAATGCATCAATAAATCAACATTTTTCAAGAAATAAATTTGTTGCACTTAAACTGAAGACGGCCACTTTCGCATTTTGGTTTGTCAGCTCAAAAGAAAAGCTGGAGCCACAGTAATTTTAAAGCAGGCGTTTCTATGTTCCAAAACGAAACAAAGCCACACCCAAATAGCATTCTGGTGATTTGCTCCTTCTGCATTGCCTGCTGTTGATGTCTACTTTGTTGTGTTTGTCACACACTCTGCGAAGCTATAGAGAATTTTCCGACGCATGGAACCTGAACTGTTTAAGAAATTTGTGACAATTTCTTGCTTATTATTTATTGATAAAATGATAATTATGAAAAACACCTGAAGCTGCAAAATGCTTGGAAATAGCGAAACGGAAATAATAACACGCTGACAGGCAAGAATTGCAAAGAGGTGCAAGCTGATCAGGAAAGAAAAAAGCTGGAGCCAAAATGCCCTGTAAACGATGTAAATGTTCGTCCTTCTGTGGCTCAGGATACCAAATCAATTGTGATCGGAAGGAAAGAGAGATTTCTTAATTCAATTAATTTTTAGAGTTTGGTGTTTGAAAGAAAAATAAAAAAATTTCTTTAATTTTGATGTCATTTAAGGAAAATATTATTATCTTTTCTATTTGCTATGTAAAATGTAAAGCTGTAAAACCTGCTAAAATGTAGTCCTGAATGTACAAATTGGAAACTGTATATAAATATTTTCTTGGAGAATAGCATATCACACCGCGTATTTTGCACAATGGAGAATGAAACAGAAGCCCTGAGCCATGAATTCAACATGATGCCTGATATTGCTTAACGTGAAATGGAAACGTTAGGAAATTAGTTTGCGAATTTTTATGATTCTTGCATATGACTCATCTTTTGTGATGTGGTTTTCCGCATTTTTCAGAGAACGGAACATTTGTTCTGATCCATAAAACTGATTTTTTGAAGGACAGTCAGACGTTATCTTCTGATTATTTTAATTGTTTTTATGGCTCGGTGACTGGAATATTTTGGAAATGATTCATTATAACCATTAATGAGCAATTTGTACAGTTGAAAGTATACTAAAAAGATTCGTGTGCAATACTAATTATATAGCCTTCGTAGTTTTAAAGTGATGAAATTTTTTATATGAAAAGTGGCACTTTTAATTGAAAGTAAAACAGTGGCAACCTAATCCCTTTAAATGCAAAGGTAACCATAAATATAAATTGACTAAAATTATGAACTTTCAGTATTTCTGTTGTTAGAATGCTGACTTTCCGGCACACGTATTCCAAGAATTAATAAAAAAGGTTATAACGACTTTAAAAAATGATCAAAGAATTAAATTAAATAACATACATTTGGAAGTTTCTTTTGTTTTGTTACCACCTGAGATTGGCTAAGCTGGCTCAAAATTTATCAGGGTCAAATATAAAGCATCTTTTCTTGTGTAAAAATTGGAGAAAGATCGTAAACTCTAGATGTTTCCATCAAAACCTTTTTTAGGTGACTGGGAATAGGGATTGACTGACATCATACTTTTTTTACCGGAAGGTATCAGAGTCAAACTTCAGCGGATGGTCCTACGTCAAGTTTGCTGATGAGTTGTTTGGGTGGGCTTCAAGTGAAGTGACAAACGTTCACGTAACACAAAAACAAAGTTAGCTCAGTGCACCTGGTCCTTTCGCTTCTGAATGTCCATAAACATGATGAGGGTACATAGGAAGCAAAAAAATTTTAATGGGAACGAAAAGCTTCCCGTATGCATACAAAACCTGCTGCTCTCTTTGGTCTATTTTCACTTCTTGTGTAGCGTAGGTGAAGCATCTGGCTATATTGTGAGCCAAGTTAAAACCAAGCAGACGTGAATACCAAAAAGGAAACTATCTACACTCAAAAGACAAACAATAATGTCAAAGCAAACAATATGACACGCAATAAAACAATACAATCACGCAATACCAATTTAGGAGAATATATGAGAAAACACAAAGACGCATGATATTCATAGTTGGTTGTCGCAGGCTTTAGAGAAAATGGGTTAAATGCTTGATACAAATACACTACTTTTGCTGATAGCCAAATTTTTACGCCTTCGTAACAGACTAGATAACTTAATTCATAATTTATAATACCTTTTGGGTGTTTGGCAATGCTTGGAGCAATCCGGAAAAATGTATGCTCGTTCCTTTTAAAAAAAAGAAATCTGCTTAAAAATAAGAAAGCTTGGTTGTAAGGTCACTCAATCAACGCATCAATAAATGAAAAAATTTGAAGAAATAATTTTGTCACACTTGTAGTGAAGACGACCCCTTCCAGCTTGTCAGCTCAAAAGTGAAGCTGGAAGCACAGTAATTTTAAAGCAGGCGTTTCTATGTTCCGAAGACCAAACAAAGCCACACCCAAACAACATTCAGCTAATTAGCTCCTGCTTCTTTGACTGCTGCTGCTGTCTGTTTTGTTGCGTTTGTCGCATACTGTGCGATGCTCTAGGGAATTTTCAGACACATGAAACTGCAGCTGTTTAAGAAATTTGTAGTTTGTTAGAATTTCTTGCTTATTATTCATTAATATCATATATAAGGTAAGAAAGATACATAAAGCAGCAAAATGCTTGGAAACAGCGAAACTGGAATATTGACACTCTGGCAGGAAAGAGTTGCAAAGAAACGCAGGAAAGAAAACAGCAGGAGGGAAAACGCTTTGACCCTGCTCAGAAACGCCACCCTAATGACCTAGAGGTTGAACTAACAAGGAGTACTTCCCATTGACTACACACGAATCAAAATGAAATTCATAATTTCTGATAGAACTCGGTGCTTAGATTACAATGGTACACGTTAAAATCCCGAATGGGCACTTGCAGAGTCGCTGCCAGCGTTGGGAGCCACCCGCCGTAAGCGTTAACGCAGTGTTAACCGCACAGCATCAAGCACCTGAAGACGCAAGCTTTTTGCTTCTTTCCTTCTCCCCTTCTCTTCTCTTTGGAGGAGAGACGGAGACGGAGAGCGCGCGGAAGTGGAGAAGCTACTGCTGTAGCAGTGTGATAGGGAGAAGCAAGGAGAAAAAAGTAGAAAGAAGTGAAGGGGATGAGCGCAGCCGGCGCTTCTAGGTGCTTGATGCTGTGCAATTACTACTGAGTTAACGCTTACGGTGGGTGGCTTCCAACGCTGACAGCGACTCTGCAAGTGCCCATTCGGGATTTTAACGTGTACCATTGTAATCTACGCACCGAATTTTATCAGAAATGATGAATTTCATTTTGATTCGTGTGTAGTCAATGGAAGGTACTCCTTGTAAGTTGCTTGCGGAAAGTTAAAAATCAAGGCTTGAGCAAGATGTGGTTGTCAGGCAGAACCTGAAACTTGTAATTGTTAAAAACAAGGTAGATTTGATTTAGTTTTGGACGGAGAAATGATATATTGAATACGGGTAAAGAAAGTTCAAAAGTGAACCAGGAGTCACAGAGGGTGTTAAAAATACTCGTTCTGAGGACCAGCTCAGAAAAAATAATGAAAATCTAATCACAATAAAAAGGGACTTTCTATCAGAAAATGAAGAATGGTGACGTAAGATGCTCTGTTTCCCGTCCCTAGTCACTTATATGGGTAACCAACCTACTGTGTACATCTGGCTATTGTGTGAGCCACGTCAGACCATGCAGGGCTACAATTCCTGATGGAAATTCCTATTCCACACATAAACAAATCGAATTTGCTCAGCTTTTGTGATCAGGTTTACCGCAGTTTTGAAACGACGGAAATACATATTTTTTCTGTATCGTAAAATGCTAATTTTGTTTGAAGTATTTCTATGAACATCTCAATTCGTTTTTACTCTCTAATTTGCATTGTGCAAAAAGTGAGTTACTAAAACCATTCCTGTGCAACATATATGGTTGAAAGTATACTGAAAAATGCTCATTGAATGATAATGATATTGTTTTTGTCATAATATAATGGAACCGATTTTATTACAAAAGGGACAACCAGAAGCTGTATTTATAATGGAAAGCTAAATCAGTATGACGGTGATCCTCTTAAATGCGTAGGTAACCTCAAATAAACTGCGGTTATAATCTAAGCACTATCATGAAATATAAATACATTCCTGAGTCCAAATTTGCTTTTTATATGATCCAAAAATTGAAATTAAATACTATACCTTCACAAGCTTTCTTCATTTTGCCAGCACCTTGAATATGTAATTGGCTCATAAATTACTAGTGTCATTAAATTTCCTTTGTAGTACTTGTGCAAAGTTGGAGCATGAGCAGCAACTCTAGGTATTTTCATTGAAAACGTTTCCTTTCAGGTGATTGCAAAAAGGGATTGACTGATGCTAAACGCTGCATTCTGCAAACAGGAAAAGCTTACACCTCAAAAGATGAGCGGGCTGTACATTTTGTACATTCTCTTACAAATATTGGTCAGCTGAAAAAACATTCTTTAAAAAGTGATGGTTCTGCAGGATAAAATAAGATTTTTAAAAATTTGATTACATATTAACTTTTAATATGCATATTTGCTCAGGCCGTATTAAGGTTAATGCGTTATGGAAAAATTTTATTACATCTTTCATACAAAGTCATTTTCCTATTTCTTGTTTTATTCCAATTCGTAAAGCATGTGTTAGCAAAAAAATGAGCGACAAAGAGACACACTTATGAATAATTTTAAACATTATTAACTTAATGGTTAAGAGGCTTCTCATTTTGGAGAGGTTGAGAAAATAAACGTAATAAATGCAATGAACAACAGTTTGATTGACAATAATTAAGAAAATACTTTATTTAGTTTCTAACATGTTACATCAAAGACACTTTGAGCCGACAGATATATTTACCATAATCTAATTCATCCAAGCATGTTTAATAAAATAAATGTTGACGTAATTTGGTGGCAAATAAAACAAACAAAGTTACTATAGTATTCTTATATTAATATTCCACACTGTGTTTGATAGGTTTTTAGCTGAGATACACGTAGTAAACAGAATATATTTTTACTAAACTCCATCCCGTATTCTGCGGGACTTAAACTTGCTCAAAGTCCAAATTGCCTACTTAATTTTGAATTTCATTTATTGCCGACTTCAAGGCATATCACCGTTTTATTTGTATTACAAGTTATGTTTATTTAAGTAATACTTTACATCTGTACTGCTACACGCTTGCAGATTTTCATTCTCTAAAGGACGATATAAAGAATAATTCACAAAGTTTACATTAATGAAATGCGAATTTGACAAAGTACATCTATAAGTTTCGTGGAGACTCTTCTGGGATTTAAAAAAATTGTGTTAAGTAAAATTGAATATAATAATTTATGGTAATGACGAGTTATATCTTACATTGATAACACTAGTAATAGATTTGCACAATTATTGCAACCTGCACATTTTTCATTACTTATTTTACCGCTGTAAGACAAATTAATAACAAGAACACATTCTTCTTTGTTCAAAAACACGATTTTGAAACATCAACATTCTAGCAAGATTACACTCAATGAATACTACCTTTTTTACACTACATCGTGTAGTATTCAGCCCGTACTTTCCAAAACCATGTCCGAATGTATGGTTGTTGGTGCTTCCATGAATTAAATTTCTCAAATTTTCATGCTATGTTCTTTTTATTTGCCAGTATGAAATACAGTAGGCAGACACCTAGTATATCTGTCAATGTTTGTCGATGTCCTTAAAAAGACCCTGGATTGTTAGCGAATGCAATCTTAGATTGAAGACATTCGTTTTACCAAATAAATTGCATACACTTGCCATGAATTTAACACAAAAGTTTATTAAAAGGCTCATAACGTATGCATACCAAACGCTTGTCTTGTGCTGATTTGCTCGTAAGAAATGATTTTCGAAAATGCAAGTGTGAGAACATTTGATGCTTCAAAATTCACACATGACCTAGTCAACTTATCAATACAGTGAATGACCAGATATTCTAAAACGTATGCCGGGAAATCGTTTGGTTGAATTCATTTAGTTTCTTTATAAATGCAATCTTACCTTGATGCACCTATCTTTTCGAACAGCTGATAGCATGCCTTACATTATACAGCCTTATGGCAAATCCACGGACAAGTGGTCGGAGCTTTAGGCAAGTAAATTTTTCTGCATGCTATGCTACCTTTTGTTGTCAAGTATTACTGCTTAGACTAGATAGTATTTTCATTTTACCAATTGTCTCTATTTTTTGTCCTATTTCAATTTCCACAACATAGCAGCTTTCTTAAAAACTTATGAAATACTTGTGATTGTTAGCTAACAAAACCTTATATCGGCAGCATTTTTTCAGCAAGCTCATTTGGGAAACATTTTGTTACGAAAAAATTAACAAATTTACGTTAATAGCTGAAGTAATATTATTGTAACTGGATAACATTTGTTAAACAATGAATCATAAAATTGCTGCAAGAAAAAGGAGACAAACAATTTTAGACTTCGCCGATTTCATTGCAATAATAACTGAATTCAAATCAGCACAATATTTCGACTTTTCCAATTTGGAATGTCATACCAAAACCAAGAAAATAAGACCAATGCATAAAACATTACCTACATGCAACCTAAGAATTGTTTTGGTTGGTAAGAGATTGTAGGTTATAAAATTTTGCGTGCAACTAAAAACTAGAAACCAGTGTTAAATAGTGTTAAGTATCCACACCACATCGTTTCATTTCCATTGACGATGCAAAGATTGAGTGTCAACAGCAATGCGTAGCCAGAGTAAACCTTAGATGATATTATAAATTATATTTTATTCGAAAATATTATTCACATCAATAACATTTATTCCCATTAAAATATGACTGTCAGAATTTGAGCAATTTTTATACATTGCACTATAATTCTACAAGAAAAATAAATTGTTTGTTTGTTCCTATGTTCAGCCTAGTACCAGGGGGTAAAATTTCAGCCCCCCAATTACACAGAGGGGGTTGAAATTTCAGCCCCCCAATTACACAGAGGGGGTTGAAATTTCACCCCCTTACCTAATTATTTTTTTTCCAAAAATTAACACAGGAGTGATTTTTCTTAAATTTAACAAATAATCTGCAAAAATACTCATCCGATTCAGAAAAAATTGCAAATTTTTCAGTCATAATTGCAACAAGTAGCATGTGTTATTATAAAGCTATGCATAAGGACTATGCAACCTAAGGGCAAAAATTTTGACCTCCCAGTTTATTGCCGATTCTGGAAGAGCTTTTGAAGCTCTACAATTTTGCAATTTAAAGTATGTCATTATTTCCTAACGATGTCGAGATATGACGAGTTTGTAATTGTAGCTCCCATAAGGCTCTATAGTAAACATCCTATTTTCAAAGTCGTGGCTACCCATCGCGCCCAAATTTGATATTTGATATTGATAGCAGTTTAGAAAGAGCGTTAAATGAGAATGTCTTTTAGAAGTTACTAAAGTGGTCTTCTTGCAAACGGCGAAGTTGTGGCAAGTCAAACATGGGGGTGTTTTCTCGGAACAACTTTCTTCTAAATTGTTGTAGCTTCCACTTCACATCTCTAATTTTCAAAGTAAATAGCTATTTTAAAAGACCAGTTTCTACGTTCGCAGAAAAAATCAGGACAAAACGTCATTATTTACAAAAGTTATAAAGCTCTAACTTTGGAGGGGCTGTTCGAGAACCCTCAAAATCAGCCCTATTTCAAGCCAACGTTTGACCCCCGGGCCCACCTTTGATTTTTGATTTTAATAGCAATTCTGAAAGCGCTTGACTAGGAGATAAAACTGAAAAAAAACTGGAGTGGTACCTTTCCAAAATTACACACCTGGTCGTGTCAACATCAAAATACCTATACTTATACCTAATGGGTGCTACTTTAGCACATTATGTCTGATAATTCATAATTTTTTGCAAATTGGTTGGAAAATAGCATTTTTTGTAGATTTAGATGATGTGAATCGCATGTCTGGCGTTTTAGAAACGCAAGCAGGAAAAAACAAAAACTACAAATGTTACCTGATTTTTGCATATTTTTGAAATTTTGAAGTACTGATATTAAAACGCCGAAAATGCGATTCACACCATCTGAATCTACAAAAAATATGCTATTTCCCAGCCAATTTGCAAAAAATTCCAACACGAGATTTTTGAATTATCGAATTTTGAAAATTTTAACATTAAATTACGCATAGCTTTAAAATAACACATGCTACTTGTTGCAATTATGACTGAAAAATTTGCAATTTTTTTTTAATCGAATGAGTATTTTTGCAGATTATTTGATAAATTTTAAGAAAAATCACTCCAGTGTTAATTTTTGGAAAAAAATTAATTAGGTAAGGGGGGTGAAATTTCACCCCCCAGTACTAGACTGATGTTGCACGTTTATAATTTAAAAATATTTGTTCGGTTTGTGACGCTTTTAAATACAAACTAATTGGAAGTATACTTTAACACTGCTGTAATTATATTATGCCTACTCTGCAAATCTATAACTGTAACACCATTATGTTTTGTATCATTTTTTGGCATTCTGAATATGCATGCATTTCATATATAACTGGCCATAAATTATGAGTGTGTGCATTTTGTGTAATACAATCCTACAATTAAAGCAATAATCAATGCTCAATACAGTATGTGAAGACAAGTTTCAGGTTTTCTACCATATAGTGGAACTATCAATATTTTCGAATATCTGGATATACAATGGATGCATTATGTCACTGTTCTTTGTGAAATGTTACTGACACTAGCAGAGTTTATTGTTTCCCAATGTTATTCTAAATTGACACGATTGAGGGTATTGTTTGGGTACAAAAAGTTTATAGTAATACTTCCTGTATTTCATAAATTAAAAACCGTTTCGCTAAAATATCCGTTTACTTACAATCGGTGTCGCATATTAATATTTAGTGACGTACAGAATACCAAAAAAATGAAAATCGTGTAATGAGTATTGCATAAGTCATTTTTGGGTTTAAAGGTTGATGATTTTATTAAAGACCCAAGCTTTCAAATACTAGCCGTATTCTTCCCTAGGGGTAATGTAACAATTTGCTAACTACATGAATACAAGGTCCAAAATTTCCAAAAAATGATTCAGAAATTCATGGCATTAGTGCAAATTAGAAAGGAAGTTCATGGAATGGCTAATATTTTATCAAGTTGATTACTAAAGGCTTGCCAAGAGTAATAAATATACCCAAATTTAGGTTTGATTGTTATTCAATGCAGTCTCACATTAGTAGCATTCATAATACTTCGCAGTTTGCATTTATTTTATATGTTACATAGTTTGTCACCCTAACAGTTATAATAAAATATTTAAGTCAATCCTTTAATTTAAAGCTTTCCTGTATGAGAATGAAGGTTTCAAAATACTCAAATGAAGGAGCACATTAAACCTGTACCGAAATACGGAGACATGCGCCCATCTACTTACAGCAGGAAAATCGCAAACTAATTTCACTTAAACTGTTTTACGAGAATGAACCTGGTTTTATTCAGCTTACACGTTTATTAGGCAAAGTAAGGACGGAATACAATGCTACTTTGGCATGGCATATATCTACGGTATAAATAATATTTCAAGTTTTCTCTCTTCAATGAACTATTTAGGAACTAGAGCAAGAACCTCAATAAAATAAAAACTGGTTTTCTCGTGTTGATTTGGTTCTGAAACCCCGATCTAACTGACTTTTGCTAAATAAATCTGATTGCTAATTTTGTGTATGGTTCTTTAAGTCAAACAGTTTTTATAATATGCTTGCTTCAAAAACGAGACGATTTGAAAGTACAGACTACCGTACCCACTGATCACTGGTGCAAGAGAACAAGGGACAAATGCAAAAATTATTTGGACTAATTCTGCTTGAAATTAAAATTACACTTTGCTTCATAAAAGAACCTGACTACGTCATAACCATTACTTAGTCAACAGGGAAGTGGTAGATTCTTTTTAAAATCTGTATTATGCTGGTGAATTAGTAATTTATGCTATTTGTGCTAAAAGTGCAATTAATTTTTATAAGAAAATCGGAAGTATTGTGCGCTAAATTTTTTTTACTACGCAAAATTTAAGAAATATTTTGTAAAACGCCAAATCTTCATGGCTTCTTGTTTCGATTTAATTACAAATCGTTCCGTATTTTGTTGTGTTTATGTGCAAACGTTTTAGTCTCTTAGTGCTTCAAAGATAGACACAAAGCTTGAGCATGGCTTCACAAAGCACCTCTCACTTCGTATTGAAGCTTTAAACTACATTTTAACGGCATTTGTAAAAAACTATTATTCTAGATGGAAAACAAGTTTTTATTACATTGATTACGCTTAAAACGTGACATGCTTTCAGTTATTTTTGAAAGCTTCACGCATTGCCAAGGATTTAGGAGCTTGTTTGCTTAGTAACCTTACTTGTGTGCAGAAAAGGTTGGTTCGGTTTTAAGTTCAAAGTTTGTGATTACATAAAAACAATTTGAATATCATTTTAAAGTAAGCAATCACAACAGAAATAAATTTGATACTTTGTTAAATTCTGGAAACTAACTACACGTTGATTGGGCAGTTATCTGCTTTCTTTGATTTTATTGTTGAAATTTTTTGTGATCAACGAAACAACAAATGTAAAAATTTGCGCATTCCCAAAGTTAGTGATCTCATTCTTTGCTTGTCCTAAATCTACATTGTAATTGAAACAAATAGGTAAGTATTTCCTTATTTTCTTAAGAACCCGATATTCATACTAGAGTTCGTGAAACTTCTTGCATGCGTCCGATACTCAACTACATGTCTCCAGAACAAGCCCAAAGTATACCTAATTTTCACTGTTAATAAATCAGCACCGCGGCAGTTTCGTAGATGCAAATCAGGCATTTTTAATGCAAATAATTTGACCAAAATAATTGGTTTTTATGCAAAACGCAAAAAAATTAAACCTAGGAACCAAATACGCGACATAATAATGGGTAAGAATGTAGTTTCAAAACTAACCAGGTTTCTGATTAGTCATGCATCAGAGTGTTTTGGAAGTGTCCCGTGCAAGAATTTGCAGCTTACGTATATTTCTTCTAATAGGTCTTGAATTAAAATGCAATTCTACTTTGATAGCATTGTATTTAAATATATTGCAGTGTTTATATTGAAGGTAGTTCTATATCCTGTACAACTATAAAAAATATTATGTTGGTAATAGCTTGTTGTATACCTGTCATATAATACCGTCATTAGTAATAGTTTGTATACGATAAATAGTAAAAAAATATCCTCCTAATACTTACGAAAAAAATTTGTGAAATGTTGGCAAATACTGAGAGGGTACTTAACAAAAATGTTTCATTAAAACCATATATTTTGAATTTGCGCCAATTGTCGTCAGAAAACTGCTTGCTTCCATTTGGCCAGTGAATATAATTTTTTAACTTTGTAAACGCTACACTACATTGATAGACATTACATTTTACATTGTATGAAATTCCATTGGAATTACAGATTTACCTGTAACTTAACAAACGGAGGAGTAGAAACATTTTCTATGAGCTATTTTTAATACAAAATATGAAACGTGCTTGTGTTTACCAAATTCTTTATATCAAGCCATTTTCTAAATATCAGCAGTACTTCGTACATACTCAAATTGTGTTTGTGACATTATAATGTTAACATAAGTTTTCAGTCTTACAGTGACGCAGTCAGTATTTGGATTTCCTCTTTGACAAGAAACGAATGTAAATCCCGCAGAAAATTTGCATCCATTCATCCTGCATGGTAATCAAGTTCTGTCGTCTGGGTGAGGTCACGCCAAATTTAAAATAAACGCTGTCTCAAATAAATGCCTCCGGGGTGAGTGACGTTTGACAAAATTTGGTGCTGATGAAGCTGGGACTCCTAAAGGATAAAAATGTTATTAGTAAGTCACCGATGCAATGTAAATAAATTTATGGGTTGGAATTAAATTGTGTTTAGAACAAGGTTGAATACCCCATGCATTCAGTTGTCGTAAGAAAGGAAATGTTTATTATATCTTGTTGTCATTTAATGAAAATTAAACCTACATTTTGAAATGATGTCCAGTTTGGTGACAACAAAACTGTTGTCACTCCTAATCTCTTGATACCCATGTAAATCATAACTGCTGCAACAGTCTCCATCTCTTTTTTGGGTAGTCTCAAAATTCAGAAGCTTGGTCCAATCCTTAATAAAGATTGTAAATGGAATTGTTTTGAATTTATGCCTAAACCAGCTATAATGTATTTAATAAGTGTACGAAATATTCTGATTTGGAATACCTGTTGGGTTGATAAAATATTGCATAAGATTATAATCGTTTACATAATCACAGTCTCAACTTTAATTATAGGGTGTGGATTCACAAAAGTCAATATACTTTGCCAACAAATTCCAACACTAGAAAAAAATTTTCCAGTGAATTTAGCTATCTTTTTTCAAAATTTTAAAAATATTACACACTGATCCAAGTCAAGGTTTTTGTAATGCTGCTACCACACTAATTAACTGATTAACCATGTCACCAATTGAAATCACTGAGGTTAGGGACACATTTCTGTTAATTGGTTTTTTCTCAATTCTATCACGATTCAAGTGTCCTTATATTATTTATGTCCTGATAAGACAGAAGTAATTTTGATAGCCTGTTTTGCCACTTCTTTAACATGATCTCAGAATAATCTTCGTAGTTAATCAGAACAAAAAACTCACAACACCTTTGGTAAAATTGTTGGAACTATTAAAACTGGTATTTACTTATTCAAAGTTTTTCCAAATAATATTTAGTAACCGAAAAATAAACATTATTGTCTCAAGTCAAATTGAGTAACTGCTTTTTTTGGTGAAGTCAGCAATTTCCTTAGAAGACTAGTACTTCAAAGTTCACGAATTTAGTGGCGTAGATAGGTATAATTAAAATTATCTTAACCATTGTGATTTGGTTACTCACCAATTTAAAGAAAATTTATATTAATTTGTAAAAAAAAATATTTACTGGCACATAAGCAATCTTAAGCTTTATATTTCCAAATGCCAATTATTGTGCACTTTTTATTTCTGGTCTCTAAAAATCCAAGGAAAAATGGCGTCGAAGAAAGCCGATGCGTCCCTCCGACTGAACTGGAGGCAAAACTGGACAAAAAAGTACACACCTGTATTAGGTATTGCTAAGTACACTAAAAACAACAACACAACGTAGACTTGACACCTGTGCTACCTGGACAATGGGAGCCTTAGTGTACATAGACACGTAAATACGGAAGGGATGCGTAACAGTGCTGTGCTGGGAAAGTAAATATTTTTAAGAGTATATAGAATGTAAGCAACAATGGTAGGGGTGGGGACTTGAAGTGTGTTAACGAAGTACCTTGAACGGAATTGCTTTTTTGGTTAAGGCTGGGAAGTCAAGTGCAGGGTATTCACGTATTAGATCAGAAAGGGCATTACAGTGGAGCAAGTTCCGTCCGTTCTATGCTGTGTGGCTTGAACCTAAAAAATGCGTGAACGTGATTCACGTTACGTGAATACCTGAAAACGCAAACATGAAAAGACTTTTGAAGGTCTTTGTGTTTTGTTGCCTATGTGTAGGAAGATATGAGACAAGAAAGGAAGAATTGTTAAAGGGAAATGAACTTTTTGATATTCATAGTGTGAAATCCTTGGTTGGTCCTTTTTATTTATATGGGTAGAGTAAGTGAAGCATCTGGCAACAGTGTGAGTAAAGTAGAAACCAAGCTGACGTAAAAGTTCTGAAGGGATCTCTGATATCTTTATCAGCACACAAAGGATTAAGTTCAAACAAACACTACACATATTCATTCATAAAAATGTATTAGAAAAGAAAACACAAAAACGCTGTGCTTTGTGCAGTGTTATCCCAGGCTTTTCAGAGCATGAGCAGAAATACTGAAATTACATTTGCAGGAATTGACATTTTTTAACTTGTGATGTAATCTATCTGCAGCATTTTGGAAAACGCAGGAAAAATGTTTTATATGTTATATATATATGCTTTATGAAAACAAATTTATAGACTAAAAAGTCTTCATGTGCAATAATACAGACAACTGTATGGTCATATAATAATGAAGTGAATTTACTGAAGAGAGGACCACCAGAAAGGGAATTTTTGCGGGATAGTAAAACCCATGGTAGGCTCATGCTATGCTTGAAATTCTTCAAAAGAATATTTAAAAAATAATTGAAATTATGTAACCTACTTCTTCATGTTGTATCCCCAGTTAAATTTGCTCAAGGTTTATCAAAGCGGTTGTGTGAAGTTCTAAACAAGATGGCAAACTCTAGTTATTTTATCAGAAACGTTTCCTTATTAGGTAAATGCGAACAGGGAAATACTGACGTCATGCTCTCCTTTAAAGAAAGGTATTACAAATAAGCTTCAGCAGAAGATTTTTTTAAACTGAATGCGCAATAAGTTTTAAGATGCATGCGCGGTTAGGCCGTATTAGCGCGTTATGAATGGTTTTCATTCAAAGTAATTTTTCTTTTTGCTGTTTTATTCCAGGTCGCAAATGTAATTATACGCTACATGTATTGTTAAAAATAAAACTGAGTGACAAACAAACGCGTTTATGAATAGTTTGGAACAATAATGCCTTAGTTAATAAGTGGTGTAAGAAATGACGCCTGTGTGTTTGTTCGTGAACAAAGGAATGTGGCTGAGAGCACCATGAGGTGCCAAGATGTAATTCCCGGCAGTTTTTTCTCTGCCTATTGTATGCCAGCACATTCCCTGTTCGCGTGTTATTGTAAAATGTTGGCCGTTGGCCTATTTTCCTGTCCTGTAATTCTTGTGCTCCGTGCGTGGAGCTTTTCACTTTTCAGTTGTTCACTTTTCGGTCTAAGAAATAGTCGATAGATTCTGCCTGCGTGCAGCATAAAGTTTAAGTAAGTTGAGAGTTGGTCAAGTGGAGATTGTTTCGCTAACTCCCTTGACATTTATTGTAACTTTGAGAGAATAAAGTTAATAGTTTTGTTTAAAACTAAAAGAAACGATGTAGCTTGCTGGACAATTATTTGCCCATAAAATTAGAGAATTTTTAAGGAAATTAGGCCAGTAGTGCGCACGTCATCACTATCACAGTGGATAGCCACATAACCGTCAGTCCTGTGATACGAACAGAAGGAATCTAAAAAATAACGCAGTCAGATCAGCAAAGGCCTGTACTAAATAGTAGTTAGTAAAAGGCCCATTCTTTACAAGTGGCTTACCAATTTGGAGACGTTGTGATAATAAATGCAATAAAAGCAACAAACAGCAAATTTGGTTGATAATAATTTAATTTTTTCAGTTTATTTTTCTATACTTTGCACTTTCTAGAGTGTCGTCTTACATTGAGAACACTCAGCATACTTTGCTACCACTTCTCTCACCTTCATCCAAGCATTTGCAATATAATAAATGTTTACATGGTTACATATGTGTTTAAAAACAAAACATTGCTACTCTACTATTTTAAAAGTAATATTTTACACGATATGTACAGAATTGTTATAAAATAATCTACCTTATCTAAACAAGTTGCCAATTTTATGTTCTATTTTAGGACACCATTTTTGGTTGCTTATTAAAATTCTTATTCACCAAAAAGCGTCGCTGCGCACCTTATTTATCGGCAGTTTTTATCTTAGTTATATTATAAGTTTGTGTTTACCTTACCATTTTCAGAAAAGTTAATCTCCTTTCTAAACCTCTGTCAAATCCATTTTAAAACATCATGACAATGTCACAATTGTGCAAAAAGAACAACGTAATGTGAGTTTCGTATTAATAAGCGAAAGCCTTTTATACTGTTGATGGTTTCTAATGAGTGAAGTATACGTGTTCCATTAGTCAATCAGGATCCTGCAGATTCCCATTACTAATGGGCCATTACACAGTATTTAGTCAGAAATTTCCGGTTTTGAGCTCAGTTGTCATGTTGATTTTTTGTTACTTTATAATTTCAATTCTACATTGATAAGATTTACGTATTTTTTATATCATGCAAATACCATGTCATTCTTAATCAACAGTTTTGTATAAAACACAAAGTGTAACAGATAAGAATTTGGCTTCCGTAATTGTCTAATTTTTTATCACTCGCAGATAACGTATGCCATACGAATTATTTGAGCATGTGTAAATCACATTAAACAATTGTAAAAAACACGCCCTTTCCTATTTCTACTGACAAAAAGGCAAGTGCATATAGGTCAAGTTTTGTTCCATCTGCTTTCATAGCATTTCATGATTCATGATTGCATGTTGTATCAAACAAAGGATATGCGGTAGGCCTGTAGCAAATGGCTCTTCAATCTTTTCGTCCGCAATTTTCAACTGCGGACGACAAAATTCATGTATTTCAACTCAACTTTCAACTGCGGACGAAAAAATTCATGAATTTCAACTCGAACATCGTCCGCAATTTGGATCTCGAACCTCGTCCGCAGTTGAAAAATGCGGACGAATAAATTCACGTCTTTTCACTCAATCAATGCACATGCATAAGCGTTTGGTTCGTCCGCATTTTTTCAACTGCGGACGAATCAAACGCTTATGCATGTGGGAAGACACAAGTAAGCCGAATGGCCGAACATTTTTGGCTATTTCCACATGCAATTTGGCCGAATTTTTTCTCGGGGTTTAGAAATACATAGCAGATATGTAGAAGGCAAGGTTTAATATTTTCATTTCCTTTGTTACTATAAAAGATTAAGGTAAGGGTATGTTAGGTTATTTTAAAACCAGACTTCTGATAATCACGGCAATGCAGCAAGCCGAGTTTTGTTGGGTTGGGATTTTTCGAGTTTTGACGAGTTTTGGTTGGGTTGGAACTTTGAAGATTTTCAGTTGGGTTGCGATTTTTGGAATATTGAAGGTTTTCAATTGGGTTGGGATTTCTGGAATTTTGAGGATTATCAGTTGGGTTGGGATTTCTGGAATTTTGAGGATTATCAGTTGGGTTGGGATTTCTGGAATTTTGAAGGTTTGCAGTTGGGTTGGGATTTTTGGAATTTTGAAGATTATCAATTGGGTTGGGATTTCTGGAATTTTGAAGATTAATAATTTGGTTTGGATTTCTGGAGTTTTGAAGATTATCAGTTGGGTTGGGATTTCTGGAATTTTCAAGGTTTGCAGTTGGGTTGGGATTTTTGGAATTTTGAGAATTATCAGTTGGGTTGGGATTTCTAAAATTTTGAGGATTATCAGTTGGGTTGGGATTTTTGAAATTTTGAAGATTTTCAGTTGGGTTGGGATTTCTGGAATTTTGAAGATTTGCAGCTGGGTTGGGATTTTTGGAAATTTGAGGATTATCAGTTGGGTTGGGATTTCTAA
Source organism: Entomobrya proxima (assembly GCA_029691765.1). Classification (NCBI taxonomy): domain Eukaryota; kingdom Metazoa; phylum Arthropoda; class Collembola; order Entomobryomorpha; family Entomobryidae; genus Entomobrya; species Entomobrya proxima. The sequence continues at coordinate 51,022,285 of CM056169.1, forward strand.
AATTTTGAGGATTATCAGTTGGGTTGGGATTTCTGGAGTTTTGAAGATTATCAGTTGGGTTGGGATTTCTGGAGTTTTGAAGATTCTGATTTGGGTAAGATATAATTTTTTCGAATTCTGAAGATTCTAAGTTGGATTGGAATTTGAGGATTTTTAAAATTTTGAATGATTTAGGATGAATGAAAATTTCTGATGATTTCCAGATTTTGTAAAAATATTAGTAGATGGACGCAATTTTGAGGATATTTTAATTGAATAAACTTTTTCACGATTACAATGGTAGTCATCGGGGGTCTATCGTGGGCTCGCACATTGTTTGTGAAAGGCAGTGAACAAGTTTCAGCCTAGTTCGATGCTAAAACGGAAACAGAAAAAGATTCAAGAATCCCAAGGAAAAAAATCTTTAGAATTCCAAAAAATTTCTAAACAGTCTAACGTCTCCAAAACTCCAGAAATTCCAACCCAAATGAAAATCTTCAAAACTCCAGAAATCCCACCCCAACTGAAAATCTTCAAAACTCCAGAAATCCCAACCCAACTGATAATCCTCAAAATTTTAGAAATCCCAACCCAACTGATAATTCTCAAAATTCCAAAAATCCCAACCCAACTGCAAACCTTGAAAATTCCAGAAATCCCAACCCAACTGATAATCCTCAAAATTCCAAAAATCCCAACCCAACTGCAAACCTTCAAAATTCCAGAAATCCCAACCCAACTGATAATCTTTAAAATTCCAAAAATCCCAACCCAACAAAACTCGGCTTGCTGCATGGCCGTGATTATCAGAAGTCTGGTTTTAAAATAACCTAACATAACCTTACCTTAATTTTTTATCGTAACAAAGGAAGTGAAAATATTAAACCTTGCCTTCTACATATATGCTATGTATTTCTAACCCCTGAGAAAAAATTCGGCCACCTTGCATGTGGAAATAGCCGAAAATGTTCGGCCATTCGGCTTACTTGTGTCTTCCAATATGCATAAGCGTTTGATTCGTCCGCAGTTGAAAAAATGCGGACGAGGGTTGAGTTAAAATTCATGAATTTTATCGTCCGCAGTTGAAAAAGTGCGGACGAGAATTGAGTTAAAAAATACGAATTTTCTGAATTTTGTAACTGCGGACGAGGTTCGAGATCCAAATTGCGGACGATTGTCGAGTTAAAAATCATGAATTTTGTCGTCCGCAGTTGAAAATTGCGGACGAAAAGTTTGAAGAGCCATTTGCTACAGGCCTACCGGATATGCAAGTATATTTACAAGTATTCCAATGCGCAATCCAATTATATAGTAAAAATTCATTAAAATTACGTATACGTGAAAACAATGGTAGCTAAAAACAACCCGATTCCAAACACAGTTCGTCTTATTGTAGACATAATCTCAAAGCTACAAATAATCTTGCGTTTTTCCATCGGTTTTAAGCCCGGTTCCATAAACTTGTGGAATTATATTTTAGACTTGTTAATACACGAATAATATTGTGCATTCAAATATTCGCATGGTGTAAAACCGTTTTCGTCTATAACGCAAAAAGTCAAGAAATGAAAAAAATCCTTTTAAATTAAGCATTCTTACGATCGCTGACATGCAACTGCTGATACTATATTAATAAAAACTTAAATACAAATTGTGCATGCTAAAAATGGATACTTGGTAATATATCCATTATAAAAAGATCTTTTAGCGGGTTTCATTCAAGTTCTTGCAAGCAGAGGGCCTTACATTTGCTTCTAACCACACGGCCAATGTTTGTACTTATAAGATCGTTCAACAGCAAAAACCGAGAATTTTCTAACAAAGATAATGTGCATCCGATCTGTAAAAAAGTGGTAATAATACTGTTATGCAATGCTACAAAAACTTCTGGTTCTACATTTTTAATACAACACTGATCTTGCAATTCTCGAGTTCGAAAATGTGGTTTAATCTTTGAAAATTGACTGGGATCCACCAACCCGGGTAGGGATAAATAGTTATGTATTTGATTTTCATAATTCCTTAAATATCAGCTGATGCCATAGATTGATTGTAGGATTTTTTACTATTAAGTTCTTTAGCAGTTCCAAGTAATGACGTAAACATTAACAGAAAACGGGTGTTATTTTTACATGAATATGATCTCACATTATTAATTTTTCTTTTAAGGTAAAACTTTATCATAATGAGTACAGCTAATTTTTTTCTGTGCAAACGTCTACACGCATATCATTCTGAGAACTATATTGTAGTTTAACTTCTCAATAATGACGTCCATATTCCTGCTAATTGAGTATACAATACGAATAAGTAAAAATGCCCACAGTTTCATTCAAACACGTTCTCTGTAGCACTAACAAAACCACAAAATGGTACCCGAGTAATCTTTATACAAAACAGAAGTAGTTAGTATGTGTTAGAAAAATTATCCTACATTGATAACTCTTTTTAACAATTTTAAAATATTAAAATTGCAGTGTTTTGCAAGAACTTTAAAGTCATTTGCACTGTATTGTGACATTTAAAATATTTACAATTATATTCTTATGCAATAAACGTACGCATTGTTAACGTGTATAAAAGTTGGGCATGTTCATACTCATCAAAAATTAACTGTTCAGCGCCTGAAAACGCCCCAGCAATCAACATACACAACTAATTAAGCTAGTTGACTGCGGAGTATCGAATTGCCATGTTGACATAAGAGAAAGTTCATGTTCTTCCCAAAAAACGTAACCCAACAACCACAAAAATAATTACTTTCAGAAAATGAAAGAATGACTATAATTACTACTACTATAGTGTAATAACTGTCACAAGTCGCATGTAAAAATATCCCGCCACTGCACTGTGTAGAAATCCGGGGTTAAGTACTAAAAAACAGCCACTTTGCTGCATATTATTTGCAACTTTTTTGAAAAGTGTTAGAAATTTTGTTTCTTCAGTCTAGATTATAGAGCAGTTTGTGCTGTAATGTTACCTGAAAGATTTACTAGATTTACTCTCCTGGGTCATAAGTTATGGCTTGATTTGCGTTATTTTACAAATGCAATCTTACAGTGATCGCACTTCTTTGGCTATAACAATTTCATTGGCAGCAATTTATTTCATTCCATATTGTTTGTTTCGTTCGTCGCTTGTTTGAAAGCATTCGTATAATCTATATGATTGTTCTAAAACCTCACATTGATATTGATCATATAGTAAATACATTTTCACCATAACTGTACAAATAAGTTGTAGGCAAATATAGTACTCGCAAACCATTTCATTAAACCACAACACGTCGATAAAAATACTGATAAATTAATGACAAGAATTTTCGTACCAATGTAAACCTTTATTAACTTAACCATTTAAAAATATCAGTTAGTTGCAGCTAATATGATTTTAGATAAAGTTATTCTACATTGATAACATTAAGTAGTTTGCAATCGTTCAGAAAAAATATTGTATCAGTTTCTCTCCTTTGGCATTGGCTGACTGGTAATTATGGACTACAATGGTTTATTATTATAAAGCAAACACAAACTCAGAATGGTCATTATTTACTTCGGTTTTTTTGCGCACACATTTTAAGTTGACGGATTGGTTGATTACTGAGCATGTTTCTATTACACTTCAAAACCATCTAGCGCTTTTTTACTACACAATTATATAAGCATTCTGTACATATATACTTTAATTTATGCATATAAGCATTGATACGTGTTCTATATAACCTGATTAACAAAAGCCAAAAGATCAAACATGCATTGATAAAACCCATTGGGTTACGGTTCCAATACGAAACGATTCACTTTCAATTTGTTTGCGGCCAGGATACCCAACTCACTAATTTGCTATTTTTTAAACTTAAATATAGGCATTGCTAAAACATTTTTAATTTCTTTGTGGCAGTACCGTTATATCACAAATAAATATTCCTCTGCTAGAAGTTTTGATAACCTTTTAAAACGTGGCTTAATAACACTTGATAGGTGTTTTTTTAAACTCTCATTTAAAACCCTTGAATATATGTTTAAACTTTTGTCAAACTTTCAGAACTCGAGAAATCTTTTTTTTCTAAACTGAGGCTCGTTAGTGTATGAGTTCAATTCCACAGTGATAGAACTCATTTTTGGGATTACTTAGTAAATTTTGGAGATGCTCGCTTCCAAAATAATGTACATTTATTTATGGGACCAGGTATGGCATCCGGCATTTAAAAATTATGTAATCACTTTAAAAGTTAGTACTCAAATCTAAGCATTTCAACCTAAACTTAACTTAATCCCACTACAATCTCTTTATAAATAATGATGCTATAGTTAAAATAGTTCTGGTAAAACGGTTAGGTTCTCACAAAAGTCCTTCTTTTTGGTTTAAAAAGCCTGATTTGCTACTGCTTTATGATACGTACCTCGTACACTGTGTGTTTGCGCTTCCGTTTAACGCAGCAGGTATTTTCAACAAACCGTCCCACTCGCTTATTACTGAAATGGTATTTCCAAGTAAGTGTACACAAATAAAACGGGGAAGGAAGTCATCAGAAAACACACATTCACAGTGACATTTGCTTATGGCTTTAAACGTTACAGGCGTAAAGTATTTCCGCAATATAATATAGAAAGTCATCATTTAAGTATGCTTTCAATTGTTGATCGACATTAACAATATTTGCGATACTTTTTATGTAAACAAAATATTACGGTACTAATCTTTTGTACTCGTAGTTTTTAAAATTGCAATTCAAAGCTTTTCCATACAAAAACTTAGTTACCTTCTGAGGGAAGTTTACTATTTTGTTGCGCATAGAAGCAAAACTAAGCATAAATTCGGTATTTTCATGTTGTTACCGATATGATATCCTGATAACATCAGCACAAAAGCTGTATTCAAAATCACCAAAGCCTTTCTGGTAGAATGTATTGTCTAATAATGCTATTCTACATTGAAAACATCATATAAAAAGGCTTAGAGAACATCTTCTTGAAAAAAATGTGATGTGAAAAAACTACAAATAAAAAGACAACAATACTGGACTTTGTACGGTGTAGTCTTGCTCAATTCAGAAGTCGACTACCTGCTGACTTTGTTCTTGACTTCTTGTTCTATTACTAATTCAGTTTTGTTGCAAATTGCGTGTACTTGAGTGACAGCACGTATTCTAATATTATGTATAACTTACTGCTTACGCTATTCAATTATGGCATTTTGGCATTGTTAAACCTTAATTCCCACACGTTGCAAGTCACGCAATTACATGCAAGTATACTGCTTTTTCGGCTTTATGATCAAATTAGCTTATCCGACATGAGCAATTCCTTGCCTTAGTGTACAGGAATAAGTATATATGAATTATCAATTTTACCGTATAACGTTTTAGCAGACTTTCTTGTTCGAGTTCAACTCTACATTGACAAAACTCATTACTATGTCCATTTAGTAACTTCTGAGACACTGATTTCTAAACCGTTTTTGACTCTCCGTGGGACCATGAACGTAGATTACCCGGTTAACCCTGAAGTGCTAGATAGAAAATCATCTGCTAAAGTTTACCATAAAAAGCCAAAAAATTGGATTGACAAGGAGTTTTAAAATGAATCTATTTTTTAAGAATTTAGCCACTTTCCAAAAAAGTCCAGGAATCAGATGTTTTAAGCTGAGACTTGTTGATCCATAAGTTCAATCCTACATTGATGCAGTTCAACATTGAGTTTATCCATTTAGTTTTAGATTTGCACATTGCAACTAGACTATGTTGTCAACTCCGTGGATTTTGAAAAATCGCCATTTATCAAACATTAAAAAGTTGGCTCAGAACTTCTTCAGGGAGCCAGTAGCTAAAGTTGCCCTGGCCCGGCCCGCGTGGTATGTTTGAAAAAAACTTTTCGCAGTTTTTCGTAACCATAGTTTTTAAAATTAATATATATAGTATCAATCTGTAACTAAGCCATTGTATCGTGCTAGGATTGTATCGGTACTTTCCAAGTGAATTGTAGTTTTGAATAGATTTAATTTGAAATAGTTTATCAAGACAAGAAAAGTTTTAAAGCATTTCTAAAATGTTCTGAAAAATAATTTCGTGAGACTATCAGAAACGTTGACTCCAGAAGTGAACTCCATTTTAATGTCTCCAATTAATTACTCAGGTTCAGGTTTGTTACAATAAAAATCTGTTTGTAATTAAAAGAAACTCAATGGCCAGTTGATGATAACTGAAATTTGGAAGTAGAAGTTGGATTTTTTTGGGATATTTTGAAATGAATTGTCTAAACATGTCTATCTTATGTCATCGTTGGTTTTATACTTCAGACGTAAGTGTGTATTAGTACAAAAATTGTTTAAAGACCATTTCTTTATTTGTACTGCTGCATTATGTAATAAATTTTAAGAAAAGACCAAACCATCATCAAAATCTTGAATCTACGTTTAATGAAACCGTTTGACAACCAAAATCCTTGAACGGCGTAGAACTATTGGTACACGCAGTAATTCAATTACTGTAATTGTAAACCGTTATTCGTTAATCTTAGTTAATTCTTGATTCTTTAAAAGTTGACAATATTTGACACAATGGAACTAGTTATCGGAAAGTACTTTAGTAGGAAACACATTTCCAGAAATAGATAACTGAGTAAATTTGCCCTCAGAGCTCTTAATGTGTTTAGCGGTGCATTGGAGATCCTGCCATTGTAAGCAGTAAAGTGTTTTGGATCAGAAGAAAGTGAATTTGCAATTGAAGTGTCGTTATATTGACGGGTGCTGGTTTCAAATTATCTCGGTTTCTTTCAACTAAAACCTAAAACTTTAAACGTTTTTTGGAGTTTACAATTACTCGTATACATTAACATTACGATTTGAATAATTTTCTTATTCATAAACTTTCTTGGGCTGCTTTCTCTTATACCTTTTTGAACGTTTCCCCCTACAGGTTCCAATGCAGCACTTTTAAAAAATTGTTGCTTCAAGCAGCTAAAGCTATCGAAGTCCACTGGGCTTCGACCACAGTCCAAGCATATACTGGAATGTTTTCTTGGTTTATCTTGGTGTCACGTGCTTTTTCGACATCCAGACAAGCTTTTTTCCAAACTCTTTCATCTAACTTTCACTATTATTACGTTGCATTTTTGGCCATTTCGTTATGGTTGGATTATTTTTTCTTCCAGATGAACATTATAATTTTCCTAATCAACACTGATTTTGGCTTTTTAGTTTCTAGGACTACTGGGGCGTCATTTTCCCAAATTTCTATGCCAATCCACTTTTTTAATTGAAAATGGGTCAAGTTATCAACGTGTATCTCTAAAACGTTTATGCTTCTTTTCACCAACGTGTTTATCAAACACAGCTGGCTATACATATCCTTGAAAAGCTAACATTCTTGTTTCTGTATTTTCGGTGAATGTATCACAGAAAGATAATGTATTCATGCACTTAAAGAAAATTAAAAAGGTCTCCTAGGTATGGACAGGGAATTGAAATTTGGATAAAGTTGAAACAGAACAATAATACGAACACCCTAGAAAGTCAACAAGAACATTGCATTTGGTTTACAAACAAAACACAAATACTCTATGACATTAAGATTCAACACTCTATGGTTTATAAAATCAATCTTCTTGACAATTCCAATGTGATGGCATTGTAGTATGTCAATATCAAATTCCTTTCAAATTTTCTTTTAAAATACTTTCTTTTATTTTTCTCTCGGCCCGGCCCCATGGCCGTTTGTACCTAGCCCGGCCCGCGTGGAAATCACGCTCAAAACGCCCCTATTTTAGCCTCTGCAGGGAGCTAAGCTATATGTAAAGAGTGTATCACCACTGGCTTGTCATATTTCGTGTTCGCTAGTAACGCAGCATCAATTTCTTATGCAACCCAAATAAACTCAGCGTGCAGCTGCTTCAGCGTGTACGTATACCCCATAGGCCAACATTTTTATGATTTGAGGTGTATGTTGAAGCTAAAGCAGTGATTCCTAAAGCTATTGATAAAGATTGTAAAAAATAATAATTCTGAAAACGACACTTTACACATTATACACGAAGAATACATTACAAATAATAATCGTCTTGTAGAAATTAGAAAACCTCACTAAGCCTGAACGAAAACTTATACTATTTTGACAAAATCTTTTTTGCAAACGAAACTGCAAATGAGCAATGTTTTCACGTTGAAAACCATTTGAGTTTTGGGCTTGGTGCTTTGGGTATTGTACTCGGAGCAAAACCTTGTCTGGTAGTCTAGAAGATTTCAAACTCATTCATACTTAATGCAAAATTGTACAAGGTAATATAAGTAATTTTATAAATGCAATCTTACATTGATCGCACATGTTTTGTCTATAACAATTTCATTGGCAGCAGTCATTCCATACTGCGTGATTGCTTGCATTCAATATGCTTTTAGTAAAACCCTTGCATATGTAATAAATTACTTTTAGTGTGAAATTTATGAAATAACTTGAAGCATGTTAGTGTTTGTGAATACATAAATGAATGCATACAACGCTTTGAAATTTAAGGCCATTTATAGCAACCTACCGCAGGTCATCGCAGGTAATCTTAGTCAAGCCTATGGCGATAAACCATTGGTGACTTTACCATAGAACTTTTATGTAGGCTTGTGTTCCCTTGATTGCAATGCGAACAAACAATTGAATATCAAGAGAAAATTAATCAAATGCTTAATTTTTATCCAGTTGTATTATCAAAGTCTTGCTAAAATTTATAAAGTTAACAGAAGGTATGTTGGATTCTTATTGAATGCAACCTTACATTGGTAGTATTCATGTTATTTGAGAAATTGCTCTCATTTATTATGTTACATGCTACATAAATTGGCTTTCCCGTTCTAAGTTATTCTCTTGCATTGACTTACGCTTAACCATTCTAAATTATGGCCAATTTGCTTATGCTGTTTTTAGACACACAGGTTTGGATGTAATACTAGCTTCATAGCCAAGGCGATTTAAAATTACAAGTGGTTTCAAAATTTAATATAAATTTAGTAACTTTTTGGCAACGTTAATGCTGACTAGTAGTTATTAAGAGCTCAAAAGGTGACAGGATTTGTTAATTCCTTGCAGTATTAGCCAAGCAGACGTAACCTGCTTTCTTTGTCAATACTGTTACAGTATTTCGTGATCAACGTGACAACAGATACCGACATATTCGCATTCCCAAATATTTGCTTATTTTGCGTTAACCGAATATTCCTTATAATTTTTGTATAATTTCTCACATGCGCCTGATACACCACCATCCATTTGTCCGAAACAGACTTCAAATGTATCGAATTTTCAATGCTAAAAACAGCACTGTAACGGGTTACTCGATGCAAACAAAGCATGCCAAGTGCAAATAATTTAACAGAAGGAACTAAGTGCTGATGCAAAGTGCACAAACAAATTAATTTTATAGAGCCAAAGAACTCAATTTTATATAGAAATATACAGCTTCAAAGCTAACCCGGTTAGAGTTTAGTTCCATATTGCAGTGCTTTGCAAATGACCGGTGCAATAGTTTGCTAATGACGTTCATTAGTTTTGACAGGTTTTGCATTAAAATGCAATTCTACACTGATAGCATTTTATTTACACATATTACAGTGTTTATATTAAACCAAGCTCAATAGCCCGTAATATTCATTTGAAAACATTATTTCTGTTGCAGCAACCAAAGTGTTAGAAGCTGAACGATATTTCTCAAAAGTTTCTTGCTTTCAATCAAATCATCCCGTCATTTGAACATCACAAAAAGGCAAATTCTAATTTCACTGAAAGTTGCATCCTTTTTGCTAATTTCATAAAAAATTTGTGCTGCTAGTCTGCATTGACAACATGCACGATATTGTGTTGGTACCAAATACATTTCGTTCTAATATTTTTACCAATAAAACAACGTTGTCGTTTTATTTACTACCAGTTTTGCAATACATTAACGGCTTAGTATCAACAATTTCCTATAATTTAATTTCAGTATACCTACTCTGTTTGTTGTCCTATCAGAAAAGTTAGGACACATAGCTTTGACACTGACAACAAGTTTCTTTAATTGAAGTTTATTATTTGATTTCTATTATTTTTTCTTAAGGAATGATACTAACTGATTTTGTTAGCTACTGAGGTTGTGATACAAAACACATGGGATGAAAATAGTTTGACAACTACTCAGGCTTTCACAAAAAGGCTTTAATATATATCAGGCAATCTCAAGGAAATGCCACCTGATTATAAAGCACGCTTACTGAAACTTTTGATAAGCATAATATTTTCCAAGATATTGGCTTTTAATACAACTTGGATTATTGACCTTACTCTACATGCAACGCTCAAAATGTTAGCTTCCAAAACTGCACGTTAACGTGCATATTATGTAATTAACCAGTTATTACGTATTGAGTATTGTCGTATTTGTCTGCCTGTGTGTGTGTGGGGAACCCAATACGATGCAGGTCAGCGGGAACCCTATTGATAACGAGCCAGATCCGTAATCCCCCTGGGGTAGTAGGGAGAAATAACCCCCATGACTCTATGCTTTATCAGAATCACACCAATTTTGGTAGTGATTCATTAGGTCATCAGAAAGAACCCTGTGGATTTTGAGTCAGATTCATTATGCCCCTGTGGTAGTAAAGGAGATAACCCCCGACCATAAAACATGTCAGAACCGCACCAAATTTGGTACAGCGACTCATTGGGTTATGAGAAAATACCCTATTTATTTTTAGCCTGATTTCTCATCTCCCTGGAATAATGGGGTGAATGGAGTCAGAGAATCAGACAGACAAGCACCCACTTGCAACAGCTACGTATTTGAAATGATCATTAGATCGGTTTTTTAAACCAACTAATCAACAAAATGTTTAATAGACACCGTAAAAAATTCACCGAATGCCTATTTCTATCAAGTTGTATTATTATCAAAAGTTAATCGACGACAACTACCTTAATTTTAGCCGCAAAGCCATAATTTAAATGTTTTTGAAACTATATATATCGTCGCAAAGGCTGCTACAAGGAACTACAACCACACCACAATTATTATTAGCTGGAAACAATAAAATAATATTATCTTACATTGATAATATTATATCGACATAAGAACTTTTCATACATTTGGTGCAAAAAAGCACTGTTTGACTTTGTTATTTAGAACTTTCCTCCTCAATACTCAAGTTTGAACTTTTAGTGTAACAAGCCTGGCATTATTGCAGTTGTTACAGGAGAGTTGGTTTGAATGACGCTTCTCTAAACGCCTTTCGACAAGCTTCACATGATTAAAAGGACACTGCTCTACAAAACGTTTGATTACATTATACCTATTACGGACTCAACAAAAAAGTAGTTATTGCTACCTTTTAAATATACAATTTAAGCTACTCACACTACAATAGCGTGCAGGAATATTTTTAAAGACTAATCAGAAAAAATCTATTTTCTTGCAAACTTCATGAAATATTTTGTAAAATATCCAATCTTCTGTTTTTTTTTACGCTTTTACTATAAATAATTTCGTATGAATTTACTCAATTTTGGTGTGAACGTTTGAATCTCGGATTGTATATAAAAAGATGCACGTACACAGTAAAATTTCCTGTTGTATTTGTAAATATCTTCGGAAAACATCTCTATCTTTTTACGACGCTCCAAAATATATTTTAATGACATTTGTGAAAGACTGCTCTTCCACATTGAAAGCATTCCGTTGTAAGTTTTAATCACATTCATTCCGCTTAAAATTGGTATTACTTTCAGTGTTTTGAAACTTTGAAAGTATCATGGAATGACAGCTATGTGGCAACTTATCTGCCCTAATAAACGTACGCATAAAATCACTGTTTGGGTTTTAAGTTTAAATTTTGTAATTATGTAAAAACGGTTTGGACACAATTCCAAAATTACCGACCACAACAGAAATAAAATTTGATATTGCGATAAATTCCATAAACTACACGTCATTCGGCCGGTAGTATTTGTCCACATGTATTACTCCTTTTCTGTTAAATAAACTCTTTTTCTGCTATTAAGGATTTACTAAGTTTTGTCTGAGTTTCCATCAAGCTCATAAATTTGTTACTGTTGTAGACATGTTAAGGTTTCGCCATTTTCCTAATTTTTATACTACTTGGTGTTCAAGGAGACAACAGATGGATGAGTTGGCGGAAACACAACAAATAGCATTCTCTCATTTTACTTGTCCAAAATCAGCAGTGCATTTTAATTCCAATAATTTTTTCTTGTTTTTCCATTAACCGATTATATTCCTATAGTAGTTCGTGTAATTTCTCACTTGTGTCCGATACAGCACTTTCAATATTACTATAAGATGCTTAATGTGTACCTTGTTTTTATGGCTTAATTGATTCATCACAACAGCAGTTTTTATCGTTGCAAACCAAGCACGTCAAATGCAATTAATTTGACCACAGATTTTGCAAATTGATATCCGATGCAAAACGAACAAACATATCATATTTACAGAGACAAATGACCTGAAGTTTATTAAAACCTTACTATACCCAAATTTTCATACGAATAGTTTTATAACTAACCAAGTTTTTGTTTCGTTCTGCATCACAGTGTCTTTCAAGTGACCCATGCGATTATGTGCAGCTTACTCTCATTAGTTTTAAGAGGGTTTGACATAAAATTCAATCCTACATTGATAGTACTCGATTAACACTTATTACAATCATTCGATTGAATCAAGGTCAGTACCATGTACAACTGTTAAACACTAGTATGTCAATAGTAGCTTGTTGTAAACTTGGACCTATCAATAATAGACGTCCTTAGTAATAAATTGTGTTTGACAAATGGTAGACTTATGGCAATATTGCATGCATAAATTTTTACCTTTTTAATGTTACCGAAATAAATTGTTAAAAATGTTGACAATTGCTGGGGAGACTACCAAAAAAACGTTTAATTGAAATCCTATTAAATACTTTGTGTCTGCCATGATTGTATTCAACAAACTGTTTGTTAGGTTGGCTGGTGAATATTAATTTTGACTTTGTAAAATTTTGGCCTACTACACTACATTGATAGTCACTACAATTTATCTGTCATAAAATTCCATTTGAATCACAGATTTGTTTTTGAACTAACCAAACAAAGAAGCAGAAATAGATATCGTAAGGTATTTTTAACACAAAACATGAAACGTGCTTGCGCTTAGGAAATTCTTTATACCAAACCATCTTCTAAATGTCAACAATATTTCGTACGCTATTGATATGTATTTGCATTATTATAATGTTTACATAAGTTTCTAATCTTACAGTGACACTAGCAGAAAACGGGTTGCTTTGTTGAGAAGAAAAGGAGCATATGTTATGCTGGAAAATGGTACCCACGCCGCATCAAATCTGGTAGTCAAATGCTGTTGCATGTGTGTTAGGTCACTACAAATTCGAATTCCAACACGGATTCAAATTCAAATGAAGGCCTTTGGGGTGGATATCTAATTCGGTGCTGACGAAACTGGGACACTGTGCGGATAAAATAAAATTATTTGTAAAATTACCAGTGCAATATAATATAAATTGATGAGTTCGAATATTTAGTAATAAAACAACCAAGCAAAATTGACTACAACATGCATTCAGTTTTTATATGGTATAACTATTTTAATATTATATTGTCGTTATTTATAATAGCTTACATTTAAAAATGTTGGACAGTTTTGCAGAGACATAAACAATGTCCCTCCGAATCTGTAGACAACCATGTGAAACGATAACGGTTGCAACAGTTTCCATCTTTTTCTTGGTAGTGGCTCAGAGGTTCTATCCAATCCTGAAGCACAATTATAAATAAAATTGTTTTGAATGTATGCATAAAACAGCTACAATGCATTTATTAAGTGAATCAAAAAGGTTTATAGTAATTAGAATACCTGTAGGTTTGATGAAAATATTATATATTAAACCTAAGTATTTTTGCACAATCACAGTCACAATTTCAATTGTAGGGCGTAGATTCGCAAACCTTTTCAACTTTTTAAACTTGCCAATATAATATTCCACTTTCCAAAAAAATTCACATTGTATTTATCAGTTTTATCTTCCCAGTTTCTATCACATTACATAACTGATTAACGGTGTCACAAAATGAAGGCAATAGTGTTCGAGAAGCTCTTGTTCATCCGTTGTTTCCAAGTTTTGTCATGATATCAGTTTCCTTGCATGGTATATGTACCGACAAGACAAAACTAATAAATAATTTGTTTTGCAAATTCTTAATCATGTTTGATTTTTGGATAATCTATATCGGTAGTCACAACAACACACTGATAAAACCCCTAGTACAATTTTGGGCACTATAGAAACTGATATTACTTTTTTGCTGAGTGGTTCCAATTTTCACTTACACAACAGAAAAATAGGCACTACTCAAATTTTGTAGCTTTGCATTTTTTGCCGTAGTCAAAGGCTAGTAATTCAAAATTCAGGAACATACCACAGTGAAAAGGCACAATAAAGAACTACCTTAACCCAACTACTTAAATAACTCGAAAATTTATAGAACATTTAAGCAAAAAAATTCTTTTGCCGATAAGTAATCTAAAGAAAAATTATTTCAAAAACAAGTATACTGAAACGTACACTGTTTATTTTTGGTTTGTAAAATTCAAGGAAAAATGGCGTCGAAGAAAGTGTACACGGAAGCGTCCCTCCGACTGAACTGGTGGCAATACTGGACAAAAAATGTACGCACCTTTATTCCGTGTTGCTATGATACTGAAAATAGACAACAATAAAACATTTATTGCACACTTGACAACTGTCTACCTGGACAAAAATGTGAGCCCTAGTGTACAATAGCAGACAGGAAAGCGTAGCAACGTCATGCTGAAAAGGCAAACATTTGTCAAGTGAAAAAGCATGTAGAAAAATGAGAGCAATCAAAGGGGTGAGAATTGGGAACCCCTAGTCTCACGTCAATTTTAATGAAGAGGTATTTGGGTGGGCTTGAAATCAAGCGGAGAATTTTCACGTAACACAAACAAAAAGTCAGCACAGTGCACCTGGTCCCTTCTATTCTGAATGCGCACAAACATGAAAAGGGTACTGAGAAAACAAACAAATGTTGAGGGGAAACAAAAGCTTGTCGCCTTCATAAAAAACCTGCTGCTCTCTTTTCACTTACCTGTGTAGCGTAAGTGAAGCATCTGGCCACACTCTTAGCCAAGTTAAAAGCCAAGCAGACGTGAATGCCGTAATGGAGAATCCTTATCTATACACAAACGACGAAAGTCAACAAAAAAACACGCAATACCAATTTATAAAAATTTATGAGAAAACACAAAGTTGCCTGCTATACATACTCAACACTTTTGTAATTGACTAGATCGCTTATTTCATAGTTTATCAGAGTCTTATATATTACCCTCGAAGTGTTCGGCTATGTATGAAGCAAGCCGATAAAATATACGTGTGTTTATTTCAAAATCGTCTCCTTCCTGGAAGAAAATGAATAGACTGATGTCATACACTGCTTGCAGGGAAGTAGTATATCTCAACAGTGGATGGGGCTGTGCATTATATTTGTCACAAAAATATTTCAGGTACGAACCCTATTTGAAAATAAGAAAGCCTGTTTTGTAAGGTAAACGTAAAACGCATTAATAAATCAAAATTTTTCAAGAAATAAATTTGTTGCACTTGTAGTGAAGACGGCCACTTTCGCATTTCGGTTTGTCAGCTCAAAAGAAAACCTGAAGCCACAGTAATTTTAATGCAGGCGCTTCTATGTTCCAAAATAAAACAAAGCCACACCCAAACATCATTCTGCTGATTTGCTACTGCTGCTTTGCCTGCTGTTGCTGTCTGCTTTGTGTTTGTCACACACTCCGCGAAGCTATAGAGAATTTTCCGACGCATGGAACCTGAACTTTTTAAGAAATTTGTGACAATTTCTTGCTTATTGTTCATTGATATCATATAAATTATGAAAAACTCCTGAAGCGCAAAATGCTTGGAAATAGCAAAACGGAAATGATAACAGGCTGGCAAGCAAAAATTGCAAGCGCAAGGCTGATAAGGAAAGAAAAGACCCGGTGACAAAATGCTTTGAACCTGCTCAGGAACGTCATTCTAATGACCTAGGGGTTAAACTATACTTGGAGAAACTTAAAATTGAGGAGTTTGAGCAATATGTGGTTGTCAAGCAGAACAAGGAAGTTGTGATTGTTAATGCAATGCAACCTGATCCAATTGCTTACATAAGTAACCATAAATAAAAATCAACTAAAATTATGTATTATCAGAAATTATGAAGAAACAGTACTTACTTCCAATTTTCTCCGGCACACATATTCCAAGAATTAATTAAATATCAAATATTAAAGTTAAACAGCATACGTTCACAAGTTTCCTTCGTTTTGTTACAACTGGATAAAGCTAAATTGGTTCGTAATTTATCAGAGTCAATAATAAAGCACTTTTGTGCGTTTGTGTCAAAAGCGGAACAAGACGGCGATCTCTAGATGTTGCCATCAAAACCCCTTGGTTTTTATGTTACCGGGAATAGGGGCTGAATGACGTCATACTTTTCCTAAAGAAATGAAATAGAAATAAACTTCAGCGAAAAAGGGGGTATAAATTTATTATGTCTGTAAATATTTATTTATCACAGGCTGAATTAAGGTATATGCGTTATGGACAAGTTTCAAGATTTCTAATATAGAAAGTCATTCATTCGTTTTGTGGTTTTATTCCGGGTCGTAAAAGCGTATGTATACAAAATGTTTTTTTAACAAAACGAAACGACAAAGAAACACACTTATGAATAATATGGAACGACAATAACTCATTGATTGAGTGGAGTATGGCGTAAACCTTAGAGGACGCTGCTAAAATAAAATCAATACGTTCAATAAACGACAATATAATTGGTCATATTTTTTTACATTTATTGAGTCCATGTTTTGCATTTACACAAGAGGATCATCTTGCATATAGAACATCCAGCGTCGTTGGTACCACTACTTTCACCAATACTTATATCACATAACAGTTTTTATGAAAACAAATTTTTACATGCTTACGTGGTTAAAACAAAGCTACAGTTTACAGTGTTATTTTGAAAGTAGTATTTCATACGATTTTTGAAAAGTTTTTAGCTGACGTGTACGTGGAATACAATTTATTTTTTTACCAATCTCATATTCTACTGAACATAAACGTGCTAAAGAGGAAAGCTCCAAAAGCTTGTTGAATTTTATTATTCACTCATTGCTGATCTTTCGCATTGCCACCGTTGTATTTGCATGAAATTTATGGTCATTTAAGATAATATCTTGTATTTTAACACTTAAGGCGTAAAGATTAACTTTGTTAAATTAAATTATACAGAATAATTCATAAACACAAAACATAAATTACAATGAAAATTATGCGACAAAGTACACTAACAAATTTTCAAAAAGAGTCGCTTGGCATTTTGGCTTGCAATCAAAATAATACAATGATGTGTGGTATAAATGAGTTATGTCTTACATTGACATCACTTATAATAGATTTGCGTAAACTATTGCAATCCGTCCATTTGCCATTACATATTATACCGCTTTACGACAAAATTATAATAAGAAAGTATATCTTTTTGTTCAAAAACACGATTTTCAAACACCATCCCTTGCTCATGAATGCACCAACTGAATATTACGAATTTTTATCTGCTACCCACCGCGTTCCATTTTGATTGTACTTTAAAATGCCATATGGTGAATTAATTGATTGTTGGCACTTCAAATTTATTAATTTATAAGGATTTTTGTACACCATTTTTATAAGTTAAACTTCAACAATCACCGAATTTTTTTTCTCCGAATGTCTTTAAAAGACCCTACGAATGTTAGCGAATCCACTCGTACATTGGTAACAATCCATTTACTTAAAACATTGCCCACACTTGCTACGAATATAGCCCAACAACTTAATAAAGTGCTCATACTAACGTATGCACACAAAAGGCCTGTTTGGTAAGCCATGGCTGATTTGCTCGTAAAAATGAGTTTTGAAGTTGAAAAAGTAAGCTACCTCAATCCCTAAATTCACACAAGACCCTGTGAATTTAGTAAAATGCAAATGACTACATTATTCTGTAATCAATGCAGCAAAACTGTTCTGGCGGCGAGGCTTCAATTCAACATAAAAACATATGATTAATAATAACCTTAGCCTCAGTCTGGTGGAACGGAGGCGCCAAATATGACACGTTCGCAACATATAGTACACGCTCCGGAAAAGATTTTACTGGTCTTGCCAATAAAGCTTTTACATAATGTTATAGCTGCTCGAAACAAAACCCATATACTTAAATATGGGAAAATATCTTAAATTTCAAGTACCTCTTTTGCTCTCAATATTCTCAAGTTCTTTATCATTTTGAGTGCATTGTTATTACTTGGACAATTGCAATTTGCGTCTTCGTTATTAAATCCATAAAAAGCTGTGTATTTTTTAAACTACTGTATTCAAATTCCTAATAAACCATAAAATCCAAAGAGTGCACAATGTAATAGGTCTTCTAGTTACTAAACACGTTTACAAAACCATGCAGCAAAAAATGTTTACACAAATAACGTTTTGTACTCAGGGCGGCTGCGGGGACCTACAACTTCATTCCATATTATATTAGCTTTTAACAATAAAAAATATTATCTCACATTGATAATATTATGTAGACGAGACAACTTTCCATGAATTCATGCAGATTTAGGCATTGATTGGTGAGTTGTCTAAAACTTTCTTTTCCATCACTCAAAATTGGAGTAAGTACATAGTACATTAACAGCAGATAAATTCAACAACTGTTAGTAGCACTGTTAGTCTCTTTTGTGTAGGCACAGTTGTCTCTTCTCAAAAAGGCTCGGCCAGTTACATTATAGCCCGACCTAGTTACACAAAAATAGGTTCAAATGATGCTTCATATAATGACTCTGACATTTTTTCAAAGATACTGTGCCCTATAAAATCTTGATTAAATAAATTATAACCGTTAAGGAATCAACAGGGAAACAGTTAACTCTTCGTTTTAAGTTTACAATTTAGTAGTGCAATTGCAATTTAAACTTTTTATGCAAAAAATAACTTGTAATTTAAATTTTTAAAACTAATCAGAAATATTATACTTAAAACGTTTTTGATTTCTGTGCAGAGTTCAAGAATTTTTTTAAAAGTTCAGATTTTCTAAATTTCTTGTTTTGCTTGCTTTACCAATAAATTCGTATGAATTCTTTGGCTGTTGGTGTGAACATTTTAATTTCATCTATGAGGTATAGATGATATGATAAAAATTCTAAAATCGTCACATGTTGCCTTCCTATTAAGTTCTAGAGAGCATTTTTTTTCAGAATCTGTCAAAATTTTCTTCACCATCTCAAAAACTCTTCAAATTTTAAGGGCTGATCAGTTGCTACATAAAACTAGTAAATTTGAAGTATTAGTTCTAGAGGTTGCCATAATTCGGAAAAAATGCAAAAAATAGGAAATTTTTGAATCGTCTTAGCTGAACCGCCACAACTTTTTAGTGCGTGTACACAAACTAATGAAACTTTGTACGCTGATACACAACTATATAAGCTACTATTAAACGGAGAATCAAGTTGTTTACTGCACTTCATAGAAAACTGCACGCCATTTTATCCAAAATTTCCGTCTTTGGCGCACATATATGTGACTCTCCAGCCTATAACAAGCATTATTTTCAAAATACTTTCCAATGGCCAACAACTCATTAATATGTTCTATTAACCGCCACAAACCGTTTGGGAAAATATTTAAACGTTTTCACAAAATCCGGGTTTGAGTGGAATTCTTAGACGGAAATGCGCTAATTTAAAACTGGAAAATTTTATATTTTTGTTCATTGGAATCAATGAAACAGCACAACGTAGTACCTATAATCAAGCTCATGTTAAGCACTTTTGATTGATACCTCACTGTCATATCCAGACCCTCCAAATAAAAAGCTGCATCAATATATTCAAACCCATACATATATTGAGTGGTGTTGCACAAAATGTAAATTTCAAATTTGTGTAACTTTTTAATAAAATGTCAAAACGCAAAAAATCTTTCGGTTTATTACATAACTTAAAATGCTTTATAATATAGGGTAAAATCCTAAAAATCCAAACTTTTTCGAAAAAGTCCTTTAAAAATATACGTAGTTTTTTCATGGTTTTTGGAACTTAAACCCGGATTTTGTGAAAACGTTTAAATATTTTTCCAAACGGTTTGTGGCGGTTAATAGAACATATTAATGAGTTGTTGGCCATTGGAAAGTATTTTGAAAATAATGCTTGTTATAGGCTGGAGAGTCACATATATGTGCGCCAAAGACGGAAATTTTGGATAAAATGGCGTGCAGTTTTCTATGAAGTGCAGTAAACAACTTGATTCTCCGTTTAATAGTAGCTTATATAGTTGTGTATCAGCGTACAAAGTTTCATTAGTTTGTGTACACGCACTAAAAAGTTGTGGCGGTTCAGCTAAGACGATTCAAAAATTTCCTATTTTTTGCATTTTTTCCGAATTATGGCAACCTCTAGAACTAATACTTCAAATTTACTAGTTTTATGTAGCAACTGATCAGCCCTTAAAATTTGAAGAGTTTTTGAGATGGTGAAGAAAATTTTGACAGATTCTGAAAAAAAATGCTCAGAGACAAATAAAATCATATTGTGTGTTAAAAAAACTGCCATTCTACATCTGAAGCATTCCGTTACAGGTTTTTATAACATTGATAACTATTTTCAGTGTTTTGGTAGTACCGTGCAATGTCAACGACTTGACAACTTGTTTGCCTCAATGAGCCTGTTTTTGCGCAAAAACTGTTGCTTCTGATTTTAACTTAAACTTTGTGGTTATCTAAAAACGATTTGAATACATTATAATCATACCGGACCACAACAAAATATATTCAATGTGTTGGTAAATGCTGGAAACTCTACGTTATTCAGGCAGTAGTTTGTCCTCATATATTAATTCAACGACGTAATATTAAAAACACAAACCTTTCTGCCGAGTTTCAACGTGGTTAAATTTGCTCCCATGTAACTTTTTTATATCAATAAATTGAATTGATCTCATTTTCTACCATTTCTAAAGCGTAGAGATAGCTACACAAAGGTTTAAAAACTGAGAAATTTTCTCAATTAATTTCTCGACGCTGTGCGTAGCCATGTAGAGGCAATCCGCTTTCTTTGTTTTTATTGTTGCAATATTTTGTAATCAACAAGACAACAGATGCAAAATTTTGTGCGTTCTCAAAGTTAGTAATCTCCTTTTTTGTTAGTCTTAAAACTGCTTTGTAATTCAAACACATAAATACTTGCTTGTTTCTCTAATGATCCAATATTCTCACAATAGTTCGTGAAACTTCTGCCAAGTGTCCAATACACAACTTCATGTCTCTAGAACATGCCCAAAGTGTACCCAGTTTCAATGTTAACAAATCAGTACGGCGGCACATTTTTCGATGCAAACCAAGCACAAACAAATTAAATTTGTGGAAACAAACGACCCACATATACAAAATATAATTTGCGACGACACAGTTTCAAAACTAACCAGATTCCTGATCAGTTCAGAGTGTTTCGGAAGTGTCCCGTACACACGTGTGCTGCTTACGTTCATTAGTTTTAAAAGGTTTTGAATTAAAATGCAATTCTAAATTGACAGCATTTTATTTATATACATTGCAGTGTTTATATTGTAAGTAGCTCTACACTCTGTGCAACTATTAAAAACTACTTTGTTGGTAGTATCTTGTGGTAAACATTGTCCTGCCATATAATAGTCGTCATTTGTAATAGTTGGTATGCGATAATTTGTAAAACATAAGTTTTTTTCTCTTCAATATTTACTTAAACTATTTGCAATGAAATGTTGGCAATTATTGAGAAGGCCCCAAACAAAAACGTTACATTAAAATTATGTATTTTGCGTTTTCTTCAATAATCGTCAGAAAGCCTGGCCTAATAATTGATCCTGGTTGGCTGGTGAATATTTTTTTAAACTTCGACCTGCTACATTGATAGTCACTACATTTTACCTGTTATGAAATTCCATTAGAATTACAGATTTACTTTTGACTAAACAAACGGAAAAGCAGAGACATTCTCCATGGGGTAAATTTAATACAAAATACGAAACGTGCAAAATATTGTTTATTAACAGCAGTGAGATTCCTGTCCTGAACTAGTTGCTACTATAAAATAGGCACAAATGATGTATTTCCAAAGGACTCCAGCAAGCTCCTCATAATTTAAACTCCACCGTTCCCTAAAACATATTAACCATTACGAAGTCATAGTCGAGTAGTTAAAGCTAAGGTTTATATCAACTTCTGTATAAGCGCATTTGCAAGAGAAAGTATTGATGCTAAAATTAGCTTGCAATATTTGTTAGAATGCTTAACAGAACAAACGTACGCTTCCATTCATTATTTCTAAGCAAATTTTACGAAATACAGTGGGCAGACGGCACATTTGACGAAACTTTGATCACATCGATTTCAACTTCGCCAGGCACCTTGTAGTGTTCGTATGAAGCATTAATAAACCAGAATAATATTTGTTAAAAACTGCCACCCTACATTGATAGCACGTCATTTAAGTAAACTGCACTACTTCTTAACTTTACATATCTTGCAGTGTTTCCAAGCTATTTGACAATGTCAATGATTCTTCAAATCTCCGTCCCAAGAAACTTAAATTCCAGATGAACCGTTGTTAGTCATACAACACTTGTAGTAAAAAAACTGCTTGAAAGCTTTGTCAAATAAACTTACAAAAAAATAATGTTGTTTTTTATCACTTTCATAAATGCACATAACATAACACATGTTCTTCCGGCAATGGCAATGGTATTTAACTAGACCTAGCGCTTCTACAAACGCAATCTAATTTCAGCTCATCTAGTGATGGATTACATCTACCGACGCAATAATGCCAATTTAAGCCTTGCCGATAAATTTCAAATTAAATATAGATGCTTGTATGTTACGCAGTTTAAAAAAAATAACTCAACTTCTTTCCTGCAATTTGAAAGCAATCTTATGCAGTCATAAGCACCCAGAGATTTTAAACTGGTTTTAAATTAAAATGCAATCCTTCATTCATAGCCTTTGATTTACATTTGTCACACCGTATGTTATGCAAAAAGATGAATACTATACAGACCCGTCACGTTGGTAATTACTTTTCATCCTTAACACCGGATCTGTCATATAACAGCCGTCCTTAGTATACGTTTGTGTGTGAAAATAGTAAAAAATATGGCAATAATCATAAACTTTTATCCTTACATTATTTACGCAAATAATTTGTTATGAAGACCTGCTAAATGCTGAGGGAATATCAAAACATAAACGTTGTAATGGTCAAAAACATGTGCGTATCTTGTTGGCTGGTGAATTTTGTTTATTAACTGTGTAAATGTTTCACTACACTGATAGTCTTTACATAATTACGCACTATGAAATTTCATAAAAAACAGAGATTCTTTAAACTAAACAACGCAAAAGTATATTGCTAATTCTTGGTGAGGTATTTTTAAATTCAAAATATGAAACGTGTTTGTGTTTTTGAAATTCTATGCACCAAACCAATTTTTTACGCCCCAATAAACCGTACGTATTCAGTTTGTGCTACACATAATGTTAACGTAAGTTTTTAATCTTAGAGTGACACAGGCAGTGAACGGGTTTCCTCGTTGAGAAGAAAAAGAGCAAACGTTCAACTCAAAAATCCTACCCGCGCCGCATCAAACCTGGTAGTCAAGTCTGTCAGCTGTGTGTAAGGTCACGCCAAATTCATATTCAGACACGGTCTCAGTAAAGGCGTTTGATCCTATTTGGTGCTGACCATGCTGGGACACTGAGTGGAAAAAAGAGTACTATTAGTAAGTTTACCAGTGCAATAGACCGTAAGTTATTTTAATAGAGTATTTAAAACAAAATTGATTCAGTTTCCTGCAAGCTTCAACATGCATTCAGTTTTCATTTTGGATAACTTGATAACTATTCTTAATGTGTTGTCCTTATTTTTATTAGCTTACATTCAAAAATGTTGTCCGGTATGGTAGACTAACATAAACAATTTTACTCCAAATCTGTCAACATTCATGTGAAACGATAAAGCTAATACTGCGACAATCTCCATCTTTTTCCCAGTATTGGTCAAATTTCAGAGGTTATATCCAACCCTAAATCAAGATTACAAATAAAATTGTTTTGAATTTATGGCAAAAACAGCCGCAATGCATTTATTTAAAAAATCAAACATGTTTGTGTTAATAAGTTTACCTGTGGGTTTGAAAACTATACATAAAAAACCTATTTATTTTTGCACAATCACAATCACAGCTTGAAGTGCAGGGTGTAAATTCGCAAACTTTTTAAACTTTTAAATATAATATTCCACTCCCCAAATCACATTTCTTCCCAGTTTCTAAAAAGCCAAACATTGCTCCAAGGCCAAGCTTTCTTTATGCGCCGAGCACAATAAATAATTTATTAAAATAATAAGTCACAAATTGAAGGCAATTGGGTAAGAGAAGCATTCTTGTTAATCAGTTGTTTCTCATTTTTGTCATGATATCAGTTTTTTCATAAGTTTTCTACCGACAAGACAAAATTAATAAACAAACCGGTTTGCTGATTTTTTCATGTCCAGTTTCAGAAAAATCTGTATCAGTAGTCACAACAATACAATCATAAAACCCTCGGTAATTTTTTGGCACTATGGAAACAGATAATATTTTTTCCTGATTGATTCCAAATTATATTTAACAACTGAAAATACGTACTACTCAAATTATGTAGCTTTGCACTTTTTTCTCGCGTAGTTCAGTAATTGCTCTAAAAGGCTTCATTTGAAAATTCGTGCACTAAGTGACGTAAAAATTTAAAGTAAAAAACTACCTGAGCCATATTACTGTAGTCACTCGAAAATTTAGAGAACATTTAAACAAAAATATTAATTTATCGATAAATAGCCTGAAGCACAATTATTCCAAAAGCAAATGAACTGGAACGTACACTATTTTTTTCGGCTTTTAGATTTCAAGGAAAAATGGCGTCAAAGAAAGTGTACACGGAAGCGTCCCTCCGACTGAACTGGTGGGA
The DNA here is from genome assembly GCA_029691765.1 of Entomobrya proxima. Taxonomy (NCBI): domain Eukaryota; kingdom Metazoa; phylum Arthropoda; class Collembola; order Entomobryomorpha; family Entomobryidae; genus Entomobrya; species Entomobrya proxima. The sequence goes on from CM056169.1 coordinate 51,047,396, forward strand.
ATACTGGACAAGAAAAGGACGCAGCTATATTACGTGTTGCTATGATACTGAAAAAAAGACAACAATAAAACATTTATTGCACACTTGACAACTGTCTACCTGGACAAAAATGTGAGCCCTAGTGCACAATAGCAGACATGAAAGCGTAGCAACGTTATGCTGAAAAGGTAAACATTTGTCAAGGGAAAAAGGCATGTAGAGAAATGAGAGCAATGAAAGGGGTGATAATTGAGAACCCCTAGTCCCACACCAATTTTGCTGATGAGGTGTTTGGGTGGGCTTGAAATCAAGCGGAGAATTGTCACGTAACACAAACAAAAAGATAGCTCAGTGCACCAGGTAACCTTCTATTCTGAATGCGCACAAACATGAAAAGGGTACTCAGAAAACAAACAAATGTTGAGGGGAAAGAAAAGCTTGTCGCATTCATAAAAACTTGCTTCTCTCTTTTCACTTACTTATGTAGCGTAGGAGAAGCATCTAGTCACATTGTGAGCCAAGTTAAAAACCAAGCAGACGTGGATGCCCACTGGGAAGTCTTTGTCTACACAAAAACGACGGAAGTCAACAAAAACACGAAACACCAATTTAAAAAAAATTTATGAGTTGCATAAAAAACACAAAGTTGCATGCTATACATACTCAACGCTTTTGTAATGGACCAGACAGCTTAATTCATAATTTATCAGAGTCTTAAATATTACTCTCGGAGTGTTCGGCTATGTATGAAGCAAGTCGATGAAATGAAATGAAAAGTTCAAAATGGTCTCCTTCCTGGAAGAATATGAATTGACTGATGTCTTACTCTGCTTGCAGGGAAGTAATATATCTCAACAGTGGATGGGGCTGTGCATTATATTTTTCACAAAAATATTTCAGGTACAAACCTTGTTTGAAAATAGGAAAGCCTGTTTTGTAAGGTGAACGTAAAATGCATCAATAAATCAACATTTTTCAAGAAATAAATTTGTTGCACTTAAACTGAAGACGGCCACTTTCGCATTTTGGTTTGTCAGCTCAAAAGAAAAGCTGGAGCCAAAGTAATTTTAAAGCAGGCGTTTCTATTTTCCAAAACAAAACAAAGCCAAACTTACACGGCATTCTGCTGATTTGCTCCTGCTGCTTTGCCTGCTGTTGCTGTCTGCTTTGTTGTTGTTGTCACACACTCAGCAAAGCTATAAAGAGTTTTCGGACGCATGGAACCTGAATTGTTTAAGAAATTTGTGACAATTTCTTGCTTATTGTTCATTGATATCACAAAAATTATGAAAAACACCTGAAGCAGCAAAGTGCTTGGAAATAGCAAAACGGACATATTAACACGCTGGCAAGCAAAAATTGCAAGCGGAAGGCTGATAAGGAAAAAAGACCCGGTAACAAAATGCTTTGACCCTGCTCAGGAACGTCATTCTAATGACCTAGCGGTTAAACTATACTTGGGGAAAATTTTAAAATTTAGGAGCTTGAGCAAAATGTGGTTGTCAAACAGAACCAGGATGACGTGATTGCTAATGCAATGCAACCTGATTCAATTAATTGCATAAATAACCATAAATAAATATCAACTAAAATTACGCATTATCAGAAATTATGAAGCGGCAATACTTATATCCAATTTTCTCCGGCACACTTGTTCCAAGAATTAATTAAATATCAAATATTAAAGTTACACACCACTTGTTTCCTTCGTTTTGTTACAACTTGACATTGCTAAATTGGTTCATAATTTATCAGAGTCAATATCAAAGCACTTTTTTGCGTTTGTTTCAAAAGCGAAGCAAGACGGCGATATCCAGATGTTGCCATCAAAACCCTTTCGTTTTTATGTAAATGTGAAGAGGGACTGAATGAAGTCATACTTTTTCTGAAGAAATGTATTATAAATAAACTTTAGCAGAAAATGAGGTATACATTTTCATGTTTGTAACAATTTATGTGTCAGTAAGAACTACATTCGTAAAAAATGAATGCAAGCTTGCTCTATAGGATAAATAGTAAAATATTCAAGCACTGATTTCACAGAAGTAAAATTTTTAATATGCAAATGCTCACAGGCTGAATTAAGGTATATGCGTTATGGACAAGTTTCGAAATTTCTAATATAGAAAGTAATTCATTCGTTTTAAGTCGTAAAAACGTATGTATGCAAAATGTATTTTTTAATGAAACGGGGCGACAAAGAAACGCACTTATATATAATATGAAACAACAATAACTTAATGATTGAGTATGGCGTAAACCATAGAGGACGCTGTTAAAATAAAATCAATAAGTACAATAAACAACAATACAATTGGTAATATTTTTTACGTTTATTAAGTTCGTTTGCATATACCCAACCGTATCATCTTGCATATTGAACACCCAGCGTCGTTGGTACCGCTACTTTCACCAAAGCTTATATCACATAACAGTTTTTATGAAAACAAATTTTTACATGCTTACTTGGTTAAAACCAAAGTTACAGTGTTATTTCGAAAGTAATATTTTACACGATTTTTGAAACGTTTTTAGCTGACGTGTACGTAGAATACAATTTATTTTTCACCAATCTCATATTCTACTGAACACAAACTTGCTTAAAAAGAAAGCTCCAAAATCCTGTTGAATTTTATTATTCACTCATTGCCGATCTTACGCATTGCCACCGTTGTATTTGCATGAAATTTATGGTCATTTAAGGTGGTATCTTATATTTTAATACTTAAGGCGTAAAGATTGTTTTTGTCTAAATTAAACTATACAAAATAATTCATAAACGCAAAACATAAATTACAATGACAATTACATGACAAAGTACACTAAGAAATTCCCAAAAGACTCGCCTGGCATTTTGGCTTACAATCAAAATCTAATATGATCATGTTTGGTACAAATGCGTTAAACCTTACATTGATAGCTCATAATAAATTTGCATAACTTTTGCAATCCGTCCATTTGCCATTACATATTATACCGCCTTACGACAAAATAATAATTAGCAAATATATCTTTTTGTTCGAAAACACGATTTTCAAACACCAAACTCTGCTCAAGAATGCACCTACTGTATATTACATTTTTTACGCTGCTATCCGTCGCGTTATATTTTGGTTGTACTTCGAAAAATCATATGGTAAATTATCTGATTGTTGGCACTTCAAATTTATTAATTTATCAAGAATTTTGTACACCATTTTTATAAGTCAAAATTCAACAGTCACTGAGTTTTTTTTGTCAATGTCTTTAAAAGACCCTATGGTTGTTAGCGAATGCAATCGTACATTGGCAACACTCCATTTACTTCAAACATTGCTCACACTTGCTATGAACTTAGCCCAACAACTTATTAGAATGTTCTCACTCTAACGTATGCATACAAAACGCTTGTCTGTTGAGCCATTGCTGAGTTGCTCGTACAAAGGTTTTTTGAAAATGAAAATGTGAAATACTAAATTCTGAAATTCACACAAGACCCTGTAAGTTTAGTAAAATGCAAATGACTACACATTCTGTAATCAATGCAGCAAAACTGTTCGACTCAACACATTTTTTTATGAATGCAATCATAACTTGAAGCACCTGTTCTCTTTCTAAAAAGATGACGCCATTGCATACTTTACATTACAGCATGGATGGTATTGTAAATTCACCAATTACCTCTGTTTTCTGTCATATTTCAATTCCCATAACGTACTATTTTCAAGAAAAACATCTGAAACACTTGGGATAGTTAGCAAATGCATTTTCACATCGGCATCATTCATTTATTCTCAAATTTGTATACAGTAATTGATTCTTTCTCAGAATGTTCTAAAAACACTGATGACATTGTTACTGCATTTAAATGGCTTAAAATAGTGAAATCAAAGCGCGCATAGAACGTTTGTTCTAGTGCCTTAAGTTTGATTTGCTCATCATAAGACCAAACTAAATGTTAACTTTGCGATCATTCATATCAATCACAAGTTACGAGATAAACTTTAATTCTACATAGGTATAACACATGGAACCCATGCCCAGTACCAGTTAACAGACAGAATGAATGCCCAACTCATTAATTTAATCATGCAAATAGTTATCTTGTTATACCATTACTCCAACATTTAAAAGCTGTTTGTGACTTCAGCTACATTTATAAACAAGTGTAATTAAAACTTTGTCCTATATTGAACATAAATGCTTGGTATATAAAATAAACTTCTTTTTAACGCAGACATCATGATAAACTTCTTTGCTTTTGTACTAAATTAATACAAACTTAAATATCTTGATATTTTTTATATAAAATATGGTTTAGCTTTTTAAATTTCCTTTAAACTGACCACGGAACATAAATAAAGAAATATAGGTACTTACTCATGACATCTAACATTGTGCAAAAATCAACTAAAACCTTAGATAGCTTGTATGATTTTTGACTATTAAGTATTCAGTTATAATGACGTCAGAGTTAACAGAAAAATGCGTTTTCTTTTTACATGACTATAATCTCACATTGATATTGTTCATTTCATAAGTAAACATACCATAAAAACTTTCACTTTCTTTCTGCGCGAATCGTTACTCGCGTAGCATTCTTCTAAACCACAACATCTCGTGAAAAAATAATTTGCAGTGTTCAAAAACAATTTTAACCTAAATTAACTTGTACAGCAAAAAACATCAGTTACATTTGTGTGCATTTCGGAGCTGCAGCCAATACAAATACTACGACACTAACAACATCTTTAAGAATAACTCACTACATTGAGTGTGTACAATAAATGAAAGTGTCTGAGTGTGTGTTAGATTAAGTGTAAACGGATTTGTCAACGGAATGGTTTACCATCGTCAACGCAGTCTCATTGGCAAGTATATGCGTGCTTTTAACATAACTTTCAACCAAATATTCCAATCCTTATTTTAAATCCATGCATGGGTAATATGTCGGTGGGTTACTAAGGCCACTTTCCATCATATAAGTTATACTTCTTTAAATTTCTGAACCTATAGTTTATAACGTAACCGTAAACAAGGCAGGATTACAATAGATACGTGCTTACTGTTCCCAATCAGCACACTAGGCTGCCTTGGCTGTTATATTTTCATACTTTGACGTATCGTGCTTAATACTTAAAAATTCATATGCCTAAAATATGTGAACATTTGGATCAGAGTAAATTAAAACTTAGCGTGTTTAATGAAATAAAATGAAAAAAAATGAAATAAGTATGTTGCCTTACATTGACAACATTCTCAAGTTTCGGTAAAGGTTTATAGACCCAAAAACAATTATGAATATGCTTGAAATGTCGTGTCTTGCAAATTGAAGTGCAACGTAATATTGACAAACAAAAATATTTATGACACCAACAGAATATCTAACTACTACCTCTACAATAATGATTGCCTTCTTACACTAAGCAAACGTTTATAGAAATATGTAAACCTCCTGGAGGATTATTGTACTTGCGTTGCTTTCACTCAACATTCATATTCCTTCCTTCAGTACTAAATAATCAAAGTGCATACTATATCGTAAGCACCTTTACTTTTATTGTATCCATGTATCCATCCAGGAAAATTGCAAGCCAGTTTCACTTCAGGTTGTTTTCAAACACATATTCGTACCATTTATTTGAATCCCATTTTTATTTATATTGACGCTATTCAAAACAGTAGACATAGTGACATACACAAAGCAATTGTAGGCTTGCGGTTGCTACTGCTGTACTCGATATCTAAAACGCACTTTGATGAATCACGTAAGAGATTTTAAAAACCAGCAGTAATTTTCTCTACTAGTTTATGTATTTTTCATAATAATGCATACCTATTAAACGAAACTCTGTGAAATTTCATTTCTGTACTGTATTTTTTCCCAAATTTGTCATTCTTTTCCATTTCTTCTTGTGAATATAGAAGTAATAATAGAAGTGAAGTACTTTATTCCATTCATTTTTCAAAGACTTTGAACACTACTCAAGGTGGGTGTGCTAACCTTATGAGATATTTTAACTTTGTGGCATCTTCCTTTATTTTTGTAAGCTAACATGTCTATTTTAATATCATTTTATATCATTGTACAACCCAAACCTAAAAGAATCACTTTTTGTTAGTATACAATGCATTGACAACCAGGATGTAAAAAAAAACTTTTATTCTGTAAGGATTCGTTTGCTGACTACTTCAATTTTTACTCTTAGTCTTGTGGGTATCCACTGACAAATTCCAGTTTCAGTGAACAAAACTGAAATTTGAGTTCATAGCGCTACGTTATATTTATTTTTAATTGAACTTCCCCGCTTTGAAATTCACCTATAACCTTTTCCATCTCTCGCTCAGTTTAAATTCAGGAGATTATTATGACGTCTTTAAAGAAATTTTTAAGGATTTTTAGCGAGTGCAAACTTACTTTGCCAGCATTTGCTTCCATCTGAGAAGTTGTATGCATGTTATATATTGGTAGTAGTTACATACAACTCTAAAAAGTTCAAATGAAATAAACTATTAGAACATTTCAGTTTTCACATGCAAAATTGAAAAGCTGAAGAAGTGCCTAAATACTTTGCATATGTGGCACGTTTTGCTGAAACCTAAACTTTGCGCGTTTTTTATTGAACAGTTGTTGCATACTATTATACACTATCCTTCATTCACAACATTGCTGAGTGTCTTTTTATAAAATCATCGTACCAAAATTATGTTTTTCTTTAGAATCATAAGACATGAGATTTTGACAATTCCGTATAAGTTTAGTAGTCCCAATTCTTTGATTTGAACCCAAAGCATGCGAATCTATCTGGCCCATAGTGATAATACACTAATAACTCACCGTAAACTGTTATATTAACACTAACGGTAATATAATATTTATAAATGCATCGTTAACAAGTGTGCAGTAGTAAAATGGAATCTTACATTGAAACCATTCCTAACTCAGGTGTATTTTTTATCGCTTTGTAATTAGCAGAAAGAGCTTAAAGACAATAAGATTGCCAGTACTTTACTTTTTCTTCGTTGCTGTTGTATAGATTGCAATCAACAAAGTGTCTATACTGATACATGTATCCACACTTCATTTACGTAGTTTCTGAAAAGCTTTAATACATCTTCTTCATAAACCTATTTACTGTTTTTGAGATGGAGTTGCACTTTCAAAGGTACTGCTGACAAATTAATCAGAAACAACCAGTGACTGCAAGACAAGTACGGTACGTGATGCTTTTAAAGCGTTTCATTCTGTTACCCTACACTCAGCAAAGCCTGTCCTAAAGAATGTTTATAAATTTTTTTTTCAAAGAAGTCATTTTACATGACACACAATAATGTACAGATAAATTCATCCTGTACCATTCCCATTTCTCATACTTTCGGCTTGGGTTTGTTAACAGTTTAGGTTGATTGATCAATTTTGCAAAAATATAGATGGCATGTGAAAACTTTCGTTAATCTAATTGGAAGAACGTATGCACTTGCTTGACACGTTGCATGTAAAATGTAAACCTTGACTTAATTGAATCCGTAATCTAAAAACTGGTCGTGAAGCGATTCTTTTTTTCTGTAAGTATTACGTACTTTTACGCAAAGATTTTGCGCTTAAAAATATTTATTGAGACCCACACCTACGGAGTTTTTATTTCTTTTTTTTAACTTTGGCGGCTCCCAAAATCTTTAACATCTCAATCCAATTGAACTGCGTAAGAATTGATTTAATATAATTGCAAAGAATTTAACAATATCTCCAATTTTTAATCGACTTTCGTGAAGTACTTAGCTCTACTCTAGAGCTTCGCAAAATAAATCAGTAAACTTCTGACGAATGCAATCTTACATTGATGGCATTCTGATGTACTTTTATAACTTTCATTACCCCTAAAACTTACATCTCAGTGCTTCAAAATAATTTGCGATGGGAAATATTGACTTATTAGTTTCATCACTATTTCATTTGGCCGTGAACCGTTGTTAGATGTATAAATTCTACCTCTGTGATTAGTGATTATGGACATGCGGCTTGAAGTTTTTCTGACCACACCACAACATACATAAATTGTATTTATGTGATTTTTCAAAACTAAACATTTTTCTGCCTCTACAATAAGCCTACACCAAATGCTTTACCTTACTAGCAGTTAAAACTTGAAGACTGAATTAAAGGTGTATGTATATAATAACATACACGGTTTGTTTTTAATAGTAGAAAGTAAACACAACGTATTCTTGGAATGAAATGTCATTTCTTGACATACAATCTGTCAAAAAAGCTAATATGCATGTGTACGTGTTGAAATACTATGTATTAATTTGTAAAAACTATACTACACAAATAGCTATTATATTCTATCTGATGTAACATTGGATTGGAAATAGCTTCACTTTCTACTATGTTCCACAATAGCAAATATTGCGTGACGTTTTCTCATTTAAATCATGAAATGCGTTTGTGTTGAAGTTTATTTAGTACAATTAGCTTTTAAAATGTCACAACTCCTCTATACGTCCACAATTTATGCTTGCTATTTCAAAATTTTAACATAAATTTCTTATCTTATATTATCAAAAAATGTTTACGAATTTTTCCTGTGACACGAGTATAATTGAATGTTCGAATAGAATTTGTATCCTCCTTGCCGCATCAAATTTGTTGATCAAATCCCGTCGGTTGTATTTGAGGTCACGCAGAATTCAAACATTGTCCATGTAGATGCTGCTGAATCGATGTTTGAAACTGACACTCTGTATCTTTTTGGGTAATAGAAAGTCTTCCCTTCCTCTTGTTCATCCACACCATCAGATAACCATGTGAAACCGAAACTGCCGCGGCACTCCATTCATGGCAGTTTTGTTTAAGGTTAACAGGTTTTAGCCAATCCTAAATCACAATATTATAAATAAATTTGTTTTGATTTTTTTCGCAAAAACATTTGCAATTCAATTGCTACTTGGATTAAAAAGTAAAGAATAACTGAATACCTGCCGGCTTGACAAAGCTTTGCTAAAAATAATATAATCGAAAATCATTGTATTTTTAGAACCAAATGCACTGCCGCAGTCACAATTTTATTTTGCACAGTAATTATGTGTTCAGGAAATTCAAAGTTTCATGCTTCCCGTTTTAAACATGTAAATGAAGCTACTTGCAAGGAAAATTCGCATTTCCTCTAGTTTCAAAATATTCCATCAAATTTCCTAATATTTTGTTTGCATTTTGTAAAACCATAAGCATTGCCACTGTCACAGTTTATTAAAAATGAAACCAAATCACGATTGGATGTAAAGCAATTCAAGAAAACACTCTTGATCATTAGTCGTTTCCCTTTTCGTTCAAGATGAATTTTGGTATAATAGTTTGGGATAAAGATGAGGTCTCCAAAAAATTGCACCGACACAAACTTAAAAAACAAACAGTCGTTTTTTAACTGAATTTGAAACGACGGATTTTGAATCATACAAAAATATAGTGTGGAATAGTCCAACTCGCAAAGCAATTCCAGATGTAGATTCTCAAATTTGTGTACGTGCTTGCGGAAATGAAATAAGAATTGTGATAAGCTTATGTACTTTCAGAAAATACACTCGTCAACACTTGAGCGAATCTCGTGGCACTAGGAATCGTTTTTGCGTCATTGTTGCTTGTTTGCTCATACAGGGTAGCTTTTTTAAGTTTGCCATTTTGTTTTGCCCTGTAAAATCCGTTCGTTGTCTTGGTACACAGTTTTCTGTGGTTTGGTGTCAAAGAACAAATGTTCTAAATTTGTTCTTTGTGAATTACCAAAAGGTATTTTGCGTAATGCAACCAAAATTTTTACCGGAAGTAGATCGACTTGAAATTGGCTTTTCCAAGGCTATTTCCACCAAAAAACGTTTTAAAAAGGCGATTAAAAGTTAGAAATTTAGTGTTTTCCTGAAGATCATTTACAATTAGACCAATTGCATGGAAAACATTTGCTCAGCGAAAGCTTCAAACGAAAATATGCCATCTATAAACCGGAGCCGGAGAAAGCGTCCAACGTTTGTCATCCGGAAAATCGATTAGTTCACCTTCAAAATGATATCCTTAAACCAAAATGAAATGACCAAATCATGCAATGTATCCATCCATAGTAAAAAGAAAGTTGCTCGGTAGATTTGGGATGAAAGCATGCTCAAAAATACCAATTGTCTATCATTTTTGCAACTTTTCATCGTTCTATGCTTCAAGATTCTCTACAAAGTATGTCATAAAGGTAATTTAAAATTGCGAGAAATGCACTAAACCAAAGAAAACACTCCTGAAAATAGTTATACACTAATACAATGGACACTGGTAGCTTCAGTTGCTTGTAATAGCGATTGTTTCTAAAAAAAGCGTTGCTTTCTGGCGTGTGTTTGGAAAAGTTCAAAGAGGTATGACAAAAAGCGACCCCAAAAATTGTACGAAAATATGTAGAATCGCAAACAAGCCAACGTCTACAAGTAATTTCAAACACCGGAGAACATTTTAAAAGTGGTAGCAAGTTTCTCAAACGAAATTTAAGGAACTTTTTTTACGAATAAAAATCGGTAAACGTAAAAAAGCACCGTTTAGTAAATCCTCAAGGAACTGCAAATAAGCCATTATATAATTCAAACTTTTTTTATATGTATAGGTCATATTGTAAGTCAAACTTTCAGTACAAGTTATTTTTGCAGCTTCCTTGGCTTTACTAGTAATATTGATCTTTTTAACTTTTTAACTCTTTTTAACACTAACACTTTGGATTGAAGAACCTACCAACACAAAATGTGAACTTGGTATATAAAAAATTCAACCAAAATTAAGAACACTTTTTGATAAAAATATAAAAAATATTTTTGATTCGAAGCTTAATAAACCAATGCATTACAGTTCCAAATGCAATTAAACACGAAATTTATGTGCATCGTTTCTCTTCAGTATCTAGAAAATCCAAGAAAAAATGGCGTCGAAGAAAAGGTACGCCGAAGCGTCCCTCCGACTGAACTGGAGGTAAAACTGGATAAAAAATGCACTCACCTGTATTACGTAATGCTAACAACTCTGAAGAATAAAAACAACAATACATTTTTTGTGCACTTTACACCTGAGCTATTTGGACAAGGTGAGCCTTTGTGTACACATAAGTGTTGGTAAGCGTAACAGTGTTATGCTGGAGAAGTAAACATTCCTTAAGAAAATATAGCATGTATGGTATAATGGCAAAGATGGGTACTTGAGTTGGTAAATAAGGAACCCCTAGACAGGTATTGCTTTTTGTGGGTATGCTTGAAACTTTAAGTCAAGTGAATTAAGTATTCACTCATCACCTGGGTGAGGATATCTCACAATCAATGGAGAGGGTCCCTTCTATTTCATGCTGAGCCACTTAAAGCTCAGAAATGCGTAGAACTGAATACATACAAACATGGAAAGGGTACTAAAGGAATTTGTGTTCTTAGCGTGTGTGAAGTCAGCTTTGAAAGAAGACGGTAATAAAAAGTTGCTGAAGAGAAAAACCTGTCCTTAGGCAACTTTATAATGTAATATTTGCTGGTCTCATTTTACTTATAAGGGTAGCGTAAATAAGGCATCTTGCCAATGAATCAAGTCAAAACCAGGCAGACGTAAAAGTCCTGAAAGGGTCTTCTTATTCTCTTACAAACAAGATTATTCCAAGCCAATCGTACACAATACCGTTAATGAGATTTGCTGAAAAAACATACAGACGCATGATGTACTTTTTATGTACTAATCACTGAAATTTAAGGACATGAGCAGTAAGCCGAATACAAATATGTTACGGCTGAAAAATCCAAATCCCTTAACTTTTGTGACGTATTTTTTACGAATTGTTTAAACTCGGGAAGGATTTTTTATGCCTTATAAAACACATACTACTTATATACGGAAAATATTTTATGTGCAATGATACAAATATGATGCATGTTTTATTAAAAATTAAAATTAAACTCAGTTGTACAAATATGATAACGGATATTTATTAATCACATCAAGAATAATAACAGATCATAAGATGTTTGATCGCAGTGATAAAAAATATTCATAGTTTATGAACAAATAAAGTAATCGACATTTTGATAATCTAGAATAATATTTTGATTTATTCGTGTACCCAGCAAAGGTTTTCAATTGCAAATTTCAGGACATAAAATAAATCTACCCTATCGACTTTGAAATGATGAAATGGAGTGCCTTGATAATTGCAATCGTACATTGATTACATTTATTTCTAGTAGGAATCCTGGATTTGCTTGAATCGTATTCGTTCCATAATCAATAATTGTTTTTACTTCAATTAACCATCTTTCTAAACATCCTGTCTAAACATTAATTTAACTGCATGATTTTCTCAGTGCAGTTTGTGTAAGGTTGCGTAATTTGCATGCATGAAAAAGAACTTGCTGTAGTGACGCATTCGCCATTATATTACTAAATATATTTTAAATTCACATTCTAAAACGAAAAGCGACAACAAAACGCTACCAAATATTAACTTTTTTGTTGGCAAAGCCATAGTGCACCGTTAGCAATGGTGTGTCGCAATTTTTTGTATACTAACCAACTACAAATTTTTAAACTGTTTATTGTCTCAAAAAACACTTCATTAATACTAAACGGATTTTCTAAAAATCCCACTGGCTTTACTTTTACAAGCTAATTATACAGAAACGCAAGACTACAGACGCAAAGTTTCATTTAAGTGAAGTATAGCTTATAAATGCAACCTTACATTGATAGCATTTAAATAATCCTTATTTTATTTATATAGAGTTCTCCATTTATCGTCGTGTCAAGACGTTTTTCAGATTACCCGGGGAGTAAGAAAAAGATGTTCGTACAACTCCCGATTAAATTTATGTTGAATTTTTCTAACGCAATTCCATCATCACAAAAAATTATGATGGAGTTTAAAAACCGTGATTTTTCTGTTGATTGCATTATTCTAAATTCTTAAACCAATTTTCCAAAAGTTGTGTGAAGCAATAACCTGTGAAAACCAGGTCTTCCACTTAGCCTATGTGTCCAATTTGCCAACATTTTGTTGTCCAGATTCCTCTGTAATTTAAAATAAAAATAAAGACTGATTTAGTTTCTTGTATGCCAAATGTTTCTCTAACTGAAATGTAACAAGCGAGTTGGAATTTTAGACGCAGGGTTAGAAAAAAAGACAACCCCAACATTAGCGTTGCGCTTCAGCTGAAAGAAATTGGCATTGATTCTGTTATGTGCAGACTTACCTTTTTTCTCTTGGAGGATTTGCATATGATCTTCAGTTGGCTCTATTAATTTCCCAAAAGTAAAATTGTGTGCCAACAAAAGTTGCATACCGAAACGACTGAAGGAAACAGGAATTCCCATTTTGTTTCTACTGGACCCGCCAAGGTTATAGGTTTTATAATCTTTTGAAATAAAAAGAAATTTGTTTCAATTTACACGTCCTTGTCTCAACCAATTTGTGAGAGTGAATATTTCAATTTCGGTTTGCTAGTATACTTTGATTGGTATAATTAATTTTTAGGAAATAAAGTTGTTTACCTCGTTATTCAGTAACAAATATCTTGGATGATCACGGAGTGTAATCCATAAACTTAAATCAGTAAAACAGCTGAATCGCAAGCAACCTTGGCTAATATTTATCGTCAATTTTCTTTCTGATTCTTTTCTGTGCTACCTAGCTGTGTGACACTCAAGGTTTACAATTTACATCAGACAAAGTTTGTAAACAAATGAGACAAAGCGTTGCTTAATCTTTGACATTGATAAACCGAAACGTAAACCAACGTTTTGATAAATCTGACTGTTATACAACGCACTCTCAATTATCGAAAGTATCCATTTGTGCCTACTCTACATATTAAACGTATTCCTTATTGTCTAAATGATAACATATATGATAAGCAACGATTTTATTATATTTTTTCCGATTGCAATCTTACATTGACATCAATTTAATAAAAGAAATATTGTTCGTAAAATTTTGTGTTTTAGCATTCTTAAAACAAAACGACATAATATTGGAAAGTTAATGCTGACCTTTTTAATAAAAAAATTACTCGAAGGAAACCTGCTGAATAACAAATAACACTGCACTGCCTCGTGTTTTTGTACCAAAAATTCTGGTATGCTTATAATGAAACTCTCTGAAAAGAAAACCTGGACTCTTTTATGTTGCAAAATAATTCATTATGTAAGTAAATCTTCTTCAATAAAAATTTTTCATCCACAGCCAGGGATACCAGTCGACGTAAATACAACAGAAGCCAGAATCTGAAAATAAGACACACAATAAAAACATCAAATTAAATTATTATAATTTACACTTTACGCAAAATAACTTTGCATAACCACTATAACATTGCAATTAACTGACAAAAGCTGTTTTTAGTTGAAAGAAATATACCAAAATTTACTTTTTTCAGTTTCTACAATGGTTCCCATTTCATCGATCCTTCCAGATTCAAACAGCATGACTAATGAGCAATTATTTTTTCGCTGCACTAGATTAGATTCGTGTTCGGTGTCGGCGCGCATTCTAAATGGATAACAAGGAAAGTAACAATAATACTTGTAACCTAAAACTGATTTAGCCGTTTTGATTTAAAGGTTTCAATTACACTATGGCTAGTGGCTTTAGTGGACACAACAAATTTGGAAGTTTTCAAAACTCACATAACTCTTCAAAAACAGAGAACTTGACGCTCCTTGATTTTTACTAATTGACTAAATGTTACTCTACTAAATGATCGGTTATAAAATCCACATAAGGTCAAACAAAATACTAAAAAGCAATAAATCAAAATGCAATGGGAATCATGGAAGATAATATAGATGGAATGAGAGAGCCCTTGGAAGATACGCCATATGCTGTGACATATAAATTCAAAATTTTGGTTGTTGACAAACCGATATTATTGTTATCGGTTACCATTTTTGCAAATTGAGCATGTTTTGCTCATCACTATCACTAGTCAATAATCCTGAACACACACTTTACAATGAAAATGTGTGTTCGTTTCATGTAAAATTGTATCTCTGCACGATCTTCAATACACAAAGAGCTTCACTGGGCATTCTGTCCAGGTTTGATTCAATAGGACCCTTGCGTTTTGCAGTACATCCAATTTACTAGTTTGGCAGTGTCAAGAGAAGTTAATAGTACATTCAGCTTGGAGGTGAAGTGGTCAAAATGGGGAAGGATACCTGTCAAGTAGTCCTATGTGGAAATGAGAAAAGCTACACGATTTCCCTTCATGTTTAATTGTCTACATTTCATTAGAAGTACTTAAATTATATTTTACTACTCTATCGTGTATGCTAGTTTTGTAGAAGCAATGGCTCATTGTCGTCAGAAACTATGATTTTTTATAATTTGGTAACTGATAACAATAATATCGGTTTGTCAACAAGCGTTATTTTGTCACAAAGCGTTATATACGGTCTCTCGTTCCATCTATATTATCTTCCATGATGGGAATAAACTAAATGCTTCGAAATGATGTGACTCATTTTTTAAACTGGAACTATAATGCTCCAAATGTTGAGAAACTTCACCCACACCTAATTTTACGTTGCAAATTTATTCCTCTGGATTTTCAGAAAAAGGAAAATGGCGCACTTATGATGCCAATGTATATCGAAAAGGTACACCAGAGAAACTGGAGCCAAAACACACAAAAACAAAAACAGGCCCTTTGATTTTTAAATGCCGGTAACACAAAAAGCCAATAATGTTTTTTCTGATTTTCTCTTGTATCCTAACCACATTATAAGTACATCTGCTGTGTAATATACTCTTGTAGTGCATAGGGCAAGCAAGAGAAGAAAAGTGTTGAAGGGGTAGGTACTTACGGATATGTTGAAAAGCCAGTCTTACCAAATTTTCCATAGGCAAGCTGGAGCCGGAGAAGCAGACATTTTCACTATCAGTCCAGTGCCGGTAACACTGAGCAATATCTAATAGCAGTATGACTGAGTATACTTTGATCTATGCTACATGTTATCCTAGACTGCATGCGAGAGGGAGAGGGAGAGAAGCCAAAAGGGAAAACCTCAAGGGGTAGGCACTTTCGTGTATAGCCTTCATATGGACTTATGTGAGCGAGATAAATGTTATTACCTACAATGTATTCGTGAGCATAAAAACGTTTTTGTCTGGATACTTAACGTTGTGTTGATTCAGAACAGTAAGAATGCATTACCATACCTATATTCCTTGAATACGCAAAAAACAAGAAAGCTTGTACAATTCTCTTTGTTCAAGATCAGGACGCCTCGGCGGAATGTGTATACAGACTGACATGCTGCTTAATATAACTTTACTCGTGTTTAGCTTGATTAGAGCATTTTTTTTAAGGATCTGTCATAATTTTCTTCACCATCTCAAAAATTCTTTAAACTTTTAGGGCTGATCAGTTGCTACATAAAACTAGTAAATTTGAAGTATTAGTTCAAGAGGCTACCATAATTCGGAAAAAATGCAAAAAATAGAAAATTTTTGAATGGTCTTAGCTGAACCGCCACAACTTTTTACTGTGTGTACACAAACTAATGAAACTTTGTAGGCTGATACACAACTAAACAAGCTATTATTAAACGGAGAATCAAGTTGTTTACTGCACTTTGTAAAAAACTCATGCCATTTTATCCAAAATTTCCGTCTTTGGCGCACATATATGTGACTCTCCAGCCTATAACAAGCTTTATTTTCCAAAAACTTTACGATGGCCAACAACCCATTAGTATGCTCTATTAACCGCCACAAACCGTTTGGAAAAATATTTAGTCGTTTTCACAAAATCCGGGTTTAAGTGGAATTCTTAGATGGAAATGCGCTACTTTGTAATCGGAAAATCTGATATTTTTGTTCATTGGATTCAATGAAACAACACAACGTAGTACCTATAACCAAGCTCATGTTAGGCACTTTTGATTGATACCTCATTATCATATTCAGACCCTCCCAATAAAAAGCTGCATCAATATAGTTAAACCCATACTTATATTGAGTGGTGTGGCACAACATGTAAATTTCAGATTTATGTAACTTTTTAACAAATTGTCAAAACGCAAAAAATCTTTCGGTTTAAAACATAACTTAAAATGCTTTATAATATAGGGTAAAATTCCAAAAACTCCAAACTTTTTCTAAAAAGTCCTTTAAGATTATACGTAGTTTATTCATGGTTTTTGGAACTTAAACCCGGATTTTGTGAAAACGACTATATATTTCTCCAAACGATTTGTGGCGGTTAATAGAGCATACTAATGAGTTGTTGGCCATCGTAAAGTTTTTGGAAAATAAAGCTTGTTATAGGCTGGAGAGTCACATATATGTGCGCCAAAGACGGAAATTTTGGATAAAATGGCATGAGTTTTTTACAAAGTGCAGTAAACAACTTGATTCTCCGTTTAATAATAGCTTGTTTAGTTGTGTATCAGCCTACAAAGTTTCATTAGTTTGTGTACACACAGTAAAAAGTTGTGGCGCTTCAGCTAAGACCATTCAAAAATTTTCTATTTTTTGCATTTTTTCCGAATTATGGTAGCCTCTTGAACTAATACTTCGAATTTACTAGTTTTATGTAGCAACTGATCAGCCCTAAAAGTTTAAAGAGTTTTTGAGATGGTGAAGAAAATTTTGACAGATTCTGAAAAAAAATGCTCTTATGAAGTTTCCTTTATGGAATAAGAGTAAAATTTAATGCTAATTTTTTGCTGCGTGCGTATTTTTATTTTAAAAAAATAGTGCTGATAAAGTAAGCAAAATTCCACGTTTTTCCTCTACTGATCTTTAAACAATTACAAAGATATTTTTTTAGAAAATAGAAACAATGGTTATGGCGTTAGCATGAATGCAAAATAATGAAATAAAACTCGGCATGGAGTATGTAAGCAGAAACACACTAAAGTATTCCGTATGAACTTCAGAACTGTGCTGCGTTTGCAATTGTTATACAAATAATGTTTAACATTTTAAAAGGAATATGAGAAAAGAGTAGCTTTTAAATTTTTTTATTTTTTTTACTTGAATGTTGTCTAACATTGAAAACAGTCAGCGTATACATGTCTTGTAAATCCTTTTACATTAATGTTCACCGTTCTCCAAGTAAAATTTTAAAATGTTGTTAAACTCTGATAATATATTTTGCACTTTTTGGGATTTTGGGATGTTGTCTTACATGAACTACATTTTCAAAACCACAAGAGCACATAGGAATGCAAAGTTGCTTACATTTTCTATCATATTTAGTTACTAAATATTTTTCTAAACGTCGCTTTGGAAGCTATGATCAGGCAAAACCCCACAAACGATATAAATTATCTGAAAGCCTGGTTCTACCATATACCATCTCATGTAACACGAACTCGATTAAAGCCTTAGTATTTTAAAGAGCTTGGCTGGGAATCAATTTTTTCTTACGGTAATTAGTTACATTACATTCCAATGAATAATACTCTTTGAAGTCTTTGAATAAACAGCAGGTTTTGTTTTCAAAACTATTATTAAAATCACTGCATGTAAGAAAGTCATTACTTATGTACTCTTAAGTCAGAACAACATTATTCAGACCAACAATATTCTCCGCGTTTTAGCAAGAAAATCCTTTAGTTAAAACTTAATATTCTGACTTATGGCGTAAAAAAACCCCTCGCTAGAAATTGGCAAATTATTTCAAAAAGTATTTATATTCTAACCATTTAATAAATGTAATGAGTGTCGACACCAGAAGAATTTTGGTTCAATGTATTGTCATACACAAGTTTCTTTCATACTATTTCTGTTGCTTATTAGAAGATTCAAATTATTATTTCTGTCTGCTATTCAAATGCTTTCAACTTGCAATATTTGATAAGGAGAAACAATTCCTGTATGAAGTACTGAGACAGAAGCTCACGAAAAGCCAATTTGTTAGGCTGGGTATCAAAAACTTTGACTTTGTAAAATATGGTTTTTTTCGGTTTACAAATTTAGTCTAGTTTGAAAGCATCCAATGTAATTTCTAACCAAAACTCTTCCAATTGAAGGAAAATCAAAAATATAACTTATTTGGGAGTTCAAAAAAGTTATTCCTGATTTTTTCTCTGACAATAAACTTTGGTATTCTGATCTGAACGGCTAAACACTCTAGACGGTGACACACCGATATTACTGATAGGCAAATAGTGTAAATTGGTGGTGTAAGTGTTTGTCTCATTTGTATTATACAAATTGTATTATATTAGTCACTACTAAAATATATCACCATACATTGACAACATCCTTTATCTTAAATGTTGATCTCAAATCCCAACTATTCACAAATACCAGTGATTGGTTTCATCAGTAATATTTAAAGTATTACATATACATCGCAATCTGTAAAACTATTCGTTAGGAAACAACAATTTGAACAAATTTTTACTGATCCCATTAAGTGTAACCTTATATGAAGCAGTCTAGTGAAATTCTACTTTTCTCACGAGTACGTGAAATTTGAAAATAATTTGTGAAGTTTAAGTGTACCCTCATATAAAGCAAGCTTGGTGATAATCCTAGTATTCGATTAAAAGCTAGATACTGTTTATTGTCAAAACATTCTGCTCACAAATCGTTCTATTCCTGAAAAGCATATATATCTAGCAATAACATAACATGCCGTTAAAAAAGACATAAAGTTTAAAATCCCGTTGTGGAGATATATCCAAAATTTAGCATAATTTCGTCGCGCTTGCGCTATAAAATACGACCGTACAGTGGTAACATTTTGAAACTCGAGTTTCAATATTATTTTGATTAATGCACTGTAGGCATATCAAAGACTCAACCACAAAAATTGCTATTTTGTTCCAAATTTTATCCTGTCTATTTGCTTAAACGTCTTTTGCATGATTTACTATATTAACAACGGGCAAGTCATCAAAAAAAACGGCAAACATGCACTAAGGAAGCAAGACGATTTCGCTATAATTGTGTTATCGTGCATTGATAAAATTCAATTCTGCTAAACAACTGAATTAAAAATAAAAAGGTGGTGTAGAAATTGAAAACGTAGTAGTGACGATTCAGTTTAAATTTGGATCTATAAAATGACGTTCGTCAAAATATTCGCAATCATTTTAGTTTGAGCTTCTTCTAATCACCACACTTCTAAAACTTTAACTGCCTTAAAAAGTAAATTGATATAAGATTTCACAAAAATGTTAAAAACTGGGAGCCAAGACGTTTCAAAACCTTTTAAATATAATACAAACCTTTTCCTTTTCATACTACAAAATTTGGACAAGTAAACATGTTTTATTATGATAACCAGTCAAAAATATTGAAATTACTGGTTTATCCAA
Source organism: Entomobrya proxima (assembly GCA_029691765.1). Lineage (NCBI taxonomy): Eukaryota > Metazoa > Arthropoda > Collembola > Entomobryomorpha > Entomobryidae > Entomobrya > Entomobrya proxima. The sequence continues at coordinate 51,067,680 of CM056169.1, forward strand.
TATCATCCTACATTGATAAAATGGTTACGCAATCATACCAAGTACGTGATTCTAACTGACTCATTTACTCTCTAACTTTTTCCTCCACATTGAAATTGCCTGATTTTAATTACTAGTAATAGCTTCCTACTTTTGTGATTTTTAGTTAATTACTGAGTTATACTTGTAATTTTTAGCGCTTAATTATTGACTGTGCCCTGACCAAAGCTGCGAAATAAAGTTTATAAGAATAAAAGTTACCAAAACTGTTATTTTGAAAGCCTCCACAGGTAAAGCTTGAAGAACCTGAATTTGTGGCATCCAGAAATTTTTGTGTAACAATGCCCTTTGTCCTTGGTTACACCTCTTTGTTTAAATATTTTTCTTACACTAGCAAAATCAAAATTTAGCAACGTCACGCCAGTTTCTAGTATCGCAAAATTGAGCTTTTGCTCAACGCAGTGTCATACCAACTAATGTACTTGAATAAAAGTAATAAATATGTGTCACTACCGTCATACGAATATCGAAAACGCATTATGTAACATCTTGGTGATCCATTCATTTTGGTTCTTAAACCAAATCAGTGAACCCCTCATCTACAAATTTGCACTAGAGTGCACACATATAAAATAATTTTCTATTAAATGCAATCCTACATTGGTGCATTCGCTTTCTTTTCATGTACAAACGCTTAAATTAATAGTACTACGTATAGGTTGAGTTTATTCAGTTTAGACTGTTATCCTGTTGTCGATGTCAGTAAAACGAACCCGTATTTTCACACAGTAATCTGAAACTCGTGCAACAGCGTATGAAATCAAAATTGAAGGAGCCTTGGCTCTGATGCGTTGGTCCAGCTTACGGCAGATCCAGAGACTTTCAGAAAATCCTCCCACTTTGAATTTGGAAATTCCATGGCTCACCGAATACATCTATAATTTAAATAACACAAAATGGAAGTTTTCACGCTTAGTTAGGTACACTCCGAAGCACAAAATAGGCATGTCTGACAAGTTGCAATGAAATAAAATATAATAGAATGAAAAACTGACCTTAAATATTTGCTTCAAGAACTCTTGGTCTTCATACACAGATTGTTCCAAAATGGTCATAATTTTGTACTACTTTGACATTTTGTCACCAACAGCTGGAACAATCAGCTTTCTGAATGTGGGCGCTTCATCTAACTGTCAAAGTGTTTGACCCTAAAAATACAAGAATAAAATTGTACTTTAATTTTTTGGAACATCAATTTTTATTTCATTTTTATCCACAAGGTACTTTGTAAGTTGCACTGAAAAATAACCATTTATTGAATATTGTGTACCTACCTGTGTATTTAGCTGCTCCTTGCACTGATTAAAGCAGCCAAAGGCACAAATATTATAATTTCTTGAAAGACTATAATAATAATCACAATAACACTGAAACGTTTATGAAGGCAAATATTGTTTTTCTAATCAGGCTTTGTAATAATACAAAAGAAGTTAAAAGACTACAATAGTAAACCAATTAATTTCTAAAAATTTGCAAAACTCGACTAAATAACGACTTAATTTTTAAACAGAAAATGGCGTAGTTATAAATCAAGAGCACTACCCTAGCCAAAAAAAGAAAAGCAGAAAACAAAACTGACTGTGACTGACTTCAGTTATTGGACCGAGCCGAGAAATTTTTCAATATGTGCCAACAGCTTTTTTATAGTAAACCTTAAAAAAGAAAATGGCGTGGAAAAAATGCACTTTACATCATCACTCTTCTAGCCAAACTGAAGAGAAACAACAAAATATAAACGGACATTTTTGCTTGCGTAATGCTGACAGTGTTGAACATCAAAAGAAATGAGAGAACTTTAAGAGTACGTATTACATGTTGAGTACTTGTGGCCCTTAGAGAAACTCAGCAAGGAAGGGTACATTTCAAAACCAAACAATTGCTATCCTCATATGATAAATATTTCTCAGTCGATCCGAAGAAAAAAATACATAAAGGGGTAAACGAATATTGATGAGGGTGGGTACTTAAGTCTGCCCAGGCATCTACCTGTGTACTTTATAAGTTGAAAGCTGTCCTTATCTTTGATCAATTCACGGGTGTATGTAAGGTTGATTGTGTGAAGCAATGCAGTGTGCGTTTTGGGTCTGCTATGCACTCTTATTTAATTTTGCTTCATAATGCACGAGGTAAAGTACATAATGAATATCCCAGCTAGATTTTAAAGTGTGAAAGAAGGAACGTCGTCACTTTCTGCTCTTTGTTCACTTACGTTTACAACTTTTGCTGGTGTAAACGCTTCATGTATGCTTTCATGCACTGGTTCGCATGAAGAATCATGCAATGTTTGAACAATTTTGTAACAACACACTTATTTATTAAAAAAATAATGTTTTATCATTTTGCCATACTTGACGTCATTTTAGATTACACAAAATAATAAAATTAAAATAAACATTAAAATTCTTTGCATTCACAACTGGAATGAAATCTGAACGTTTATCTAAATGCCATGAATCATACTATTACATTAATCCAAACATCAAATGTTGATCTGGTTATTTTTATTTTTCAGTTGCATGAAAAAGTTACATTAAGAAGAATTGGTGTTTTTAAATTAGGCGAGTACTTTGAAGCCGTCAGAACCTTAACCAAAGTTTTGGTTAACATAACAAAACAGCTTCACATTTATCGAATAAAACTGAATAACTTCAAAACCAATCAGCCAAACAGCCGGAAATATCAAAGGGTAGTATTCTGGGTGATACAAATATATTCCCAAATGAAATGCCAGCATTTGAGTGAACATGTAGCACAGTCCAGTTTGACGCCATTGGTTAACAGTTTCAACATCGGAAGTTAAATGACGTAATTGCAGTTGTTCATTGTCAAAATCCAACTTCTAGAAAACATCATATTTTACCCGAAAAAGTATAATAAAATAAATTATATAGTTATCATTGTATCGTCAGTTGATGCCGTTATTACTCCTGAACCACTTACCTTCCAAGAAATCAAAACAACATCACCAGATAAATACCCCATTAATAAATTAGATGAAAAAATGAACGAAATATTCCAGATATTCATTATTTCATTACAGTGATAACAAGGTGTGTTATAATAAAGGAGAAAAAGAGACGTCAGTACGGACCAAACCTGGAATTAAAAAATATGCAAAAAAATTCAATTCCAAAACGTTTGAACAAAGTTTATTTTTTTTACCAATGTCAACACTCCAACAACTCCAGTTGCAATTTTCCATTTCCGTAAAAAGTTGACTTGTTCATTTTTTGGGTTTTCGAGAAAGTCTGAGGCTGACTTCTCTGGATCATCCATTGTAATGATTCCAGTCAGGCTAACGATAATGTTTAAAATCAAAACTTAAATTTCTTTTGGATGGTTTTGATAAAATTATAGCACTGTAGCTGGTAAATGTATGACTGAAAAACGTTTCACCAAAACATTTAGGGGTGAGAATATATTAGTTTAGTATATATATTTTTCTGTCTAAACACTTTTCTGGGTTTACCAGTATGCATGAATAAAACATGAATATTTTATTGAAGATCAGCAGGTGTGTTGCGTTTTTCCAGGTAATTCATTTGGGTTTTGACACAGAAGCTCCTGTGAAGGTGCGTAATGCAATTATTTAGACGCTTTGAATATAAGAAAAAAATTTTACAAAATAGAATATGAATCGAAATAACAGACTTATTCCTGGAAACGTGCTAATAGTGAAACATATTTTAAAGATATGGTACTAATACATACTATTATGGACTTATATAGACTCAAAAAAAAACCCAGAAATTTAATTTTCTGCCTTTGTTGGATGATGTCCTGGTTCTAGTTACCATAACAAAGCGGGTGAATTGAGATTGAGATCAGAAGCTAGTAAACTTAGTGCATTTTTCAACCAAAATTTATTACCGTATGCTAATTTTTGTTTTGTAATGTTTTTATGAGGAAGAGGAAAAACGTTTTATCACATGGATAAAAAAATCTTCATGAACTTTTCAATTTGTCATGCTTTTTTTCCATAAATCAAATCGCTCAGTTTCTATAGTCTCATTTTTGCAACAATGGAACCCTTCCTGTTGACCAGTTTCACTGGTTCTCATTGCATTACATAAAAATGTCTTCCCTTTATTCTGCTCTGCTTCTACCTGTCTTTTATCTGGGGGTTCAATTTTATTCTATTTCAACTTTACCAGTGCTGGTGCACCTTTGTATATTTTTTAATTCAAATCATACCAAAACATTGTTGCTAAAAAGATGTGATACTTTATTGAAAAACAATTACTACCAAAAGAAAATTCAACAATTTTAGTTTGGTGCTAATCTTTCATGATTACGGGACATTCAGCAATTACAAAAACTATTTAGTAGGAATTCTAAACACTTTTGGTATAACAAATGAGGTTCAAAGCACATCACATGCTATAGGTTATTTGTTTGTAATGTTAAATTTAGGCTATGCGTTATCCGACATATGCTGCTACTGCGCTTCTTCACTAGCATTTTATAAACGTTTTATCAGAGCGCAAAAAAAGAGTTGATGCTTTCTAAACATCTGTCTCAAGAATTTGTGCTTTTTAAATTTTAAACTATGCTGTGTTCCAAATTTAAAAACCATATGTAATGCTTTAAATCTTATCATTAGATTCTTCACGTGTAATAAGAGAACGTAACCTTATCCAATAAAACTGGATAACCTCAAAACCAATCAGCCAAATTGCCAAAAATACCAAAGGATTAGGTCCTGGGTGATACATATAAAGCTCCAAGTAAAACGCCAGCATTTGATAAAACATGTACAATAGTCCAGATATACGAAATCTATAAATAATTTCAGCTTCAGAAATTAACTGATTTAATTGCTGTTCACCTTTGTCGAAATCCTTTCGCTAAAAATAAAAATTGCATTTATATTTGACTCAGAATTGATTGGGATCAGTATATACATTCAATTTTTTTCTGCGGTACTTACTTTGTAACAAGCCAACATAACACTACAGGTTACAAAGGCCATCGCAAAATTGGATATTATGACGAATGTATATTTGAAGATGAACCATGTAAAGTTCCAAATTTCCTTAAGAAAAATACAGCGTATACAATAATAAAGGGTGTAGAACCCCGCCAGTACAGACTATATCTGTGAAATTAAAACAAAATAATTTTCAATGTTTCAAGTTTATTTTGTTATATAAACCATCTACCCATTACCAATGTTAACAGTCCCACCACGCAAGCACCAATTCTCCATTTACGTAGCAAACTAAACTCTTCTTTCAAGTTTTCCGTTTGAGTTGGGGCTATCTTTTTTGGATCGCCCAGTTTCACAATGCCAGTCATTTTTTAGAATTTTAAAAGTTTGTAGAAGCTGAACTTTACGTACTGCAATGACCCCGGAATAAAAAATGCTTGCTAACAACTTGAGGGCTTACAAATGAATAATAAATCCAGTAAAAACTGTTCCTTGTATGTTGACGTTTGGATACGTAGTAATTATTTCACTTTCAAATGCGCATCTGGTTTTGTATGGAAGCCGTTACGAAATGCACTCGCAAACATTAAGGTCTCGCTAAATTTACCCGTTTGTTCGTATTTTATTTATATGATGATGAACAGGTGTATTGCTTTTTTCATATAATTTGATTATTTTAATCTTATGCTTGAGATGCCACAAAAACGTTATGCATGACTTTAGCACCAGTTGTTCGGAATATCATGAGTATTATATTTATTATAAGACCAAAATTATAATAACAAAACTTGCCACAATGGTACACATTGAGCAGCTAAACGTTTTTATTGAAAATTCCCAATTTACCAGGTTTCTAAAACGACCCAAATGAAATGGTACTAAAAAGTCTCATATGGTACGAGTGGTACTTGGTACTAAGGCACCCAAACAAGTACAATTTCGTTTAGGTGCTAAAAGGACAGATATTACCATGCGATTATCCGGTACTAAGAGAACCTAATAAGGACTAAATAAAACGGTCTCAAAAAATAAGCGCGAATATTACAGGTTTTTTGCTCTGCATGCAGCACCAGCAGCACTCTGTTTGTCACCACCACTGAGCATTGGCAGATAAACATTTTTCAACATGCCAGCCGTGGGCAGACCTCAGATCAGCCGGACAGGAAAAAGAAAATTAAATAATAGATTAAAACGCTTGCAGTTTAATTTAAAATCACGAACTTACAATGGACCTAAAATCAACAGTCAAGCATCACAGCAAACTTTAACTAGCGACATAACTTTGAATCAACCCGAATCAATCTGCCTTGCGGCTCAACACCCAAAGTCAAATACCCAACCAAGTGTTACTAGTTTTCAACCTGTGACTGCATTTAGTGAAACCCAGTCGTTTTCTCAAACACCAAGTGACACTCCACGGCATTTTGTAGACAATAGTCAAGAAAGCATTAGCACATTAAGTGAAGCTCAATTAACTTCGTCGTTACGTGATTGGGTTGAAGCAAACAACGTCACGGGAACAGCCACCAGCTCTCTCCTAAAAATCTTACGCCGACACCAATGCTTCCAGAGCCTCCCTAAGGACTCCCGAACCTTGAAGCGAACGCCGCGCCATATATTGATTGCCGACCTTCAACCCGGAAAGTATTGTCACTTTTCGCTTCAGAAATCTATAGTCAACATTTGTAAATACCACGCATGTCAGCTGGATACAATCACTATTCAAATAAACATAGACGGCCTTCCCATCTCAAACAGCAGCTCACAGCAATTCTGGCCTATACTTGGACATATTGTTGACCTGCCTGACTCAAGACCATTTATCATTGGACTATATTTTGGAGAAGGAAAACCTGGCACATCTAATGACCTGTTGAGAGAAACTGTGAACGATTTTCTGGCGTGCCAACAAATAAAACTAGATAACCGGTGCGTTACGATAAAGTTACACAGTGTAGTATGTGATTCCCCTGCTAAATCATTTGTTCTGAATACAAAAGGTCACACCGGGTATTCTGCATGTCAAAAGTGTCACATTGAAGGAGAAAATTATAAACATCGCATAACATTTCCTGGTAAATCCAATGTACTACGAACTAATGACACATTTCGCCGAAAACTAGATGAAGACTATCATCTTGAGACTTTGGACAGCGAACTGTTACGACTTCCAATTGACATCGTCACTCAAGTACCACTCGACTATCAGCATCTGGTGTGCCTGGGTATAACTCGCAAGCTACTGTATTTGTGGATACGGGGAAAACTAGTCAAAGACAGAAATTATCGTGTATCTGGTGCAAAAATTCATCAACTCACTCAAAACTTAATTACGTTAAAGCAATTCTTTCCGAGAGACTTTCCGCGAAAACCCAGAGGAATTCAGCATTTAAAGCACTGGAAAGCGACAGAGTTTCGATCTTTTCTTTTGTACACCGGCCCCATTGTCCTAAAGTCAATCCTTTCTGAACCTTACTACAATCATTTTCTCTGCTTACACGTTGCCATCAGGATCCTAGTGTGCAAATCGTTGCAAAGTTTGTATCTAGATTACACCGAAAGTTTGTTAGACTATTTTGTGCAAACATTACTGGAGTTGTACGGGCAGGAACACATATCTTTCAACGTGCATAATCTGTTGCATCTGGCCAACGATAGTCGCCGTTTTGGCGTTTTAGACCAGTTTAGTACATTTAAGTTCGAAAATTATTTAGGAAGAATAAAGCGGTGGATAAAAAGTGGAAATAGGCCTTTGGAACAAGTGCACAATAGGTTGTCGGAGCAGTTGCAGCAGTTATCGGGAAAAACGTGTACGAAAAGCAAAGAGGAATTCAAACTACTGGCAAAACGAGGGAACAGCGCGTGTGAGCTTAAAGACGGCTCCATATTTCTCACTGATACAATTTGCAAAACCAGAAGTGGGTACATTTTGAAAGGAAGACGTCTGCTGTTCCCAGAACCCTTGTACACGTTTCCGTGCAATTCAGATCTTGTGGGAATCCACAGTTTTTCTCAACTCTCTTCTGTGAAAATCATCAAGTCGTCTGAAGTAAAAGCTAAAGTCGTCGTATTTCAATTCAAGGGAAAGTACATGTCTGTGCCGCTGTTGCATTTGACGTAAAATGTGGTGCATTGCTGAATTTCCTCAAGAGGGAACAAAAGACGAGGTGGCAGTGGTTCCGATCTCTTGGTTTGCTAATGACACATCGTGCTGGTGGCCTCCCTTCAAAGGCACAAAGTTATCAAAGTCAAAAAATGCAACTCCTCCAGACCCAGCGACCTGGAAACTGTTCCAAGCTCGAGTATATCGTCAGCGACAGTTTGGTGAGACTTCATCATTGCAATGGTTTGAGTTAATTTGAATCTCAATATTAATTGTTGATTAATTTGACGCTGCCCATGCTGCTATGTTGGTACTAGAGGAGCAATCCGAATTGTCATCAGACGAAGCTGTCATGAGGTTCCGAAAACGCAAAAACGATGACCCAAAACAGCCTTTTGTCCCAAGATGCTGACAAATCGGAAAGTAGTGACAATGATGAGTACACCACACCGCCGCCCACCAAGTCAAAGCGCAAGAACCCAGCGCCTGTTTCAATCAAATTAGGACCACCGCCTATTCCACCTGTCCGTTCTGCTACTGTTGGTCCAAGTCCGAGCCTGGTCGCTGTTGCTTCACTTTATGGAGACGGAATGGTAAATGATCAACATTATAAGCTAGGAAATAAAAAATGAGTTTTACTAGCTTAAACTTTTTAATTTAGGACCACGAAGTTTCCGATGGGTCATCGTTGAGTGTCGTTGATGATGGTGCTTCAGTGGACAGTTCACTTTTTGTCCGGAACGCCAATGTTCCTCCAAGTAGGATGCAGGCTTCATTTCCCAGCAGCATGGCTTCTAGCCATAATTCAGTTATTCACAAGAGCTTACCAGAGATTCAGAGTGCAGGTGACGGATGCTTTGTACAAGAGTCAGGTGCAGTTTACAATAATATATTTATAATTTACATAAATTGACAAAGTCACAACAGCTTTTCACTTTATATTTTAAATGCAGAAGTTCTAGAGTCATTGAGGCGTGTAGAGAGGAATCAGGAGATTTTGACTGCAAAAGTCGACAATTTGTTAGACATGGTAAGAGTTTTAGCTCAATCCAAGCCAAGTACAACTGGACTACAAAACACTTCTTCCCAGATAAAGCTGCCGTTGACAACGATGGAGGAATTCCAGAACTTGCATAAACAATTATTGGAAGATTCTACTCTGCAGGAGGCCTTGGTAATAGAGATTGTTTGTATAAACTTTTAAAAATTGAGTTCATTATAAAAATCTAATTATCCTTCATTTAGGTTTCAATTTTTGCTACAAAGGGAGGAAGCAACGGAAATCAAATTGCGCACAATATAATGAGAAGTCTAATGACGGATGAACTAATGCTGGAGTTTACAATGAAGGGACAAACCGGAAAGGATGCCTTTAAGGACTATATTTATTTGGACTGCATTTTCAGTACGTGGCTATTACTGTACTGGCAATAGGGTGCATGTTATATTCGCATCAGTTAGATATTTTCGTTTAATTTATATAGGTGGTGTTCGAAGGCAGCGTAAGGGATCTGTTTCCAGTGATCAAGAAATCAAGCAGGCAGTTGAATACTGGCTGAAGAGGGCCACACAGCGAATAAAAAAGAAGTATGTAATTTATTTGCATTTCAAATACAATTAAGTAAGCGTTTTTCAAAAGGAATTATAATTTACATTTTCTATTGTGTGTAATTTAGAAATAAGCGGCAATCAGAATCTCTGAATAGCGATCATCGGGACAGTGCAGACGAAGATAATAATTAATAATTATGTGATACATTCGTAACTAATTGTACGGCAGTATATCCAGATTATAATACAGAACACAATTAAAATTCAGAAATAAACAAACCCTAATTAAATCATCTGGTATTATTTCAAATTTAAATTAATTTTGCATCCCGCCGGCTTTACTGGAGTTCTGAGTACCAAAAGGGTACTACTGGGTACCGTCTGTGTACTGTGTTTTGAACCTAACAGGTTATGTTCTGGTACCGACTTAGTACTGGTACTTGTGGTACCGGAATAGACCCTGTCTTTTTTTGACAGTGCCACTCAATTAGTACCAATTTATTTGGGTGTAATTCAGGTTTGGTGCTAAAATGCTGAGTACTTTTAGGACTTATAGTACCTGCAGAAACCTGAAACAGTATAGTATTTGGTAAATTGGGTTGTTTTATATTCCATCGTTTAGGTATTCTTAGGAAAATAGACAAAACATGTATGGGCTCTCCTTTGAGTCACATTAGTCACTACTCCTGGATAAAAAGCAGCCACAAGTTTGTAAACAGATTTTTTGCTACCTGCTGTCGTCAAAAATTTTATAAAAAATAAATTCCCATTAACAATGACAATGCTTTTCTGCAAAATGCAGGGATGATAAAATCCCGTCCAAAACGATTTGGCACTGGTACTTACCAGTAGTGGGAAATGGGAAAAAGTGGGAAAAACTCAATTCCTATGCATTAATAATGTATCATATTGCCACATTTTCAATGATTTTTCCCATTTTCCACTACCTTCAAAGTGGTAAACACCATTTTCCGGGTAAATACGGGTATTCACCAAAACCACTTTTGGACGGCTTCTCATTCTTGGCAAAATGTAATGTGGAGAGAACAGTCGAACAATTCCATCAATACAGGGTATTTTATTTTAAATTGGTCGGTCGAGGATTCTAAAACTCATGAAACTTGCAAATAAGTAATAATTTTATTCGCTGTTATTTTCACTTTACACCGTCTTACAATTTGCAAACAATAACAATGAAGAAATATTATATAGTACACTTAAAATTCCAGGTAGTGTATCCTACATTAATCAGAGGTTTAGTTTTGTAACAATGCGTCATCGTACCTTGACAACACCAACTCTCATTTTTAACTTACTTAACTTAAGATTATTAAAATGTTCCTTTAGTGTGCTAGGCTGTCGTATTGGTAATTTGAATGCAACCTTGTATAAAGGTTGTAACTTTTCATTTATTCATATTTTCAAAGTATAGTGGCACTCAGAAATACTCTTATAATATTAGCGACAACACAGTTCAACTATTCCTGGATAATCGACTCAAAGAACATACATCACGTGACAGGGAATAAAGAAAAACTTTGTAGGAAATGTTTGCTTTACATGCAGAAAACATGCACATTTTTAAAATCTTCAAAACTTGCAATCATTACTTAAATCCGGAACCGAAGAATATTCATATAATTGTCAAAGTTGCAATTTTAATGCATTTTCGTACATTTAGAATACCACTTTTGAGTACCGTTATCCTTTAATATATGAATTCGAATAGAGTACATAAAACAACTTTAGTTTTAATGGAATAGACTTCCTGTAAATATAGAGAAACACAATTTTTCTTTATTTGCGTGGCCAGAGTCATGGCGTTATATGCTTGCATTATAAATGTTTGAAGATGTTAGTCGCCGTGGCTCGAACTTAAAAGTATATTAACTACTACACTCATCCAAAACCGCAAACAATAATTTTATATAATTTGTGTTTAACCGTGCAAATGATATTGTATAAGAACGTCAGCGTACATTGCTGGTATTCCTTTCTTATTACAGTATTAGATTTTACTGCAAGACAATCTTACATAAAAAATATCGTATTTCTATTTTACAATTAAATCTGAATAGCTGTATTCTGTAGCAATTTATTTCTAAACATGTAAACCGTCTTATTTTTTCAGGTAAAAAATGACGTTCTTGGATAATTATCACTTTGTCAGTACTTACGATATGTTCGAGGTACTCATTTTTTTGAACTTCTTCTGAAATCGCAGTTTTGCGGTAGCATGTTTAGTTATAATTTTTATTTTATTTCAGCGTCCAGATAGAAGTGAATAAACCACTTTTAGTTTCAAGTTTGAGTGATGCTCTGCATTTTACATTATTGCAACGCATAAAAATTTTGCGGTTTCGTTTTGCGTCATGCTCAAAACAAATGTCATTTCTATCAATCAAAATAGTAGCCCGCTATAATGATAACACAAATGCGTTTTTCGCAATGTTTTATCGTTACTCTCAGGCAAAACAGGAAACCAATAGAGTCTAGAAGTGTATATAGTCTAATCCTGGCAATTACGCACAAAAAGTTTAAACGCCAAATGCAAAACTTTAAAAATGAATTCACAAAACTTTCTGAAGTGCTATTTAGTCTTGCTTGCTTATCAGACATCGACACCTGACAATTTTGCAAGATATAAAATACACTTAAATATTCAACTGTTCAAATGGCCCTGTTCTGATAACTCTTTAAATATTACACTGGGTAATAAAACTATTTCTGTTCCAACGTTTCAGTCCGTAGTCGAACAATTGCTCTTGTAGTCCGGCGGGTAGCATTTTACTGAAATAGAAAATTTGGAATAATGTTTCTAAACTTCTTAGTTTATTTATAATCAAACCTGATATTTCTACGACATTCTTAATAGTAATTAAGCTTACCACAAAGACATTATATTTATTATGATCAAATATAAAATGAGTAGCTCAGGAATAATCCATCCAGTTGACCTCCATGCAATGTGGCAAAACAAAAAGCCTCACCAACCAGTTTTAATAGCCATCTCATCACAATTTTTTTGCGGGATTCCATGACTGACCAAGTCGGCTCACTGTTGGATTTATTCTGTATTTTTAGGAATAATGGTAGAGTTAATTATTGTAGTATAAATGTCGTTAACGTTAGAGGCTTTGAACATGTATTGAACTATTAGTAAATATCGTGATTTTGAAGCACTTGCGCTAGTTGACACTGAACTTGAAAATGTTAAATACCTAATTCTGCAGTATTGTGTACAAAAGTTGTGGTTAATTAGCTAGTAGGTGAACTAAATAAACAGTCAGAACTTAAATAAATATTCTTTCATTAAGGTTTATTAGTATTAATATTATTTTGGCACAGAAAAAACCAAGTTTTGTTTTTACTATATCATTGGTAATTTCTTTTTTTGTGTCTGAGAAAACTAAAGGAAAATGGTGTAGCTGCTGGCGAGAGCTAAAGCACGCTGAAGCGTTGCTGGGGCTGAACTGAAGTGAAATAAAAAAAACTAACGCTTTAGTTTTTGGTTTAGATGAGAAATAATCCAAAACAACAACAAAAAATAATAGCTGCGCTGCCATGCAATGCAAACCTGTTATCTGAACAGGTGTGCACAGGCATACAAGAATGCGACATTCTTCATTATGTTGTGGAGAGAAGAGCCCTTTGTGTTTTTGTCTGAAGCTAAAAATGTACACCTGTTGTCTGAACTCTGAACAATCGAATTTATCCTTTCAGCTCTCGAGCATATCAGAATAGGAAAAGTTGATGTGCTTGCACATTCAACAATGTTAAAACCAGCAAAACCAAACTGATGAGTCATCAGTGATGACGAACTAAATGTTGAAGTGGATGGGTATTTAATCCTTAGGTAGCTTAAAGCAAGATTTGTATGTAATATGGGGAAACAGGCTTGAGTGTGTATCAAGATGTAGCCGTACCCAACGCGTCCTTTCTTTACCGAAATTCGATATGCCTGTTGCGCAAGAAAAAAAGGTTTTCCTTTGTTCAACATTTTAAAGCTGAAACTATGCTAAAGTTTATTGTTTGAAACAATACCCTTTCAGTCACCCTCAGAGCTCCAACCACATCATGAATATATTTATAAAAATGCAATTTCTTTTGTTTGGTTTGCGTTCCTGCTACGGATTTTATTATTTAGTCAATATCATGTATAGGTTGTAAGAAAAACCGATGTTCTGTGTTGGTATGACGACAACACTCTTTTTGTTATCACTTAAGTAGATTTTTGTCTTATAAATGCAACAAAAAATGAAAAAAAAGGTTTGGCCCGTTTCGCTTCTAACAGGATGTCGAGGGGACAAATGTCAAGACAACATATTTATAAAACTAGTTCTGGATTTATAATGTAATTTAACGATTATAGATTAATTGGTTGTACAAAATGTCTTTTATTTTCTTATATCTTTTAAATCCTCAGGTAGAATTACGCTGAATGAAACAACGCAACTGTGTTACATAATACTGAACCGCTTCCAAACAAATTAGCCACACGCCCAGAAATATCAAAGAGAAATACCCCGGTTGATACAGATAAACTTGCAAATAAAAACCCGTCATTTGACAAAACATGTAGACTAAGCCAAACTGCCTCCAGCGTTCAACAATTTCCATTTCCGATTTGAGTTCAATTGACAAAAAGGTTATCTTGGTTTCTTCAAATTTGTATTTCTACAAAAACCAATGCAATATGATTGAAAGCATTGTCTTTGGAAAAATCAAAATAATAATAATAAAACCGCATTTACCTTGAAAACCACAGAAATTACCGCACTGGATAAATATACCATTGGTAAATTAAATATGCAAAATGCATATTCTGTCCACAAACTTAAATCGCAGAAGAAGTAATACAGCAGGTAGAAAAATGATAGAAGAGACCATAACTAAAATTCAAATAAAATTATGTAAGCAAATTTAGTAAACAGTATTAAAATAAACCGTAAGCACACAACGTTATTACCAATGCAAAAACTCCGACAACGCCTGTAATGAGTCTCCATTTTAAAAGCACAATTGTGCTCTCATTTTCCAAATTCAATTGGTTCTGATTCACTTTTTCTGGGTCGCCAATTTTCACAATTCCAGTTATCCCAACCATAGTAATGCAGTTAATGCGTAGTGTTGCAAATTCACAAAACTGTTAGAACTGTTTTGTGCAATACTATGCTACAGACTAAAACAAGATGTAATGAAACGTGACATTTTATAACAATCCAGAGTAATTAATTCATTAAGCCAGATTTGTTTGTTGGTTTAATAATTCTAATCACCTTGAAATGCTTGATGCACTTCCGAAATGCTCATTTCCTTGATAAACACCAGTTTCTGATTGCAATTACGTCAGTAATGTTCATACAATATTCTGAATTTATCTGCACTTGTCACTTGCTCATGTTTTATTAAAATATAAAACAAGTGCAATGTTGGATGCACACCTATTTGTTATTCTGAAAATGTGTGTTGATATTAAATTTATCTAGCAGAAACCAGTTGTGTGACAGCCTGTCACCTGGGGTTTACTGCCTTTGCAAAAGCAGTGAGTCATTTTGGTATGAAAAGTGAGCACAAAATCATTTCAAGTTCAACTTTTTTGCCACTCCCAAAGTAAACAACTTTCTTTTAAACACAACACAAATAATGCAAACCTACAACCTTTAAATGTTGAAAGCATAAAAATAAGTCTTGCCAGGGAATTTATATTTTAATTTAAAAACTCAATTGCCATATGACCATGACCTTCCACAATGGAATAATTTGAAAGTCAACAGGAAGCAGAATCAATGGAATTATTCGTTAGGTTCCAGCTGCTTTGTGCTAAGTTGATGGCATTACCATTTCATAAAATTGGATTCCAACCCCCCCTATGTAATGTACCAAATTGGATACTAAATAGAATTACAAATCAGCATACAAATGCCATGTCGCTTAGATAAGATTAAGAATAATTATTATTATTATACTACGAAATGAAAACTTAATATAATTCAGGATTGTTCAAAACATAATCAAAACTCCAAAAATAAATAATTAGTTTACCCTCCAAATCAAATTTAAAAAATAATTTTCCGCTTTTATTTTCAATAGAGTACAATATATTTATTCTCTCAATATTATCCGCTCACTAAAAAAACTTGTCACTAAACCACAAAATTATTAAGCTAAATTGAAAATATACGCATTTTTTACTCAATTTGTCCGGTATTCTTTTGTGTACGTTTTCGGTCTTAGCATTACTAAAATCAGATTTGTTTTGACCTTACATTTTTCCTTGTATATGGCAACGGAAACAACTCCATCGTAATCGTGAGTTCTCAAGCAAAACATTAAAACAACTTTCATAGCTGCATTGCGATTAAAATTGATTTTCAGCGTTTCAGTATACATTGTTGCAAATCCAACCACCAGAAAGACAACTTCAAAACTGGTACCCTACTAAAAACTGCAATACTATGTTCACCTTTTCACTTTACAATTCTAATTTAACAGGAACATGACTAATTTGGTAATACTTTCTTTAATTTGTGTTGCATTGCACAATTTGTCAAAAAATCAAAAATACAATAACACCGTAGTAATGTTTACCAATTGGAAAATAATTGTTTCTGTATAGAATTACTAAGTTTCACCCAAGCATACTGCTTGCTACATTTCAAGCACGTTTTTAGCAAAACGAATGTAGAACTTTTTTTGAACGAAACATGGTTTTCTTATTCTTCTAGACAACAAATTTTATCATTCAAATTTGTACCGCATAAATAAAATGCATTAAAGTATATAATTCATTACTCTTCTTATAAATTGCAAGCTATATTCCATTTAAAACACGCTAGGTTATATTCTGAACATACTTAAGTTATTGTAGCACAACAAGATTGACGAAACCTTGGCAGTCAAACCTCAAACCAAATATTTTTGTATTTTGTTGACCTGCAGCATGATAAACGCAAAGTTGTGGGTTACCAGCTGACAAAACTACAGTCTAACTCGTATTCAACGTTGTACGCAAATTCATAAATTACCGCAAAATAATGTATTGTCATATTGATTTTTGTTTCAGATGATACACAAATATAACTCAGGGAAATATTGTCTTACATTGATGTTATTTCTTTGAGTGGATTTAGACAGATATACCGTTACACTGTTGACTTCTTACTTTATCTATCCGCTTCTAACTTTATATTACACAATGAAAACAACATTGTACAGCAACATGATTTGAACTTCCAGTAAACAAAAACATTTCGTACCAGCTAGAAAGTAATATAAAGAAAAGCTGCATTACAAATTTGGTTACTTAAAATAAACGCGGGTGCATTGTACTTGAAAATGCATTCAATTACAAAGTTCTAAAATCACCGCTATTCAATTTTTCAAAATACGTAAGTTTTGCAAAAACAACTTTTATATTTTCGCATGAGCACGTTCAATATTCTTAACAAAACAATAAGTTAACGAATCGTCATGCGGTAAACTTCGTAATTTAAAAACTGGCAAAACGGCAACACCTGAAATATCGGGAAGTTTATTATTCCTTTCAAATATGCTCTCATACATTTGTAGCACTATTTGCACCCTTAATCTATAAGTTCGCTATTCCTCATACAATCTCAGTTTAAATTGTTTCACATGAACTTGAGCTAACTGTAACACTAATGACAACACTGCTTGAAAAAATCTCAAATATACATAGGAATAAATATTTCTGATCACTTCACTCTGTTTCAATCGGTTCCTACTACGAAATTTTAAATCGTTCTAAAAATTATAAATACAACAGTAAAACCGCAAAAGTATGGGCTAGTTTTATTTTGTAGAAAGGCATTCACATCAGTGAAGCCCACTAAACGCTTATGTAAATAAAAAAATTAGTAGACTACTTTCCTAAAATATTCTCAATAAATACCAAACAAAACGTTTTAGTTAATAGCTTTCAGCAAGTCAATCTGTGTGGCAATTGCTTAAATTTATCAGTAACCTGTGCCTAAACTGACGCTGAAGTTGCATGACTGTCCGGCCAATAATGCTGTTTGAATAAAAAACAAGAACAATTGACATTTAAAAATGCTCTACGATGTTGCTAAAAATATATCCATCATGATCCTTGTAAAATCGGAAACCTTTTAGCAAACTTAGCGTTTATGAAGTGAAGTTAAATTTATAAAGTTATAAGTTTCATTGATGTAATAAACTCAGATGAAATATCTTGGTTGGCCTTGGAATTTTGCTTGTTGAAAATCTATGCATTTCACGTAGTTTTCACTCTTTTTAACTTTTGACAAAATGTTCAGCTGCGTTGGATTTTATGCATGAGTTCAGTTCTACTTTGAAAGTACTCATTTTGTTACTTAATATAAATATTTATCTTTAAATATCGAGTATTGCAATGTTATAGTTGGGAATATTTTTCTGCACCAAGTTTGTATTAATCTTTTTGTTGAAATGCAAAAAGATAAAACTGCTTAACGTAATTCTGGTGTGCCGAAATGCAAAAAAAATCAAGCTTTTATGTGATAAATATTATGCATTACACTTGCAAAAACAGTTTGACTTTCAATACTTTATCTGAACTTAATACAGTTGCTAAACCCAGGCTTTCTTTTTGCCCGTGGTTAGCAGAATATCCGCTCGTCATCAGTGATGTCCAAAAGAGAAGGCTGGTGGAAATAAAACACAAACAGGTAAACTTAAACACATAAGGACAACATTTTATGAGTTCAATAATCAAATCATTAATCTTATTACTACATCACTAAATATATAGCAACTTACACATTTGTTTCAGTATCCCATTGTTCCCTTGTTTTCCTTGATGCGACTCCAGTCATCCCGCGACAAAAAGTTGAAAGAAAAAGACGCTTCTGCATTCAGTTTTTCATGCTTCCGCCGCATTTTAATAACAGTTAAGGTAGTCATCACACTCTAACACTACATACAAATTTTTAAAAAAATAACCACTGTCATTATCTTTTTCAACGATTTTGGTAAACGTCAATTAGCCTTTTTACAGTTTGATAAAGTATTAGTCAGAGTAATCAAATAGTACGTGGTCTTTTGACTTACTACAATAAATATTTTACTTCATTTGGTGGCCAGGTGCAAAAAGTATCACAGAATTTTCTGGCATCGGGTGAGCAAATTGAAGTACACGAAGCCGCCGGGTATTTTCAGTTGGTTTATTTTCTGTGTTGTAGCCCATTGATTGAGACCACGAATTCAGCACACTCTAGAACAGCAAATGGCGTTGCTTTTATTACAGGCGTCTATATGCTTCTGTTTTAGATGGCAAGTTAGGTTAGTCAATTAGCAGTTGTAAATAATTGATTAACAAAATTTACTTCAAATCACAAATTGACGAATAATGAACTAAATCTGTTTATTAGGATGACAATAAAATCCAGATAGTTCTATACGTTTAAGCTACACAATATGAAGACAAAAATAACTCACTATTATTATTAAAAGATCCAAAATATTATAACACCAAAATGGCGTCCCAGATAACCAAAGCACGGCACAGGGTGACTTTGCTTTTACTAGTGAAAAAAGAAAACCAAAAACAGACGCTTTTATTTTTCCTAATACTCACAATACATAGCAGCACAAAAAGGTTGATGTGTACTTTTTACCGAACTTACCTGTTGAGTGAAACAGGGTTTTTCAGTCCAGAGGTAACACAAAAGATAGGCTATCTCAAAGGGATGGGTAGAGAAAACCATCTTAGGCACCTACAAAAACAGAATGTATATAGGTAAAAGGCGGTATGCGAGTCCTGTTGTAAGATAGAGGGTATGTCTGCTTTGTTGAAAGTGAATACGGAAGGTATTCTTTGAAGGGTTTTTTTGTTAAAGATATTAACTGCCCCATTCAAAACTGAGATTGCACAAAAATGTTCATTCATATCACACTAAAATGACAAAATATGCATGGTTTATCTAATATACTCATTATTGCATTTTCCAAAAAAACTGCAAGCGCAAACAAGTTTTCTTACGTTTGTTATTTATTTCTTTTGCATTGCTTATCTAATGTATAGGAATCAACCCAAAACTTACAAATCATATTTCTACGCTTTAAAACAGTGTCATTCTACATTAACAATAATAAATAAATCCGTATTCAGCAGTTGTATGCAGATCTTCTTTTACAAAACGAAAACATTTATTGCACCATTAACATGGTAACTCATTAAACATTTTTTTCATATAAGCAGTCACTAAATTCTCCAAAATTCTATTTGAATATTAAATATATACAATAACAAGAATATCGAATCTGAGGGTTCACGGAAACACTTTTATGTTGAAGTATCATTTTATGCCGTACAACATCAACATCAAAAAATTGTCCCCATACATTGTTAGCCAGAATTCCTTATACGTAAAAGCCTTTTTTATTAGAGTAATTGCAATCTACATTGATAGCATTATTTAAATTTTTTAATTAAGATCAACCGGAACGAGATTTACAGTTTTGTTACCGTTTAATTTGCACCACACATGAAGCTTTCCAGTAAACTTTGCATACCAACGAATACCGATAAAAAATTCTTAACTTTGATGTTTTACTTACGTTTAACAATAAATAACAGCGTAAACTATTGCTAAAACAAATTATTTTTATTAGTTGTCACGAAATGTTATGTTAGCAAAGTAGCATGTAAAACACTATTTATCTAAGTTGACAACAAATCCTAAATTATCCAAAACCAGTTCAAGATTTGAAAAGTTACTAGCGCACCAGCGTTCCATATGTAAGCCCCTTAGGTTGTTGATACAGGTTAAATTAACCAAAATTCCATATACTTTGGTAGGCTGAATTTCAATTAACGCCGTTTTGACTTGTTACGCCTTAACACCCAAATAATGTTTTTGTTAAACTTTAACGTTTCTGATTACAATCTTACATTAATTGTCATCACATGTATAGAAAGTTCTGACAGAGTGATCTCAGAGAAACTGAAATACGTCAGTTTTTTTCATATATCACTATTCTATACTCTATACGGCATTGTGTAGACGAATAAATTTACGTGAAGCGTATGCAATTGACTAAGTTGCGTAGACCACTTTCTTTGCTGCTGCTAGAAACTAACTAGGCATGAATCGATCAAGTTAGGGAATGTTGAAGGATAGCCATGTCCATATTTTCCCTATTTGAACTCACCCCCTCTCCTTCTAAATAAAATTTATTGGACATCAAAGTGAATCAAGTGAAATTCTACATTTATTTACCTTGGCAAATATTAAATTAATATTTTAGCACAAAATCCTATTTTCTGTTAATACCCAGTCACCGATGACTGAAAGACTTGCATGCCCGCAAACCAAGAAAAAATTGTTGCTGAACTGCTAACGTTTATTATTTGTTGTAAACTTTTTCTTAGTTTTGACACAGTGCATCCAGACGTTACTCAGACAACATATTATGCGTAAAATCAGTACTTGCCATCATTGTCAAATGCAAGTATGTCAAAGTTTTTGTTGCGAATAAAGTATATGTAAAAATAGATGAAATAATAATCTACATTGACTATATTTCTGAAGTTTGAACTTAGCCAGAAATATTTCAAAGTTTCATTTATCATCAGTTTAAGCTTTAACTTTTTGTTGCCTCACCCTCTATTACAAAATGAGAATCATACTGAAATCTGGAATTCAATATGATATAAATTACCAGTCAACAAGAATGCTATGTATCAAATTTACAAAAAAAAATATTGCACTAATGTTCTATTTTCAACTTTTGCCAACATGACCTTAACTCCAAACGTGTTTTGCTAAATTTTGTTTCATACAATTCATGTCCCTCTTTTGTTGATTAACCCTTTCCGTTCAAGACGTGAACACATCCTGACAGTCCTGACCTAAGAACGTTTAAATTTGGCAATTATTTGTGGTTGAAATAAGTTTCAATAAAATCATTCATAATGTCTTCCTAATTTTTCACACTATTCCGCACATTTTTTAAAACTTGTTTTTTAAAGATTATGATAACATCTGTTTCTTCTAACTATTAATAATAGTTCAGGTGCTTATTTTTAGGTTATTAACTATCAGGAGTATTCGAAAACTTTCGCCAATTTTAAAATTTTTAAATAGAACGGTGCGCTACCATACCAAAAAACATTTTCTTACAAAATGCTTTTCTTCTACGGAATTCAGCAAGAATCTCCAGTAATGTGTACTTCAGCCATGATTCCTAATCCTAATGACAGCACTGCTTGACAAAATCTCATTACGATGACTTCGTTCTATTATCCTACCTCTCCAGTTAAAAAAGCCACTTTTTAACGTAGTGAGTAACAATTTGCGTTGGTTGACACCCCAAAATTTATTTCTTCTGATTTCGATTGTTTGGCTGTTATTAAGTAGTATTAGACCTACTAAAGTGGTCAAACGAGTTTTAAACTCCAGACCCTCTCTACGTAGAAATGGCGGCCTGTTGAATATTGAAAAATAGGGTTCAAGAACATCATTTTTCTTTCAACTCGGATCAGTTCTGGAGCTGAATTTTTTTTACACTAATTGCGAAAAGCAGTACCTAGATGGACATGACACTGACCACTCTGCAAACCATTACTGTGATTTTATATAAAAAAATCCAAAAATTGCAAAATTTTGGCAGGAGAAAGAATTTAATAATTTTTGTAATTTAAATTTAAATAATATTCTAATCGCTCAAAATTGTTGCAAAATTACTGATAAACGTTAGGAGATGCCCATATATGGACTGTGTTACCGTTTGGAGAAACCTCATGAGGGAACGCGGTGCCGCAAGTTAGAAGTCACAGTTACCACAAAAATTTCCTATTTTCAGTTTTTGGCGTATTATATAGTTTTGTCGGTGTATTTGCAACAATTTTTAGCGGCTAGAATATTATTTTAACTTAAATTACAAAAATTATTAAATCTTTTCTCCTGTCAAAATTTTGTAATTTTTTGATTTTTTAAATAAAATCACAGTAATGGTTTGCGGAGTGGTCAGTGTGATGTCCATCTTGGTACTGCTTTTCGCAATTAGCGTAAAACATTTCAGCTCCAGAACTGACCCGGGTTGAAAGAAAAATGAAGTTCTTGAACCTTATTTTTCAATATTCAACAGGCCGCCATTTCTATGTCAAGAGGCTCTGGAGTCCAAAACTCATTTGACCACTTAAGTAGGCCTAATACTATTTAATATCAGCCAATCAATCGAAATCAGAAGAAAAAAATTTTGGGGTGTCAACCAACGCAAATTGTTACTCAGTCCCAAATATAATTAGGAATAAATCGGCTGATCGCTTCACACCATTTTAGTCTGCCACTATTACGTAATTGCAAATTCTTCTGAAAAGTATGCCACAGTCGCAAAATTAAGCTTGCGAATGTAGAAATGCATACAATATTTAATAAAATAATTTTCTGAAATATTTTCAATCCGAACAAATAAAGCTGGTTAATAAATAGCTGTCAACTGAGCCTCTATGTGACAATCGTTTTAGGATAACTTGGGACTAACATGACGTTAAAGATGAACGGCTGCCCGGCTATTAATCCTGTTTGAAACAGAAACAAGAACGATTGACATTTAAAAAAGGCAACGACGCCTTATTTTGTTACCAAAAATCCTACCGTGAAAAGTTTCACTTGTTCTTGTTCCTTGTAAAACCAGAAACTTGACATCAAGAGATCAATAGAATTGGTGTTTCCAAAGAATATCTTGCTTGGCCTACGACTTAGAATCTCGTTGGTTAAAAATCTGTTCTTTCAATTTAATTTTCTGTCTTTATCAAAATATTTGATTACGGTTTTGGATATGAGTACTATCCTACTTTGAAAGTTCTCAATTTCATACTACATATTCTGGTGTAAATTAAAATGTCGAAAATTCAATATTATCTTTGAGGTGCTCCATGTGCACGAAACTAATAATTAAAATAAACTGTTTGTTGGAACACTAAACGTTATAACTGCTTAATACAATGTTAGTGTTCAGAAAAGTTTGCAACGTTTTACATGGGGGTTTTTCGTCATGGCAGGTTATTGATTATCCTAAACGCTAATGCCTACGCCGAAACAACAAGAATTTTCTGTAACATGTAGTTTTGATGACTAACACGTTATCTTATTTTAAAAACTTGCTTTGGTGGTTGATGGGGAGAAAATATTGTTCACACAGAAGCAGTGCCATGAAGAGAAACGTGGAAAAATTACATGTCAACCAGCAAGCTGAAATAAACAACAACAATTTGATAATTTACCATTAAAATCTTTCAGTGTAATACATAATCACTACATATTTAACAACTCACACTGATTTTGCAGCATTCCATTGTGGTCTTGATATTCATGGCTTCTACGGGCTCAGATTATCTCGTGCTGAATTGTTGTAAATTTAAAAGGATAGAGCATTAGGGTTTTCCTGATTCCTGTTAAGCTGCCGGGTATTTTTAGTTGGTCCATTTTCTGAGTTGTGGCTGATCTCGTAAGGAGTTGAGACATGGCAGTCAGCATATTCTGAAATTACAAGTGGCAATACTTTTATTACTGGCGTCATGATGCTTCTTAGAATCACTATTAGCATAAATGTCTGTTTTAAATTGCATGCCAAATAGGAGGGACAAATAATTTTGTAACAAATCTAACCTTACTGACCAATAATGAACTAAATTTGTTTAATAATATGACACAATAAACTTGAGAAAATAGTTTTCGTAAACACTACAAAATACCGAGACAAAAATATTTTACCGTTATTACTAAAGAATTGAAAATTTTAGAACACAAAAATGGCGTCCTAAACAGCCAAAGCTCGTCAAGGGGTGACTTTTGCATCACTATTGACAAAACAAAACAAAACAAAAACAGGCGGTTTAATTTTTTCTAATACTCACAATGCATCCCAGCACAAAACCGCTTTTATGTATCTTTCTTAAGTACATGTTGCCTGAACTACCTGTTGTTTGAAGCACGGTATATACGCTTATAGCAGACACATAAATCAAGCAATCCCAAAGGGGCAGGTACTTAGTGTGTAGAAAACGGCCGTAAGCACTTACATGAACAAGATAGACAGAAAAAGGAAAGCCAAGGCAGAGTACAATTCCAGTTGTAAAAGGGGATGTGTGTCTACTAATGTGTATATTCCTCGGAAAATGTTAAAAGGGATGGGTACTTAAGTGCAGCTCAAGGCATTCTTCTGTAAATCTTCGGAAGATAAGCTTGAACGTAAGGCGTATATTTGGCTGTAGCCACGACGTATCCTTTCCTTATTGAAAGTTGCTGAGATGCAGAATTGTTCGTATTATTATTGTATTGCCTTTGTTTAAGATTGATGAATTGAATTAATGCTTATATTATCTTCACAATTTAATCATCCAATTATATTATGAACGGAATGTTATTGGGAAATGCCCGTTCATTAATAAAAAAAGGCTGCAACTAAGAAATTGCTAATAAAAATGCTGGTTGAACGATTAAAATCGTAGCAACTATGGCAAAATTACACAATTTTTATTTCAGGTATTCAAGATACATAATGATACACTGCAATTCTTAAATAGCATGTTGTGCAAAATTGTGCAAAATCTCCGGAGTTGAACAGTAACCGACAATAAAATACACTCCAAGTTTGAAATTTATTTTTAAATCACAGCTTTAATGCTAAACAAATTACACCAGGTTCATTAAAAATTAGTGATGCACAGCACAGAAAAGTTAGCAAGTAACTACAAAACAATTCAACTAAATTAAAAACAAGTTACATTATATTTTCACTCAGAAAATGTGCATTCTTTTTAATTTTTGATTTAATGCATTTCAGAATTTTTTCAGTGTCGCGTGAAACAAAAGGCGAATATCGCAATGTTTCACTTTTTTACTACATGCATACCTGCATAGCAATAAAATCTATACCATGAAAATGGTAGGCAAGTGAATTGTTGAGAAATAGAAGACTGAAGGCAGGTATGCGTTTTTAAACAGGCTGATGTGTAAGATAGGTGTGAACCCTGTTGTGTTTATTGATTTTGAGGGTACACTTGTAGAAGTGATTACCCTTTATTACAAATGTACACGCATGCGTAGGAGGAAAGCTGCACCCTGCAAAGAGTAAACATTCTAAGACAATATACATGCTGAGACTGAGGAATGTTGAAAGGGATGGGTACTTATGTGCCTTAGGGCAGTAATCCAAGCATGCCACAATGCTAGACTTCCCTAGTACATTTATTTAATTCAAATTCTCCTTTGGTAGTACATACGTTACTCATGTTCTGCTTCCTCAGTGAATTTTGAATATACTTTGTATTTGATTCACGGAGCGTTTGGTGTACGCAACTATTAGTGTAGGTACATTGGTATGTACTGGTAAAAAGTAAAAGGACTTAAATGTTCAAGGGACGAGTGCTTACTACATGGAGTACACGAGGCTGAACTCAAAATGCATGCATTTCTTGCTCAAAACTTTTAAGATTGGGACCTACTGAAAATATTCGACTTGTTGCAGTAGAACAAGTAAGAAAATGCCGAATGAACATCCATACACTCAAAAGCTTCCTATTTACTTTTCGTACTGAAGGTACGTACACTGGGTTATTATGAGAAAGGCACAAAGGGAAAAAGGAAACTGCAAAATGTCAGCCCAGAATTCTCAATCTCCTTTCACATTTTCTTTATGGGTTGTTTCCTTTAAATCGTTTTAGTCTGCTTTCTTATTTTACCTTGTACTTTTATGTTTGTAGTTGCATGATGAAAACGCAATGAGTACGAAATTGCAACAGTTTTCTAATGAAAGTGAAATAAAGTATAGAAGCAACAGCTCTGAAAAATTTGCTTTATGAAACAACTAGAAGGGGGCCCGTTCCTGCACTAAGTGCAGGAATATATACGCAAATGTGATAAAGGGCACCATAATTTCCAGCTTTCACCCAAAATTCTGCCGAAATCCCCATGTATTCTCCCATAGTGCCACAATTCCCATGTAAACTCCCATAGTGCCACCATTCCCATGTAAACTCCCATAGTGACACCATTCCCATGTATTCTCCCATAGTGCCACCATTCCCATGTATTCTACCCATAGTGCCACATTCCTACTTCAGTAACCAATATATATGCCTACTGAAGTAGCAATGTGGCACTATGGGAGAATACAATGGTGTCCTCCACAGATCAGCCAGCCCGCCAGCCAGCCAGCCAGGTTCTTTGCTTATGTTTTAGATAAGCCTGATAACTTTTTATAATGCTCTCTTAATAGCTTTCAGTTTGATTTTTAAATCTAATATCTCAAGTTTAAGTTTTTTGTATTCATCTAATTTCCAAAAATGTCTAATATGCTGTATGCTGCTCGTTTTGACAAGAAGCTTGAAATTTAAATGCAGTCGATTAGGTGTTTGTAATGTTAAATATTTAAAGCTGGAGTTATACTTATGCCTCTAGCATGCACACATATGATACACAACGCAGAAAAAACTACTTGATGCTAAGAAATGCATAATATTTGTGCTCGTATTTGATTTAATGAGTGGTTTTTTAAATTTGTTAACAAAATTCAGTCAACAAATTGATAAAATTGGAAAAAAAGCAACTTTGAAAGTGAAAATACCAGTTTTATTTTTAACTAGCTCCAACTGGCTATGGCCATGTACATTTACTGTTAATACCAATCAAGATGTTTAGCAAATTTTACTACGTTTAATTCAGAATGTCATCTTACATTGATAACATTGCATAATGTCGTAGTTATTAAATATACAAGTTTTCTATACAATGGTCTTCTGAGTCATTTCATACATTGCAACAATGCATACATTAGTACCAATTTATTTTGAGCAAACAAAAAACATTTAAAAATTCTGATTGCAGTAGTTCTCAAATACGGGTTTTTCCAATCCTGAATCCATTTGTTGACAAGATATAGTTCATGTACCAACAAGAGAGTTTCTTAGAGCACCAGATTGTAGATTTTGATTCCTGCATGTCATTGATATACGCAAGGCAATATTACATTACATTATTACTATTGCTAATTTTTTTTATTTAAGGACTGTTGTTGTAGTCGAACTCTTCTATGACAACTTTAAAAACTAATTCATAAACGTTTCAGACCAACTCGCAAATTCTTGCATACTTCTTACTTCAATTACAATAAAATTACATTCGAAAATGAATTACATTAATGAACTTTTTGGTTTAGAAATGTCGATGTAAAATATTCTGGAACTTTTCCTTTCTACTTATACAGTTTTTGTAAACGGTGGGATGCTACATGACTTGATAAACACAAATAAGTTCCTAGTTCGCATAATGGTTTATAAATCATTTACTACCATCTCAGGTTGATTAATGAAACGTAGTTGTTTTACGAATTAAGATTTTGGGACATGTAAGAATGGCTTATTTAAAAATTTGAATGCTTTGAAATATTATTACGCTTTTTGTTTTCAGATTCTGACAAAAACCGGTACAAAGGAGATGTTAACGGTTACTTAATTTCAAGTATAAAATTTGTACGTTATTAACGCAGTTGTTACGATTACTTCTTTGTTTACAAGCAACATGTAAGCTTGTTTCTATTCCAGTTTTAAGGAAATCACTGGATTTCGCAAATATGTTTCTACCAACCAACTGGTTGGACAACAAAAGCTTCTTCAAAAACCGGGTATGATGTATTCTGTGTTGACAGCAAATAAAGGTCGTTAAACACATGTAGAAAGGTTGGCTTTGAAGAATGCAATTTTACATTAATCGCACTTATTTCGAGTATGTGTGTTTTAAACTTGTTAGAGTATTGTAATTTTTAGCATTTTAAACGTGCCAGGAAGTAGTACAAACTACAAGCAAAATTGCTGCACAAAATTCTATCTTGTAGATTTTCTGATACCCCTTGAATATTAAAAGTCTATATACGTGTAGTATGATTTACTAGTGCAAGATTATTAAATATTCATTGTGCAGTTGTTGTTTACATAATATCCGCTGTGTTATTTTAAAACCCGGTGTAATTTGTTTCACACTCAAACATTCCAAACTTTTACTTTACCCTAACTTACAAAATACGGACAATTCAGCTGACTGACGAAATAATCAAGTAAAGATAAAGAACCTCAAAATGTGTTTCTGACATAATTAGATACCGGAACACATTCAGTGGGATAGTATATAGCCTTCTATATCTTGATAACATTTCCTTTTAAAAACAGCTCAATAAAAAGGTTACTGTTATTTTGCGTTGAATTAGTCATTTCTGCAAATGTATCCCTAAATATTCTGACACCAAACTTTTTTGACAGGTAATAAAATGAGTCTTTAGATAGCTGGCTCATTGTTAAACTGTAAAATTCTTATTTTGTCTTCGTTCTTTAAAATACATTGTTAGCACAAAAATGATCACTCAGTATTTGATCTATCCAAACTTTATCAAAGGATCTTTTTTTAGATTCTACATTTTCTACAAGTGTCTTATGCTTTGAACCACCTTGCAGCAACTAATGCGTTAATTTTTTAGTATGATTACAATTCTACATTAATAGCAATCATTGGTGTAAAAAACAAATTTGTAATGCTGTTTTCTCCAAAGCGTTGTAAGCCTACTTATTTTTTACATGGTATTGTAAGTTACAAAACCGGACTCGGTACAGCTTCGTATTAAAAATTTTAACTGTGAAATAGGATCGGCAACTGGTATGCTACATACCAAAAAACCCCTAAACTTTAAAACTAATTGTAGGATAGGTAGTAATACATTAGAAGCTGAAATGTTATCCGTTGAACTGTTTTTCCCACTTAATGCTTGCAATCCCCACAATCCATCAATCTATGTTCACTATTAAATTTAAAACATAATTGTTAGTTGGCTTTTGTACTATCTAGCATTATACCGCATTTGTAATCTTTTAATGCTTTGAAGTTCAATACATTAGTAGCATTTCAATTCTGAATACATTTGACTTTTTATGACAAACGCATGTCATACTTCTGAAATGATAGAACTTCTAGTATAAAGCTTCTGTATTTATCAAATGCAGAAATTCAACTTTTGTAGTGCCTATGTTCACACACACTCTGCGTAAGATATTTACTAAACACAAATTTATAGCCTAACTTCTTCCAAGCTATGGCTTTAAAGTGTAAATGTTGTTTCAGTGAATTTGACATCGTTGCCAAAAACTTAATACAAGGCTATATAAAATCCGAACACACTGTGGCGTTGAAAGATACGGCCGACTTCGTGCTATCTGCGGTATAGTACCTACTCTTTTACAATCAGATAAGATAAACTCTACAAATTTATGGGACGCCGTCTGCTAATTTTGAGAATTGTAAGCTTCAATTACCATTTTGTTAGTTAATTTACTGAACATTTTTCAATTCTCTAAAAAAAATATCCCCTCCTTTTTTGGACCTGATGTTAATATACACAAACTTTGACGCTATATAACTCTGAAGAGAGGCAGCGTGCCAAAATGTGGTTTTTAATTTTGAATAAGCTACAATGTCATTTATTGAGTTGTACTTGTATGGTGTTCTTACTTTTCCTGCGAACGTTAGATGGAAAAACAAAACAACTGCGTTGTCTTCTTCGATCATCAGTTCTATTCTGCATCAAGTTAAAAGCGTAATAATTAGTTTACCCAAATAATACCATCAAGTTGTAACCAGAAAATTGACAAATTGAGTAGTTTGCAAATAAATGCAGTCTTACATTGACAGCATTTGACTTAAAATGACTAGATTTATGGCATACTTGCATAAGGATTTTGAATAGTCAATCCTTATGAGAATTAAGCCAGAATTTTCCAGACGCCTATTCCTATTAATAAGGATTTTTGAACGAACCACGTAATATCTTACCGAGAAAATTATAATCCTACATGCTATCACTTATCACTGCTTGATAAATTAAATTTTCTACAGAAGATTTTCTCAACACCGCTTTAAACAAATCAATTTCTTCCTAAATTTGTAATTACGAAACTTGCTTTGCTTTAGAAAATTGGACATCCATTGAGACTCATCAGTCCAGCTTTGACTGTCAAATTGAAAAAAAAGAAAGGTAACTTTAATTTTGCTTTTCGTTACAGAGAACAGAAGATTTCTGTTTTTTCTGATGCTTCATATTTAGTGTATTCCTTTATAGCTTTTTACCTCGCTTTGTGGTAACGCTTAGAATATTTAAAGATTCCTCCGTCTTCGAATGGACAGCTACGGAATTGCAATTTGAAATAGCTGAGTATGTCAGGCTGCTTCATTTTCTCCATTTATTGTGTTGCAATGTGCTTGGTAATAGTTGCAAATAATGGTGTCAGTATCAGCACAATCTGGAAATTATAATGAAAGTGGCACAACTTTTATTTTATGTGTCTTGGCATTACGCATTTTAAATTCACTCTACACAATAATTTGTTAAGAACATTTACCTCGTTTGTAAATAACAAAATAAACCTAATAATGGCACGCTAAATTCCAGATAACAATTTGCGTGTAAATTACACTATATTTACTTCTAATTATTTGAAATAGCGTTTAAATAGTTTGCTTGTTTTGCTGTTCAATTCCAACCTCAGAACTAGAAAATGGCGTACTAAAAAGCCAGAACACACAAAACCTTAGTATATGCTTTTATACTAGAAGCAAAACAAAAGCAGACGCTTTGATATTTTTCTTATTAGCAATGCTCACCAGCACAAAACATTGCTTTTATGGGTATCCCTTAAGTACCTCTTCTACCTGTTGAATGAAACAAGTGTTGTTGAGTTCGGAGCATGCGCATGGAAAGCACAAGCAGGAAAGAGTAGGCCCTTTGCGTATACAAAACAGGCTGAAGCATATACGTTGACAAGATAGAAAGAAGGAAAAAAGAGATGTAAGGTTCTTATTTAGGGTGTATTAAATTACATGCAACCCCACAAAATCTGAACAATTGATATACTTGAAAGGTATTCTTGAATTTTGTCTAATGCATGAAACGGAAGGTGGAACTCAGATAGGGTTGGGTACTTTACTCAGTATCCTAAGAAACAGATATAAATGAGAAGGACGGGAAATTGTATGAAAATGAGAAGAACAATATAAAACTGGTACGTTAAATGTCACCGGTAATAAGGATAGAGTACTCGTTGTGTTAAGGAAACTACATACTTTTCTCTCTTATACCTGAATAAGGCAAACATTGACATTTATAGGGTTATGAAAATGTCAATATGCCAAAGCCTTTGTTGCTTGAAAAGATTATGTAATGTGAACACTCACAGGTTGCATAGGCTATATAAATAAAAAAATAATTAATAGGAAGAATTATAAGAATATATTTTCCAGCATTTGTGATAACCAGTTTGTTTTGTAATTCAGATGCACCATTACCGTACATGTTCCATGCCTGTGTACGCTGATCTGCATTAACTCTGCATTATCTGCTTGAAGATAAGGAATCTTTAAAAAAATTTTGCTTGTTCATGTTTTATTGAAACAGTAATTAGGTACATTTGTGTGCTCATCAATTTTTTTGTTTCTAATAATTGTCTGGTGTTTGTGACACTACCGACACTAAGCATTCATATGTGGCCAAATAATATTACGGTTTACAGCAAAATTCTTGAATTATAAATAAATATTTTAGTTGCTATGAAATATTATCCTATATGAATTAAAAGTACAGAATCATTCTTTCAGAATGATATAAATATAGCAGCAGACACCTTCGATCAAACAATTCACCAATGACCTCAAATTGACAATTAAAAAATGTTTAGAAATTTTAAAGAACATTAGAATTGGAGGAAAGTTGTGCGGTTTGGTACTTAAATCCATTTTGGTTGGGAATTTCAGTATGTTTTACTGATTGACGAGTTCAGGTGCATTACTGAATTTGAAACAGGAAAATTGATTTACAGCTTACAATTTTGTTTGTATTGTCACTGCGTAAATCTTTTCTCCTATAGCCCATAATTTACCATGAACACTAACCATCAACCAGAAAATTCTTGCGGAAAACGTATGTTTCACTCTTCATTGGAGTCCTAGCTATCTGATTCAAATAATAGTCATTATAAATTATTAAGTTCCAAATTACAGGACAAAAGATAGTATCATATTTATTCACAGATAAATACCCACAAAATAAAAAATAATATCACCAAAACCAGAAGCTTGATGCTAGATCAAAAATACATCAGTATTTTACTAAACTACTTATCAAAAATAAAATCACAGAACTCGTTCGAAACTGAACACACTGAATACATTTTAAACACAAATTTAGAAAAAACGCAAACTTTATTTAAACTGGCTCCTCCGAAAATCCTCCTCCAGGTTCCTAGTCTAATAAGCTTGCTTCTGATCTAATCACTTAAAAAACGCCACCGTTTCCGACTCCAAAACGCACGAAAGCAATCTACAAATTTACAAAAAATTAAAATCTCTTCAATTTCCACAAGAATATCAATATCTAAACAAACTCTAATCAAAACTTTTTCTATAATTTACCTTCAAATATTGGTACGCTATAGGCCTAGAATAAAGTCCGGTTCCACTTTCACCTCCACTTCCTCCGGTTCAGCCTTGATTCCTACGACTGCTGGTTTCTCCTTTTCAATTTTCTTTAAGATCTCGTCTACACTCACTTTCTTCTTAGATGTCACCTCCACTATTTTTATCTTCTTCCCCTTAACCTTAAGAGGCGGTTCACACTTCCCCTCCGTCTTCCTCTCGTGATCCTTCCAATGCTGCTTTGTAAAGAATCCCCTCCCGCACCTCTCACACCAAAATCGTTTCTCTCCGAGATGACCTCTCATGTGCTGATTATAATTGCCCTTTTGCACAAACGCCTTCCCACAAACTTGGCACTCATACGGTTTCTCTCCGGTATGCAATCGTCGATGAGTAATTAGCGTACTTGATAATTTAAATTCTTTTCCACAAAATTCACACTTGTATATTTTTTGGTTACTGGGTTTCATTTCTAGGTGAACTCGTCTAAAATGGTACTTTAAACTGCGTTCGTTTTTAAATGATTTGGGGCAAAGGTTGCACTGAAATTGTACTGTTGAAGGGTGGCGGTTTCTAACGTGACGGTTAATGTCGTTGGGACAAACCGCAGTAAAATCGCAATGTGGACAGTTGTAAGGCTTTTCTTGGATGTGCCGACGAATGTGAATAGTTTGGTCGCAGGTTCCGTTAAAATAACGGTTACAAAATATGCAGATAAAACCAGGACCTCGTTTTTGTTTGGACATTTTGTAAAAATTAGTTTTGAGAAATTTATGACAAATTATAAGAATGTGCCTGGCTCACAAAAAAAGAATGTGAGGAAGAGGATTTGGGCTTGTTGATGGTATAGTCAGCTGGGAACAGGCAAGTTGTTTGTTTTGGTGTTGCTCTTATGCTGTGGTGGGATGGGAGATGGGATAGTGTGGTACGCTGAGCTGCAAAAGTGTTGCGTTTGTTGTGTTTAGCTTGCTTGGCTTGGCTTGCTTAGTCCAACTGACAATGGGATTTTTTACTGGATTCGATACAAATGTATGAGTTTGCTTATATAGATTTCAGCAGCAATTTTCTTGTTTTATTTGCATTAGACTCAATGGCTACACAAATGTTCATGGTAAAGGTTTTAATTTTATTAGATTTTAAATCTTTATGATTCACTCCGTTGGTTGCATTGTACAGTTTTATCATTTAATTGTCTTAGTTCTTCTCTGCAGTGTACTTGTATTGCAATAGGGCAAGCTATTGAGAAAATTATTTGTAGCAAATCATTCCGTGGACAAGTTTGAGAGAAAATGTTTAGATTTTATTTCTACTTTGTGGATATCACCGCAGTAAACTAGAACTTGACTTATTTTATATTGATTGATTGATTGATTGATTGATTGATTGGTTTTATTTTACTTGTTATCAGAATCAGTTGCCAGCTTACAAAAATAAACCTGCTACTGCTATCAATTCCAAATATATTAACCTAGTGGTCCTAATTAAAACTCTATTTTATCACAGATAGACACGAATACATTTATTGCTTCAGTTTCTGTTCAGGGAGGTCTGAATATATTGATTCAGGATTTTTTATTTATAATATTCTGCTCATACCTGGTACTTAAAATGAATGCTATTTGACTGTTAATCGCAAATAGAGATGCGATATATCGCGTTTTGATCAGCGTTTTGCGCAGAATCCAAACCCGGTTTCAGTTTTGTGTAAAATGCAAATTTGGAATTTTAATAAATTAATCAGTAATCTTAATTAACGTGCAAATACGCGCGCTTGACCCCAGCATCATTCCTAGGTGCTTCTTCCTCTACACACAACACACAAAAACAACGTGCAAGAGCACCATCACAGCAGCACTTCCTTTAACCATTTGTTACTTAAAACTCGCACTCGTAAAGCCCAATATCATTTTAATCAATATTTAATTTACATTGCTGGACTCCATGTATTCTTTGCAATAAATAACTGATTGTTGAAGTTCTTGGTAAATCATTTTGAGATACATTTATTTAATGATATTTAAAATGCAATAACAGGTTTGTCTTCTGTTTTGTCATGTTGCTACGCCAACGTTTATGGTTTTTCTAGGGGGGTACAAAATTATTTTTCTTAAGATTACGACGATGAAAGATGTGATGCTGTGGTCACCAATAAATAAATTTTTTTTTGGATTTTCCCACATGAATGTTAAGTTTGCTTAAAATTTCCCCAACTCAAAATCTCAATGTATGCTTGATGAACAAATCTAGAAACTAGTTAATTTAATTCTTGGATACTTGCAGAGTTGAAAATCTTAACTCAAGCAATAAAATAGGAATCACATCATTTTCAAATGCTTACATAAATACAAATTATAATTACAGCATTTTTACATGAAAGTTAAAGAACATTGAAGATCTATCTAAAAATACGAAAAAAATCTCCATTTTAATATACACAAAAAGTTCTTTTCAATTTTTGTATATTATACAAATAATGTATAGAAAAACAGCTACGTCTTGGAAGGTGTTCCTGCATTTAGTCGCATAAATACCAGGAATAGGTTAAACAAGGGACAAAGTATTCACATTGCGTATTTTCAACAGTGAAAGAGTGCTGTTATTATACGACAAAGACCTCCTACTTTTTACTTTTTAAAATGATAACCAAAAATACTTTTTATATTTCTTGTTTGATTTGCTTCGATAGGGACAGAGAATAGCATACATTGTATTTTGCTATTTTGCCTGTTCTCAGGACGTTAAATTTAATCCATCAAATTAAACTCTGAGCAAATTAAACAGTATTTCTAAGAGATAGGTAACGCAACAAGTTAATGAATCGAAAAACGAATGTTTCAAAGACGCAAAAATTAACGCGATGAACAAAATAATGGTTTACATTTTTCAAATATATTCAAAAAACATGAGTAGTTGGCATTTAGTGTAAGATTTGATAAATAATATAGCATAAGTACTACATGTTTAGAAGCATCATCAAGAAGCCGAAGCATTCTCAAAGCATCTAAAAAACTGAAAACCTGAGTTTATTGTATGGAAATAATTGATCAATCTACCAAGGCGTCAACGCAAATACCAAACCACAATTAAATGGGAAAATGTTGTTTTTAGTTCCACTCTAAACCGTGAACAATTAAAACATAATTATATCGGAATAACGAAATCGCTTCAAGCAGAACAGTTTTAGGCACCTAGATTTAATATTCAGCCGATAATTGCTTTTTTGTTATTTACGATACCAAGAAAGTAACGCCGCACCTGGCACTTAAATTAGAAAAACTCATTATATACACAAACTCAAAATGATAAAGTGGTTTTCGAGTATTTATTTCCAGCCAACTCAACCAAAAGGAAAGTAATGTCAGTGAAACCTTGACAGTTCACAGTTAGAATTTGTTCTTAGGAAATTCTTGGCTGTTATAAGAGCGTTGTTACACAACTGCGTAATATTAACCAGGCATATGTGAAAAAGAAGGAAAGCCAATTTCAGGAATGATAGAGAGCTTGAAACTTCAACCTTGCAAAGCCCATTGTTTCCTGATGGGTTCGACTGCAGCAAAATATCTGAAATTGGGCAATATAGTAGGATATAACTTTTTTGAAATCGATTGCTCTGCAATTTCAGTGCCTTATATGGTTCGTAATAGTTGGTGTTGAAGACGTAGTTAGCATCAATTTAAAATTCGAACTCGACTTTACACATACTTGATTCTAGTGGGTCTGGATTACAGGTGCGCCTTTTTGTTTGTATATTTTAGTAATGCTTTCGTACAAGAAAAGGAGGAAATACAAAAATGGTTTACGTCGTCTTGTCTGGTTCATAGATTTGACTACAGAATATGGGAACTTTTGATCATAGGAGATCATGAACATGATCATTTAAAACAATTTTTATCCGTTGCATTACAGTTGTAGTTGTGTATCCTAAATGCATGCAAAAATTTAAGAGATACTTCAGAAGTTTTGAAATCGTGTTCTGGTAAAAAAAATGTAAAAAAATACGACATTTTGAAAGTGCATG
Source organism: Entomobrya proxima (assembly GCA_029691765.1). Classification (NCBI taxonomy): domain Eukaryota; kingdom Metazoa; phylum Arthropoda; class Collembola; order Entomobryomorpha; family Entomobryidae; genus Entomobrya; species Entomobrya proxima. The sequence continues at coordinate 51,104,798 of CM056169.1, forward strand.
AGTTTGTCATGAAAACAAAATCGTGTGGTGCATCTGGATAGAAAAACATTTAGAGGGCCTTTTTCTATTGGTCTTCTGAACAAACAACAGGCATTATTACAAAAACAACTTGTAAACCGGATGCTATTTAAAATTTTAAACTGCCTAAAATGACTAGCTCCATTCCAAAACCAGTTGCGTTGCGATACTAGTGCTTTCCATTCTTCACAATATATGGTGTTGGAAATGTATTTGACATCATTAGAAAATTGAAACTTAACACTTAACATAAACTTCGATTTTAAGTTATCAGACAGATTCAACTAAATTAAAACAATGTTTCTAGTATGCACATAACGACAACTACTGAAAAGTAAATTGGGTTAAACGTTTATTATCTACTTACTCGGCACTCGGTACTTTATGGTACTCGACACCAATCCAAAAACTGGTTGTCAAATGATGAGTTCTTTGTTTCAGAATATTGTATATAGTTGGCTACTTTTACAAATGAGAATAGTATTTTATAGATGGACAAGAAAATGTCTAAAAGTTTACTTTCTGCAAGTGCGATTTGTGAATATTAAGTTCTTTTTGGACAAACAGTTAAAATTTGTAAAAAACGTACCTATGCTAATTTAAAACAGTTACACAGGAGTTTAAGTGTTGCTCACGTTTAAAAGCATTCGGTGTTAATAATGTAATTGACACCAAGTAAAAGCTCATACTTGATTTAAAATTTGATTTAAAAACATTGACTCAATGTTTACGAAGCGACTGAGTCTCGAAGAAATTACACCATCATTTTTGTAGTGTTCTGCGCCCTTAGTTACAGAGCCTGTGTTTCTAAAAATTCATTTTTTGCTTTATTATAAAAAAATTAGGGATTCAAATAGCAATATAATTTGTTGAGTAAAATACGTTTAGTAGCTACGATGAGTAACGAAGTTGCTTGATAAATATTGTCTTGGTATTCAAACCGATCGAAATCTAGTATAGTAATGTTTGCTTGAGGTTACAATTAAAGGGTGAAAATAGATGCGTTTAAATTTCGTCAAGTGTCATTTCTCCCTTGGTAATTTGTGAAGTCAAATGCTGAAGGTTTCAGGGAAAGCAAATCACACTAAAGTTGTAAGCATAAATTTTTACAACAAAATATTTTTAAACCGGCTTTGTTTAATGCTTTTTGGAGCTGACAAGCCTGATTCTTAATTCAGTGGTAACTCTGGTGCAAGGCTAATATGTGGTTATACTTTGTGCTATGCGACCTGTTATCACTATTACACCTTGATTTTCGCCCAAAGTTGCATGATAGGAAGATGCATGCTTATCGTTTAGATGATATTTCTACTTACGATAACTTAGGATTGGTGAAGATGACAAACACCGAATATGCACAAACTGTTCTCGCAACGGATTCCAGCCCTATCCTTCTGGAGCGCACCACGAATGTCAAGGCACAAAATAATACAATGCGCAACACAGTAGCTAATGCAAGCTTATATGTATGTACAGCTTCATTAATCAGTAATCAAACACGGATAAACAATTTAGCAAAATACTTTCCGCAAAACTAAGGTAATAAGCTTTCTATCGGAAAACAGAAAATGTATCGTTGAGCTCTACACCAAGAGCTTGTGATTTTATCTACGCTTGACAAGTGAATGACTTGTATTTTCCATCTCTCTACCAAAATCTCCGTTGACATCGCTAGCTGGCCTTATCTCAACTTTCTGAGATATCACCATTAGCATATTCACCTTCTTTGCTCCTTTTCTACGTTTCGTTTCGTTTCCTAATCTCCAGCACTGAAACTTAATTCATGCATAAAGCCTCCAACACTCCTCATTAACATATTCACTAGATCCGACTAGCTACCTAGTGACTTCGTGTTCACTAGCCGTATACCTTTACATGGCTCGCTCCAAAGCGGCCCCGGAGCTTACTCCTCCTCTCGTCCGCGATTTGCGCTCCTTCCGTAATTTTTTAACTCAAATTGAATATAAAATTAACATAATAATAAATTTCCTGCATGCTTAATCGTACATAACTAAACTTTTCAAAGAAATATAACTTGCAAACAAATATTCATTCAATTTTAACAAATCGTGACATAATGTTTATTTACAATTTCCGAAATATTTTGATTCCTTCTACTCTGGCAGAATTTATTTTATATTACTAACATAACATGTAATAATATACAAAGGTTTATGTTACCATTCCCGATTTTATAATTTCATCTCAATTTTACCACAACATTCTGTGATATTATTGGATGATGATTTTCTCTGTCTCTCGACTTTCCGAGATTACAGATTTTTATTTTTATTCCTTCCTTTATCTTCACCTTAAGGATTCCTTGGATAGTGACCTATGAGTCCCTGGAACCCAGGCTGTCGTTTTAACTTTCTTGGTTAAAGTTTTTGTTTTATCTGTTACTGGTTTCTTTGGTTTCTGGCGTATCACAATCCTCTTCTTTGTCTTTTGGTTTGTAGGATGATGTATTTTTCCGCTGCTGAATTGATCAATTTCAGACTTACGCTTGGGGTCCCCTTTTATTGATTGGGTCAGTGACTCAGCACCTCCCGTTAGCTGTGTAGGTTCGACTTGATGCCGAATTACCACGTGTGGGTCATACCATAAGGTAACTCCCACCAGCCCTTTAATAATTTTAGAATCCAACTCGACTGACCGAGTATTAGGATCCTGATCATCCTCCAATTCTTCCGGAAATTTAATTTCTCGAAGTATTTTTACATTCAATAGTCTTTTGTCGACCTTGAAATTTGTAGTCCTTTTTCGGTTGATTAACTCGACCATTTTCTTGCAAAAGTCATCTTTCTTGTCGTGGTACCGGTCATCGCAAAAGAAAAAATTAGCTTGATCGTCACCAAACCAAAACTTTCTTTGTGCGGTTTGAAATGCAGCAACGTTGGCGCGAGTAATGTCGGTTCCAACGATGATGGAAACTGCTGAGCCTTCAACGTCTTGAAAATCCCAGTCTGCTCCATAATCGCCGAGTTGTAGAAAGACTTCTCCCACGCAAGTAATTATAGACCTTTTCGTAAATTTGAATTTTTGTTTTTTCTGGACTCGGAAGCCCGGAAATAATTTTTGGACTAGTTTTCCTTTAATATAGGATTTGAAGTTGCCAGTAACTAATAACTTTTTACGTCTTGATAAGTCTTTTGTGGTAAGACCTTTCATTGGTTTTCCCCTCTGTGAGATGCTTATTACTGGGATTAGACACATTGGGGTTCTTGTGTCCTCCCTTATTCGTTTAAACCAGAATCGGAACCGTTGGACTGATGATCAGTCTCGTGTAGCTCCACTAGAACTTCAGTTCCGTCCGGTAGTATTGCCATTGTAACTCCAATTTTACTTGGACATTCATCAATTGAGTGGTTGTATCCTCGGCACCGGATGCAAACTTTCTGTGGATTAAAGACTCGGGCTATATTTTGCCCGGCCTTGTGGGAGGTAAATCTTCCGCGACTAGAACCGCGTATTTGATTTCCTCTTCTGCCCCCATTTTCCTCGTTCTGACTGCTTTGAAAATGACTATATGTAGAAGGTTCTTCGTCGTCTCTCTCGTTTTCGGTTGAAGCTGCAAATGCTCCTCTTGACTGAAATCCTCCGCGATGAAATCCACCCAATCTTCCTCTGTAGCCACGGCCCCGCGCTGAAGTCTCTGTTTGATTTTCACTGGTGCCTGCCTTATTGGTTACCTCATTTTCCGCAGAATGCTTTGGCCGATCACCAGCTCTCATGGGAGGAATGGTATGTCCCTTTTTCTCCAATCTGTCTACTGCATCAATTGTCAGGGTGGCTTGCTTGCACGTACTGACTAGCTCATCAACGTTGTCGAACATCTGCATTCCTATGGCTGCACGGAGTGTAGGGTGCAGGCTGGACTGAGCTCGGTAAACGTGATTTTTGGCATCATCCGTCGGGTAGCAATCCTTTGACAACTCGATGATCTCGTAGATAAATTTCTCCGTGGGCTCATTCAGTTGCTGTTCTCTCTTGTGGAGATTGTTTTGTCTCTCGTTAAGTTCTGCCCATCCTCCATATTTGGCTTTAAGAGCTGCTTTGAAAGTGTCCCAATCTGTGAAAGATGGTTTGTTGTGATCATACCAAGCTTTGGCATCTTCGGGCAATACTTCTCTTGTCAGTGCTACGTACTGAGACGTATCGTAGCCCATGCTTTGGAAGTAGGTTTCCAAATTTGTGATATATGTGTCGGTTGACATCTTCTTTGGATTGAATTTGGGTGCTGTAATATTGGGATTGGCGGTTGGAAGTTTCAATCCTTTCAGAGCTTTTGAAAGTTCTGCTGCAACATCCGCATTTTCCAAAGCGGTAGTTTGGGCTTCGAGAGCCTGCACTAGTTTTCCTATTGCTTTGTCTTGTTCCTTTTGGAATTGAACACGGGCTGCTTGTATCTCCGCTGCAATCAGATTTTTCACTTGTTGTTCATCCATTGTGTAAGTTGTTTGTGGTGAGGGGGGTTGTCCAAATGTGAAGTCTCCTTTTCCACCTTTGTGATCAACTGAACTATTCTCAGTATTATCACTCGCGTCGATGAAGGTATCTGTTGATGAGTCGCTGTCAGTGTTTTGGTAAACCTCCTCTGTTGCTACAGAATCTGTATCCTCTGCTGTTGAACTAGTACCTGGTGTAGGGTTTGGCACGTAGTAATGATTCTGTGTAGTTTTACCCAATTCAGACGTGGTGTCACTACACGAATCAGTGCTACTCTCCTTTGTTGTTGAATTTTTAGGTACTTTTGCAGTAGGGGTACGTTTTTTCTTTACCACTGGTTTGCCCTCGTAGACATGTCCAGTTCTTGTCTTTTTTGGTGATGGTGGTTTATCCACTGACGGCTCTTCAGTTTTCTTTGGCATTAATCACTTGTCTTGCATCCCACAATCATAAATGCAAATATACCGTTGGCAGGGAAATAAAGCGTATATGCATCAGCATGCAATATGAACTACTAGATTACCATACTACCTTCCTTAAGAGTATAAGCATATATACCCAACAAAGGCTTTTGTTTAAAAATTTCTAGAATTCCAATGCTTTTCCTGCTTGCCGGTACTATAGTGCACCTAACGTAACTTAGATAGTAGCGTAGTACTGTTTTTTCTCTGAAATCCTTCTTGTAAAAGTGGTAAAACTTTTTTGCTTGATGCTAAAACTTTCTGCTTGATGCTAAAATTTTAATTGTTCAGTTAAAATTTTTACTAAAATTTCTGTTGCATATTATTATGATGTTTCATGCGCACCTGATGGTGCTTAGACTTTTTACCGCAACCTTCTACGGTATGTAGTCAAGCTCATCTTTTTATATGCAATAGAGAATTAAGAAAGAGGTAAGTCAACTGCAATCACTTCAAACGTGATCTATTTTGCGTATTGACCACCAGCAGAAAGATAAAAGCGTAATACAGAGCACTGAGTATTATTATGCGCAAAGACACTGCACTATCCAGAAAAATGGCACGTAGTTCGCCATGCAAGGCTAATATGTGGTTATACTTTGTGCTATGCGACCTGTTATCACTATTACACCTTGATTTTCGCCCAAAGTTGCATGATAGGAAGATGCATGCTTATCGTTTAGATGATATTTCTACTTACGATAACTTAGGATTGGTGAAGATGACAAACACCGAATATGCACAAACTGTTCTCGCAACGGATTCCAGCCCTATCCTTCTGGAGCGCACCAAGAATGTCAAGGCACAAAATAATACAATGCGCAACACAGTAGCTAATGCAAGCTTATATGTATGTACAGCTTTATTAATCAGTAATCAAACACGGATAAACAATTTAGCAAAATACTTTCCGCAAAACTAAGGTAATAAGCTTTCTATCGGAAAACAGAAAATGTATCGTTGAGCTCTACACCAAGAGCTTGTGATTTTATCTACGCTTGACAAGTGAATGACTTGTATTTTCCATCTCTCTACCAAAATCTCCGTTGACATCGCTAGCTGGCCTTATCTCAACTTTCTGAGATATCACCATTAGCATATTCAACTTCTTTGCTCCTTTTCTACGTTTCGTTTCGTTTCCTAATCTCCAGCACTGAAACTTAATTCATGCATAAAGCCTCCAACACTCCTCATTAACATATTTACTAGATCCGACTAGCTACCTAGTGACTTCGTGTTCACTAGCCGTATACCTTTACACTGGAATAGCAGCTTACCTGTTCTATAATTTGGTGTTGACAATGTAGTCAACAATGAATACTTTATCTTTTACGTTGATTTTGAGAAATATTGAATATGCTCATGCTTCTTAAAATTAAGTATTTTAAGTTTGCAATTGAATTTGCTACAAAATTTTACAGTATGATACAATAAACATTACATTTTCTTGGCATTGAGCTAAACAAAGTTTTTATCAGAAGTCGTGAAATTTAATATGCAATATTGTGAGCCTGATTTATAGTTACAAACTTGCAAACATCAAAGCAACATGCAATTTTTGTAGTACGCATGAGATGAAAAATTATAGAAATACACTTCAAAAGGATAAATATTAATTTTATTTCCGATACTATTATTGCAATAGAAGCTGATGTTTTATAAACTAGCAATTATGAGGCTCTGAATTTATTCCAATTTTGGTGGAACAGCCAACAGCAGGTATGGTTCTACGATTTTCTCTGGAGTATCTGAATTTATGGCGCATGTGCAGATTTTAATAAACTATAAAAAGTAATGTATAAGCAAATTCAAATGTAAACTATTGCGACTGCACAAAGTTTACTAATGTCTGATTTTGAAGGCGTCTGCATTATATTGATAAATTGAGTTCTTTAGAAATCTCTACATTTAAACTAATCATGTACTTATAATGCTATAAAATATGGCAAATTGTAGATAAAACTCTTGTTTCAGCAGGAGCGTTGGGTTTGTGAGAGGACAAGCTCGCACCTGAACGGATACTTGAAAATCTAGGACCCCATGTGCAAAAACAAGGAGTCTATTTGTACACTGGCAATACGATGACAACATTTTGCAGCGCTCAACTGTTGGTCACCGGATAATGACCGTCCATTTACATACTGAACATGTCCTAAGGCATGAAAAAATGTTCACTGATTTTGTGATATTTTGAAAAGATTTTGCTGGCATTAACATGGATGGACAAGGCAGGTCAACAGTTGCAATTACCATGAGAAACCACTATCCAAAGTTTTTCTAAAACATTTTCATACTTCGCCTGGAAACACGGCATTATATTAATAACCCTGGAATTTTCAGTGCACACAGCTTCGAAAATGCTCTTCTGTAGAAAGAGTTTCTGCTCTACCTGAGGTTACAGGAAAAACCACCCATATTTGCGTTGGGAATCATGACTACAGTGGGGTGCCCCTGTTTTCTCAAAGGAAGGTTAAGGCGGCGGAGTTTGCGGATTATAGATTAGGAGAAGGAAAAGCGCCCTGAATGCATGTACTAGACTGAGATGCTAGTAATCATAAATGCTCGGGTACTGGGTAGCTATAAACCAAGTATACCACATTTCTTTGCAAAAAGTGAAGTAACTTCATCATCTTACATTTGTTTCTTCCCATCGCTTTCAAATTAAGTGCTGCTGGTTGAAGTTATGCTGGCATCATATTATTTAAACCAGCTCAGTAAACGTGATACAAAACCGTTTTGTAGGCTGGAATGTTGTTGCGTACTGTACTCTTTGTTAATATTTGATTACATGCATTGATAAACCAAAGTATAGCTAACAAGTGTTTGATTCAAAAAGAATTGACGATAAGGTGCGCGGTCGTATTGTTACTTAAACTACATACATAAGGCAGTAATTTCAATTTTATATCAACATAGGCGTATGAAATCAAATCTTCTTAATATCATGTTTCGTCTGGATAACAATATGCACTGTGTTTATTGAATAAGTCACACTTCATCAATTGATTTGATGCCACCATTACATCAAGCAGTAGAACTGAATAATTTGAGAGCGATAGAAATAAACAAAAATATGTAAAGGGATGAAGTTAAGAAGTTATTCGACTTTGTCTGAGAAATGTGTTGTACTTGGTTTTTAAGTACTCGTGCATTCATGATCACTAGTATCTCAGTCTTTTACATGCATTCAGGGCACTTCTGATTACTGGATTATAAGTTGCTGTAAAGCCTATCTATTGTTAGTAATCTTAAATCAAGAATCTCCGCCGCCTTAATCTTCCTTTGAGAAAACAGGCGGATTCGACTGCTGTCTCTGTCTGACAGACATTCACCAGTGAATGTCTGTCACGTCACGTCTGTCAGTTCACGATGAATGGAGTATACAATAGATAAAGAATTCAAGCTTATGTTTTTGCTGACTGAATTTAACTTTATCTTATGCAAACCGTTCTCTGCTACTTACAACACGACTTCAGGTAGTATATAACACACATTAAATAAAACGTTTTTTTTTCAAATTCGGCAGTTTAAATGAACAAAACAAGCAACTAGGCAAGGTTTACGCATTGAATCGCTATGTTAAATTTATGCCAGAGGAAAGAAATTGAACGTGACTCACCAGTTTTCTTCCGTCTGATTGAATCCACTTACGGAACTTTATTTTTACTCCAGGGTAATTTAATATATATACATATAAATGTAAATATATTTTTGTAGTGGAAACTATTTTTAAATCCTTTGAACGTTAACATACTTAAATGGTGTTTCTTTGCTTATGTATTTGATAGATGCAAGTAGTTATGCGTATATAACAACACAAAATAAAAAATAAACTAACACAATAGTAAGCTTAAAATGACTGTGTGCAAATTGACGTTTACTATTTTCATCAATAAGTTTTCGTAATACACCAAACCATCATCGCAAAATATTATTTGAATTTCATCCATTAATATGTAAAACTACTTTTTCTTTCCGGCTAAAACTAACAAAAATTCATATTCAATAGCATTAAAAACAATATCACAATAGACGAGATGAACCATAAACAATGGAGACAGTATGATAAGTTGTCCCACAAAATATATTGTTTTTCTGAATCGGAAATTTTTGAATAAACATGCTTGGTTAAATACGTAAAACATATTCAAGGATTACTTTCTTAGGAACATTTATCATTACAAGAGTTTTTGCAATATTAAAATTCAAGTCCATGTATTTTGAATTTACTCGATGGCTTTTTATTACGAGAAAAGAGAAATTTTATTGTATAGGCCAATTTATGATTAGAACACGTGAGGATTTTATTTTTTAATACAAGTTTTATTACTTTTTCAATAGAACAAATTAGAATCATTACATACTTTCACAAGTATTTCATATTTATCAAACAAGTTCATTAGCGCCTGATGAAAAAAAATCTGCCAGTTAACAAATAGACGAATTTAACATTTTTGTATCCCTTAGTTCTTTCCATACATACTTTTGTAGTTAACATGACTTCTGTGTTCCTTATCATACATACAGTTCTCCATCTGCTAAAAGTCAATAACAATATTACTAACAAAAATGAATACGCGAATCTTTCACAATAAACATAAAATCCTATTTTGTGCAAGTGCAAACGGCTTATTCCCTATTTTTCATGCTAATGATAACAAAATCCAGAAAAATACTCATGAGCGAGATTGCATTCGCATTTATACTCCTTTGCTGTCTTTTCTGAAGAACAATCAATAAATACATGTTTAGTATCCATACTTAAACTTTAGGTAGATAAGCTATCAAAAAACTATTAAAATCTTCATGGTCAGCCCAATTTATTTTTCTCATGATTTGTAGAGGGCAATAAATTTTTCTCCACTTGAATTGCCGTAGCCTTCAACAAGTACAGCCGTATCAAAGAAAATACTTACAGGGCCGTTCAAAGCCATTTCTGTTCTTTTGCTTTGTAAAAACATTCTATTGAATTCTGAAAAAATAAGTACTTACACTTGCAGACAAGTAGGTAACTGCACAGTGTCACCTTTAGAATTCTAAAGTGTTTTTAATGTTCAAGAAGTGTTATTTGCTCGGACAATTTCAATTATTCTGCTAGTATCCTCTCTCAGCTTAAGTTATAACACTTTTCAATGGGAAAACTATGCTATTATCCGTGATACAATGTAGAAATAATGTGCACAAATTTCATCATAACTTTTTTGTATTAATAAATGCAAAAAGGAGTAACAAACAGTTAGCAGAATAGGTTACCTTTCAGTAAATATCGACTAAGCATCTTAAAAAATTGAACACCATTTCCTGCTTAGTATAATATTAGGTTGCCCTGTGAGAAGGTCATATTAAAACCTCGGACTGAGTATTCATGACGAAAAGTTTTCAGCTTGCTTATTAACCATTCCGAGGCTTAGTTCAAGTGCATTTAGAATTGCTATAGGCGGACGGCTACGGCTACGGACCTCCATACTATGGGCACATTGACATTTTTGCTAAACGTATTGGACATGTATAAATAGATTTTGTCCATTTTTACATGTGAAAATGTATAAATGCATGGAAATATGGAAATAACATGGAAAAATGGTTTATTACAGCCAAAGAAGCCATATGACTATATTAACACCTATCGTGGAGAATCAGAAGACGGTTTTATGTAATTTAAAAGCAAACAAAACGGTTAAGTGAAGTTTATAAACATGTTAAAGGCTTAAAACTCAAACACTGAGTTTTATTTTGTGGAAAAAATCAAAATTTTCAGTAATATTTCCATAATTTACATTGTCCATATAAAAAGTCCGCGTATTTTTACATGTAAAAATAATTGTTACATGTTATTTCCATGTTACATGTATTTACATCCCGCCACCCTGGTATTGGATGCCTAAATTGATGTAGTGATGTAAACCATGTTATACAAAATTAGGCTTGCGCTTCTTTAAAAATTAAGTATCTAACATTTTGGGAAAACATGTTTTACAGTTGCTTGTTCGAAAATGATTGCAATGGTGCTTCATGTGAAACAAATAGTGCTGAACATTTCCATAGTGCAGTGGTATTCTTCCGTTGTAATTAGGTTCTACATGGTGCCGCAATAACTGTTCAGATCCAAGAGAATTCTTGTGTATAAACAGTAGTGAACGTTGCTATTATTTTGCGTGTCCAAACTTGACAAATGAGAGCCACGGATGCAAGGTTACACCATCATTACCAAATATTATGACTTTTGTAAAAATTCTAATGTAACAACATATCAGCACATTGTGGAAGGACCGAAGGAGTTGGTAAATAGATTGATTATTCACCAGCGCCATACAAAGAAAGACAGCGTAATTATTACGAATAAATTAGAGTGTAACAGGAGCGACGATATTAAGGTAAGCATTGCATACTATGGAATAATACATAAAAAATTAAAAATGGCCACTGATTTAAGCAACCACAGTGCAATAGATCATTTTATGTTTAAATTTGTGTAATTTTTAAAAAATAATAGTACGAACTTTTACCACTATTTATAATTTCTTTTACACATATCCATATTTTTAAATTTAAATTAAGATAATTTAAAGAACGTCTCAATTTGTCTACGTTTATAAAAGACAGAGTTTCTATTTAGAGTACAAATGTATGCACACGAAAACTAAAAGAGGTATGAAGTATTCGCAAATGAGTCTTCGAAAACTAAAATTACGGAACCAATTAGACTACATATAAACGAATATAGCGGAAAAGGAAAATTATTTTTCTGAAATATGGACACTTCCTTTTGTTAGCATGGCTTATCGAAATGTATGCCCGTAATACTCCAGAATATCGTTTTGAAAATAATGCTTTTACACTAGAAAAAGTTGGTACTGATACAAAACTGCTAGCAGGAGTTAAGTACAGATAAACGCCATAACACACCGGGAACCATGTTTAGTTTTCCTATGTATGATTAGAATTACTGTAACAAGGTCAGTAATAGTAGAACCCTTAGACATACACTCTATTCAACATTCCTCTGTTCGTATTCTTTAATAATTTTCTCTAGTTCATCTATAAAATGCTGCTAGTGTTTTAATTAATATTGATTGGTTGAATTACGATTCTTGTGTATTTCAGGTCTCCAGTCTGCATATTATTCCTTCAAGTGTAGCTACATAAACGTAGCTAATTATTAAAATAAGATTGGGCTACTACGAGTGCGGTTTAAGTAACAATAATATTTACTCCAACGTTTCGATTTGTTAACACAAATCCTCTTCAGGGAATAAAGAATGATGGACAACAGTTAGATTTGCATTTACATCTACGAGTACAATTAATATTTGAAACGATAAATAATGGTAAGTAAAGAAGTCCAGAAATTGTGCAGGTAGTCACGACCACGTTCTTCTTTCCGATTCATAAGGGGGATCCCGTTGGCTGTTGCATTGCGAATAGCGATAGCTTCCTTCGTTTCACGGAGAATCTTGTCATTTTCTTTAGCAATAATGCTAGCGTTGTCCCAAAGTATGGAGTGTTGCTTTGAATCTTCCAAATTACTCCATACATGCTCAGATATGGCGGATTCTAAATCTCCATTCTTACAATGGCGTTTGTGCTCTTTCATGCGTTCGGATAGGTCCCTTCCAGTCTGCCCGATGTAACGAAAACCACAGGAACATTCCACTTGGTAAACGCCTGCATTTGGGACCGGTGACTTGTCCTTGTGCATTGTGAGCAAATCCGACATCCTAGTGAATGGAATATAGCCAATATAAACGTAGCTGTCAACTGGATCCAGAAAAACGATAGCCCCAGCAAAAACCATTAGCTTATATATTAAATCCTTTACGGCCAAAATCAAGCAAGTATTACTATTTTACTACCATGAAGAGTACTTACAAATAGGCGGAAATATAGTTGCGCTAAGGTATGTTGTATGTTTTACATATAAATAGTACTCGTATAGCTTATATTTATAATGAGGAAAGCTTCCCATAACAGCACGTGTCTTCAACGGTAAAAAATTATGTGGAGGTAATTTAGGAAACTCTTGATTTCCGAAATGGTGCAGAATAAAGATATGTTGTACAGTGCAAACCGTATACTCATTTTACTTGCGTTATGAGTACACGTGTTTGTAGAAAACGTTTACTTCAAATTTTACATTTGTCAGTTTGTATCAGCACAATACATTGTTTGAGCACACCAATACAAACACTTTTAGACACGTGCACCGTTCGTTTTTCCTTTTACAAGGTAGCAGAGTGGCTCAATTGGCCAGCCAAAGAAAATACAAAATCCCTTGATTTATATTTTTTCAACATTAGCAGGACCAGACAGACGTGTGTGTCAGTTTCTGTTAATGTTCTAAAAGCTATAGAAATCAAGGACATAGTAAACAAAACCAAAAAGTTTAGGACTTACATGAATGCATACGATATTTTGCAGAATAGCATTTATCGGCATGCTCTTAATAGTTCAAAACACCAGCACGTTTGTTTGTTGCACTTCCCTTCTATAAACATTTTTGAAACAGAAATAAATTTAGATTTTACTGAGCACGTATCCTATTCCAATTTTGTATTGAACCGAATTCTTTGGGTATATATGTTTGGAGTGTGTAAACTTGGTAATAACACCCAACCATTTATAGTACCAAATCAACTAAACACTTATCTTTTACTATTAAGTCCACGTAACACAGCTTTCTTTGTGTATCAGGATTTTCCCTGCGGTAAAGAATGTAAACTCAAATTGATAAGCTCAGAGTCACAAAATCTTACAGACACAATATCTGTGTTTAGTGTGTTTCAAAAAGCCTATTCTTACAGTACTGTTAAGCGCCCTACCACAGGCATTAATTTGCACGCTAGTAATGAGAACAGACTAGTAGCAAATATAATTAGACTTCATTACAACTGTACAGAGGGAGCTTCATGCAGGTTCAGGCTGAATGAATGCTTGACATTCATTCAAAATCAGGTTAAGATTCAAACGTTGCCACACATTTTCTTGTCCCAAGAATTCGGTATTAGATACTTAACGGTGTTAGAAAAAGGTTATGCGACTTCATCATCAACTTCGACGTCTTTGGTTACGCCGTTTGAGTTATATGTTTGGATATGTTTTGTGGCGGTTGTAGTTGTAATAATATTTTTCCTTTTGTACGTTTCTAAGTCCTCATTGTCAGCCGTGACACTCTGGTTGTTCAGTACAACAGTCGAACAGGGAGATGACCAAATTTTTTCTGGTAAATCTTCGTTTCTAATACCATTATGGTTGTTGTCAGTACTACTTTTAAGAACCTCATATACCTCCAAGGTTTCAAGTGACTTTTTATTCGAGGTACAACCGACAAAATTGCCTGGTTCCTTACCGGACATTTTATTCAATGAAAACTTTGAGAACCAAACAAAGATTTACTCAACAAGGAATACAGCCTCAGAGTTATTAACACTTTTGTGGAACTATAATCTCGAAAGTTCAGGTAAAACCAATGCAATTGCAAAACGTGTAAGATACATTGCCGAAGAATACACTAACGATCTTTTGCGTCGCAAAGAAGTACAATTCAACTTTTCTTGCAATATTACAAAAACTGGACATAAATTCAATGTGAGGGAGTGTCAACAATCTTCTGATGCAAACGAAAATCAATATATGATTTTATATTCAGTTGATAGCTTAAGCTATCACAGTGGTTTATCTGTAAGACATCTGGGTCCGTTAATTAAAGGTGCTAACTACTATTATAATGACGCAGTATATTTAGATGTAAACGAACGTCATTTTATTGTGCCCAATTCAGTACTGAAACGCGTGTTCATAACAGCAATTGGTAGGTTTGTAAGTACAGGAGTGTATAGCTATCTTGCTCAGAAGTGGCTCAGCTACAAAATGACCAAAACGATGCTTAAGAGTTACAACAATTCAAGCGACGTAAGACGCGTAAACTATTACATGTATTTCAGTGAGTATGTAAGACGACAGCAAGCTATGCCAAGAAGTCAAAACCCAAAAGTTCCAAAACATATGAAAAGTCGCTCAGAGAATCAAAATCATATGGAGGCCAGCGCAATACAACTAATAAGTATGGCGGTGCCCTTTCGGGTATACGCGGTCTTTATTGGAATGTCACTTGGTACTCTGCTGGTGGAAAAATGTTATCAAAAACAAGTTTTTCATGCAAGTTGGTATGGGTGTTTGTACTTGAAATATTGCATGCTGGTAAAGATTCAAGCCGCAATCAATTTCTTGGTTACTGTAATTACAAAACAAACCGTGGTTCAAAAGTTTTAGAAATCTGTAAATAGTGTTGTGTACACAACGTTGTCACTACTGTAAAAAAAAGTAAAACCTTGGGGTATAAAGCGTTTCTAATGTGTTATATTGGTTTATTGAGTGAGTCATTGTTAAGGGTACACGTCATTGCAAAAATTAAATGGGTAACGGTATGCATTGAGAATAAGTGTGTGAAATATATAAATTCCTTGAGTAACCGCGCATGAAACAACCAGCATACGTCACAATGCTGCTACGCAAGGCTACTCATTCAATTCGTATAGTTCTCAGACAAGTTCTCAATGCATACAATTAAACATTTATTTTTTATGAAGACGTGTACTCTTTTCAAACTTGTCAGTCGTCGTGTGTAATATACTGAGTTTACATTTTGCGTCAACTATATATGAATATAAGTAATAATTTAAGGGTAAAAGTACTAAAAGTAAAGTAAGATTGAAAGGGAGTGAAAATAAAGAGTACTTGCTTGAAAACAAGAAACACTTGTTACATAAGGTGCATTCTACTGAAAAGTATTGAAACACGAAACTTTTGGAGTTTCAACAGTTAACCTGCTTGCTTACTTGCACAGTGGGAATTTGGGTGGTCGACGTTGCGTTTATATCTTTTATTGTTGTTGGGCGTTTTTCCCAATGGACGTGAGAATTTGAAAAACACGAGGAGTTCTAGTGTAGTTTGAGGGGTCATACAATGTTTCCCATTGACGTAGAGTGCGTTTGCTTCAGAATAAAAGCACTCAACTTTGATGGAAAGTACTCATAAGGTCACTCAAGCTTTACCAGTTCTCTACATGTCTTAAAAATTTCCATATCTACTAGGAACGACGCCTAACAACAAAAGGAAATATAGAAACAAAATCGACCACCGAAATGTCACTTATGTTCGTAGCCGTTAACTCACTTATTCCTTAACACGCTACACTGCACGTGTATATAAAGCACCCAAATAAAAAACATAAAAGATAAGAAGTACGTTAGGTTGAAATGGTAAAGTTATATGTATAAAAACAATCCAATTACTGTAAAATTTAGATATGTAATTATATTATATGTGAAAATACCAAGGTGTATATTATGTATGTATACATGAATCTTAACTATATGTGCTAATGAATAACATAAATAAACACTACACTCAATTTACGACAGCTTCATGAATTTTGATTATGCAACAAACATATAACTTTTTGAAATATAAATCATGTTTTATTGGCCAAAATATTGAAGAATGATATAAGAGAATGCAACGTGTGAAATTTACTTTTGAATAAAATTGCAGAGCTTTGCTTTGATCTTTGGTTTTGACGTTTATTTAAAACAAATAATATGATTTGTGCGTACAAGTCTGGAAAGGGAATTTGCGTTTTGCTTCGTGTGGACAATTAAAAAAACATTACTTCATATTTTAATATTTATCATATGCATTCACACCTCACAAAAATGCAAAATTTCATAAAATTCACTTGGATTAATCATGTCCCAGATGGCCACTACCACCAATAGAATTGTGCTAACCATTTGCTTTCATTTTCACCCCAATTTTAAATGCTACATAGTTTATACTTTCTGGAAATGGACTGAAGTGGATCATACATGGAATATAAAGAACAATCTCGAAGGTACAAATTTGTTGTTACCTATACTACCTAATATATTGAAAACACATAAGCTCCACATAACAAACCTATTTACATTTGGCTCTAATTAGCCATTTAACAAGATTTTTTAGATTAAACTTGACACTAATAAAATTTATTTTCAGGTCTTAATTTTGTTAATAAAGACATCAATTTTGTCTTACGTTCATAAAATGCCCTTTGAAATTGCATAGTTACGCTTGTCGATGCCATGTTCCAAAACGTTGCTACATGTTGAAATACATCACCGTGTTTTATGATATTTTGTTTTGCAGTGCAAACATGAGGAGGTGCGAGGAATCAAGATTTCTTCTGTTTGAAAAGCATTTTAGAAATATATTTTTCACTAATGCAATTTCATTTTTGCTGAAAAAACTTTCAAATATCTTCAAAAATGCTTGAAGTGGACGGTGGTGAACACATGCAAGAAGAAACTGATTACGCGGTGTTTTGTGCATCATAACCAAACAACATATTTTGTGTATATACTTGGACCGGTTATTATTATTATTATATTAAACAAAACGGATGTCGAGCTTAATATTGAAGAGAAGGAATGCTTAAGGTAGTTTTAAGGAGAAATTGTGTATAACGTAGGAATACAAGCTGGAGTGTGTATTAAGATGTTGCCAAATTGCATGCTTTCTTTACTGAAATTAGACGTGTTTGTTGCGCAAGCGAATAGGATTATCATTTCTTCAATATTTTAAACCTGAAACTATGCTCAAGTTTATTGTTTGAAAAAAAAACTTTTAGTCACCTTCTGAGTACCAAGCACATCATGAATACATCTTTAGAAATGCAATTTCTTCTGTTTGGTTTGCGCTTCTGTTATGGAGTTTTGCATTTAGTCAATGAGATGCTTAGTTTGTAGGAAAAACCAATGTTCTGTTTTTATATGACCCTAGCACTGTTTTCGTTATTAAATTTAAGGAGATCTTTGTCTTCTTTTCATTTCTAACACGACGCCGTGGAGACAAATGTGAAGATATTACACTAATTTCAATAATCTCGATTTATAATGTAATTTAGCGATTCTAGATGAGATTCAGACAAACTTGTCGAACAAAATGTATTTTGTTTTCTCATATACCTTTTAAAACCTCATGTAGAATTACGCTGAAAGTAACAACGCAACTGTGTTAAATAAAACTGAACAATTTCCAGTCCAGTTAGCCAGGCACCCAGAATTATCAACGAGTAATAACCTGGTTAATCCAAATAAATTTGAGAATAAAAACCCAGCATTTGACCAAAGATGTAGACTAAACCAAACTGCCTCCAGCGTTCAACATTTTTGATTTCTGATGGAAGCTGACTTAACATAATCTGAGTTTCCTCTGATTTGTATGTCTACAAAATTATAGAAAAGAGTCTACAACAAACTGCATTTTCGCCCACAAACTCAGATCGTACAAGAACTAGTACAAGAGATACTGTATCAGCATCTGTATTTTACTAAAATACTGATAAAAAATAAAATCACCCAACTTGTTTTCAACTGAGCACACTATTAACAATTGGGGGTTTCACGGTTTCTTAGAAACAGCCAATATTTTCGATTATAAGCCAAAAAAGGCTTATTTTTGGCTTATTTTTGCTAAAAAATTTCATCGTCTCCATAGAGGTAGAAATTTAAAAAAGGCTTATAAGACCTTTTTGGCTTAAAATATTTTACTTTGTAAACCCCAAATGTATTTTAAATACAAATTTACAAAAACCAAACGCATAGTTCATCAAAACAAACTCATCATAAATGCCTGCTCAAGTTTCCTCCTCCAAAGAGCTTGCTTCTGCTCAAATCACTCACGACACTACCATTTCTGACCACCAAACGCACCAACACCACCTACTAAATTACAAACAAAGTAATTAAAATCCCTTCAATTTTCAAAATAATTTTATTTCCAAAACTAAGTCCTATCCTCCTATTGTTTACCTTATTATATTGGTTCGTTAGAGGCCCAAAATAAAGTCCGGTTCCATCTTCACTTCTACTTCCTCCAGTTCAACCTTAATTCCTTCAGCTGCTGGTTTCTCTATTATCTCCGCAAGTCTCTTTTTGATCTCCTTCACACTCACTTTCTTCTTAGATGTGACCTCCATAATTTTTATCTTTTTCTCCTTAACCTTTGGAGGCGGTTGACAATTGCCCTCCGTCTTCCTCTCGTGATCCTTCCAATCCTGCTTTGTAAAGAATCCCCTCCCGCACCTCTCACACCCGAACCGCTTCTCTCCGCGATGTCTTCTCATGTGCTGATTATAATTCCCTTTTTGCACAAACGCCTTTCCACAAACCTGACACTCATACGGTTTCTCACCAGTATGCAATCGTCGATGAGTAATTAAAGTACTTTGTAAATTAAATACTTTTCCACAAAAGTCGCACTGGTTGCTGGTTTCCATTGCTAAGTGAGCTTGCCTCAAATGGGCCTTGAAACCGCGTTTAGCGTTAAATGATTTTGGACAAAAGCTGCACTGATATTTAACAGTTGAAAGGTGGCGGCTTCTAATGTGACAGTGAATGTCGCTGGGACAAACAGCGGTGTAATCACAGTGCGGACAATTGTAAGGCTTTTCTTGAATGTGCCGACGAATGTGAATTGTTTGGTCGCAAGTGCCGTTAAAGTAACGGTTACAAAATAAGCAGATAAAACCAGGACCTCGGTTTTTGGGTTTGGACATTTTGCAAAATGTAAAGATTTTAAGAAAATTGATGGCAAATTTAAATTATGTGACTGTGGCTGCCTCAGAATAGAATGTGCGAAAGAGGATTTGGGTTTGTGGATGGTATAGTCAGCTGAGAACAGGCAAAGGCAAGCGGTTTGTTTTGGTGTTGCTCTATGTTGGAGTGTCATGGGATGAAGTGATACGCTGAGCAGAAAAAGTGTTGCCTTTGTTGAGTCTGGCTTGCCTGGCTTGCTGAGCACCACTGACAAAAGGCTTTGATGACTTAAATGTGTGAGTTAGTATGTGCACATTTCAGCAATTTTCTGGTTTAGTTGCCTTGGAATAATTGGCTAGAAGAATTTTCATATTATATTAAAAGTTTTGATTTTATTAGGGTTTAAATCACCTTTGTTGAATAGTTAAGTTATGTCATTATATTTGTCTTGGTTGCTTTGTGTTGTGTTTTTGTATTGCAATATGGCAAGTTGCTGAAGAAATACTGGTGACAAAGCATATAGTTATACAAATTGTTGGGAAAGTGTTTAAAAAGATTTTGTTTCTATGTTACTTTGCTGATATCACTACAGTACATTTAAACCCAAATCACAGGTTCATAAAAAATCTCTGTTTTATTACAAGCAGACATGAAAGCATGCATTGCTTTAATTTGTATTTAAGGAGGTCTGTTTAAATTGATTCAGGATTTTCTATTTACTAAAATTTTGCTACTACTTGTTACTTAAAATGTTTACATTTCTTTAAAAACGAATGTTAACAAAATCTACAATACGCGTGGCTGGCCATAAGTATACATTACGTTCTTATACAAAAAAATACATATTTTCATAAATTGAATGCCTCTCTTTCCATTTAAACGCATTTCATTGTTTCCAAATTAAAAAACCAATTTTACCCAGCATAAGATTTCTACTAACGCAACGTAATTGCTTAACGTTGGCTCCAAAACAATCTACAACTTTTTTAGAAAAAATTCCTGTAGTAATTCAATCATTACAAACATGCAACTTTTTAGTCTGTCAGACATAACATCACTCGGCCCTCGGCCGCCAGTAGTTTGAACACTTGATTAGAATTGAGTACATTTATTTTAAATTTTAAAACATCAAAATCAAAGTATTTATATTATAAAATGTATTATAGTTGCATGAGGTTTTCCAGGCTTAATTTTGTTAAGATAACTGATTAATTGAAAATTCTAGACTTAACAGTTGAGCTGATTGGGACACAAAATGTATACCCAACTGCCTACCAGACTACATAACGTGTAAAAAATTATTCTCATTTAGTCAACCAAATAAATCCACAGAAGGATTCCCTACATACCAATTTACTGTTAAGACACTCACACAATCATAAATCTATTTAACATTTTGTTTTATATTACGCATAAAGTGAGAGTGGAACTGATCATTTTCGCCACTAAACTCTAACACAGAAACCAAAACCGCCCAATGACTTGAAAGCGAGTAGAAATGAAATCACTTGCTGAACTCAATACCTTTGAATATCGTAAGCTTTAAAATTGTTTCGATTATGCTTGTTATTACACAAGTGTTACGCAAATCACAAGTTACAAATTTGAATTAAAAGTTCTAGCTGTCAAAATTTATTACACATTTTGAAGGTTCAGTTAACTTGACTGAAGTCCTAACACTGTTTTACCACTGGGAAACTTGTGCATAGGCTTTTCGGAGTTTTGTCCTTCTAAAACACTGAGCTTCTTTGCAGGTTATTGAAAGACGAGACTGTCCCGTTTCTGGTCATTAAACGAAGACGCAATTGTGCGAAGGCACTTCACGAACAATGGGCAAACTTTCAAAAATTATGTTTTTTATGAAGGCGTGACTTCTACACACGAGGGACAAAATGATACCAAAGATTATCAACCTGAATCAAAAACACCATCACATAAATGGTGTCACTGTCTTAACGCAAGTTTTAGATTAATGTGCTGCGTAAATTATTGTTTTTTACGATATTCTAAATCTACATTGATTTGTTACTCGTTCTACTTAAAACTCTCTTCTCATAGCAAACAGATTAATTGACTCAAAAAATATATTCTGCTGCCTATTTCTTATAAAGGCCAAGCCATAAACCTCCATAGTTCTCTAAAAAAATTATTATCAGCGACAAACATATCAGTAGTATTAGCGCAAACGAAATATAGCGCTTTTAGGAGATAAGAATTGTATCCCATATCGCAAATAAAATATAGCTATTGTACTGAAAACCTTTTGTAATATTTAACAATTTTAATTAAAAAGATAATAGAACTTTTAGTATTTTCTACTTTAACAGCCTTCTGGTCGCACCATCTAGAAACTTCTACAAGCTTCTACATCCAACAAAAAATTACTAGCAGCTACAGCTAAAGATGAAACCAATCTGACTTCTTTAGCTATGATGTGCTGCGTTTTAAACTTTGAAAATCTTAAGAATGAAGGTTCCGAGAAAGTAATTAAAAGTGTTTTTAAAATACAATTTATATTTCTATTGTTTTTACTTTGAAAGTACTGCATAAAATTTAGTATAGGTTTGGAATAAATTAATGCTGAAGAATGCGTGGAAGAGGTTATCAATTTTCTACTTATAACAAATGTGTGTAAACTTGATTTGAACTGTTTACATTTCCAAATAATATTCTTCCTTGCTTTGTGGATGTATTTTTCAGTTTAAGATATTTAACGTGCATTGTTAAAAACCATAAATATTGGCAGCCTAGAGGACATTTTGTTCTTCAACTCACACTTAATAAACAACTAAAAACGCCTTGAGTATTGTCACCTAATGTAAAACTGCAAAAGCTAAGGTCCATCACATTTTTTACGGTCACCCTAACGGCAGCAAGTCGATTCTTCCTAAACAATAATTTCCTGAAATGGTGACAAAGTATTTACGAAGCTTATTAACATATTTATTGTACTCTGACAGTTATAACAGTTATAGATACTCTGATCTGATGATGCACATAATACAAAAAAGACTGCTGTTGATTGAAACTTACCAGAGAAATTTCTGTGTCATTCCGGAAAGCAAATGCATGAAGAAAATTTGCTTCACATTTTTGCTTGGTCCACCAATAGAACCCAGTAAAACCAGAAGAAGAATTGCGTTTTACGATATTTCCTTAAGGACTTCAATAAAAGAATTTAAGAGTTCCTAGTGTGCAGTATACAAACTAAATCACTCACAATTTCTGTATGGCTGGATTTTTATGGTCCAAAATCATGGTTTCGTTCAATGCGGATTTTTAAAACAAAATTAGCTTATGAATAAGCAATCATTGAATTGAATCTCAAGTGGGATTACTATTTGTCAGTAAATATTTTCTCTAAAACTTCTGTGACCTCTACATTGGGTCAACAGAACAGATTATGGCAGACAGAACCAGCAATGTAGAAGATGTGCTCCCAACCGTGGTTGACGTTGAACTAAGATACACTTTAAACTAAAAACTTAAAATGTTTTCAAACATCTAAGATAGGAAGCGTGAGTTTACTAGGTACTCATATGCAACACACATAAGCCTATAATTGCATATGTACTTACTATTAATCGCGCTTGCTTGCTGACCAGACATGTATTTTTACATCCAAAATCGTCACATGATAAGGGTGACTCACAAATAGTGGGTTTGTTTGAATGAATTACATAGGAAGCATCGTAGTAGTGGGAAACAGCTTAAGGTTTCGTACGATGCTTCCTTCTTTCTTACCATACGATGCATTTCTGCATATGCATGACTCATGCACCGTAACCCAAGTAAACTGGTATATCTTAGCTCACAACCTTATCTAAAATGGTTGCTTTAACTTAAATATTACGTGGTACACCACATTCAGGCAACATATTATTCCGTCATAAATGTTCAAAAATGGTCAAAATAAAGCAGTACAATTCATAAAACTTATCAGATGTATGGTTGATACTAACCTTAACTGGGCCTTTAAGTAAGCAAATTTATGTATGTTCATGAATATTATGGCTTCATTCATTTGTATGGAAATAGATTATACATAAAAACAGTCTTGGTAGTTTTCCCTTTGAAACCTTATCTGAACTCAAAAATCCAGAAGTTTCTTTCGAATTTAATGGAATAATAGGTTGAAAGTGTAATACGAGATTTTTCATTCATTCGTAAGCAAACGTATATTACTTGTCGTAATATCCTACTGCTTGCTATTGTTCATTCAGGCTTTTATTAGAATGTCTATGTTTACACATGAATGGTTGATTAGAGTGAATAACTCAGCAAAAATGTATTTGCTTTTCTATGCAGCAAATATGCATTTAAATAAAATTGTATGTGCTGATTTTATTGAATTGATGATGCTTGCTTAATTATGTTTAGAATATAATCTTATACAAATACAAGTTTAAAAACCATTTCAAGGAATACAAAAAGCATTTAAGTATTTTATCAAGAATATCAGCTATTTTTATCAGCTTGCATTACTAACAGATCTTGAATTTTTGCAACATGCTTTTCGGAGTGACATTTCAACAAACACCCTTTTAAAAACGTAATCTGTTTACACTTCATGGACACAATGTCAACTGCTTGGAATATTTCCAGAATACAGAGGCGTACTTACAAGAGTTGGTAATTGATTTGTGAACGTAATATAATGCACGTAAGTATATATAAAAACCTATTGAAAATGATGAAAACAAATACACTAAATAAATTGCAGAAATATTGTTTGTGTAACGTGATGTTATCAGAGCAGAATTCTCAAATATTTGCCGGATGAAGTGCAATTGTCATTTTCAAAGATTTTTACGCAATTTTAACTATAAATTTGATTTATGGAAAGTTGTGCGTCTATGATTAAGTTAATGTTCCGCCTTTTGGTTTTTTTTGCATTCGATACCGCTAAATAAGAAATAGTATGACAACGGACCCAAACAAATCTCTTATAGACATAAACGTACATTTAAATATCCAACATTGTAAATACTTTGACGTTAACGATTGCAAAACAATTGGAAATTGTTTTGTGTTGAAAATCTTAAATTTCCAAAATTTTGCTTAGATTTATAAAGCACAGGTTTGGGTGGAGGCCGTTTAGTTCAATTTTGAAATTGGATTTGATTTGAAATTCAGAATATAGTACTGATGGTGAAATTCTGATGCATCATTTAAATAAAATTGATAAAATGACTTTCACAATTTGTTATTATGTTCGCGTATGGTATGTAGCGTAAAAGTTTTCTGCTCCAGTCTATCATTTACCATGAACCCTGACCAACCACCATAGAGGACTCATTTGCAAAACCTTGTTTAACTTTCCATCATCACCAGAATCCAAAACTTCTCATTTAATATATATTAATATGAATTAGAAATTCCAAATTACATCCAAAATTACATTACATTCCAAAAACATAATGTATTACCTTTATTCACGTATTATTATCCACAAAATACAAAGATAACACAAAATCTCACATACTTGATATTCAACTCACAACACATCCATTTTAGTCAAACGAAAAAGCTGCCAATATCACTCATCATAAAATAATATCATTTTTATCTTTATTCCAAGTAACACACGAAACAACATTATTATCAATCCATTTCAAGCACGAATTTAGGAAAAATATAATACTGCATCTGAACAGCTTCCTTAAAATAAAAGATCCTGAATCAGCTCCTGTCACTCAAGAAATATCACTACTTCCAATTACATACTGCACTCCGACCACCTACAAAATTACAAAAAAATAATTTAAACTCACTGAACTTGCACACAAATATCAACCAAAACTAATTCCAATCACTTTTTACCTTAGATTCCGTTTCGTTACAGGCCCAAAATGAAATTCGGTTCAACCTTCACCTCCACTTCCTCCAGTTCAGCCTTGATTCCCTCGGCTGCTGGTTTTTCCTTTTCAATTTTCGTTTTGATCTCCTCGACACTAACTTTCTTTTTTGATGTCACCTCCACAATTTTAATTCTCTTTTCCATCCCCTCCTCCCACGGTTGGCATTTACCACCCATGTGCCTCTCGTGCTTTTGCCAATGCTGCTTTGTCAGAAATCCCCTCCCGCACCTCTCACACCCAAATCGTTTCTCTCCGCGATGACTTCTCATGTGCTGATTATAATTGCCCTTTTGCACAAACGCCTTTCCACAAACTTGGCACTCATACGGTTTCTCTCCGGTATGCAACCGCCGATGCGTAATTAGGGTGCTGGATAACTTAAACTCTTTCCCACAAAATTCACACTTGTTTATTTTGTGGTTGTTTCTTTCCATTTCTAAGTGAACTCTTCTAAAATGGTATTTTAAACTGCGTTCGTTTTTAAATGATTTGGGGCAAAGATTGCACTGAAATTTTACTGCTGATGGGTGACGGTTTCCAACGTGACAGTGAATGTCGTTGGGACAAACGGCGGTGAAATCGCAATGTGGACAATTATAAGGTTTTTCTTGAATGTGACGACGAATGTGAATTGTTTGGTCGCATGTGCCGTTAAAATGACGGTTACAAAATATGCAGATAAAACCAGGACCTCGTTTTTGTTTGGACATTTTGTAAAAAAAAATAGTTTTGAGAAATTTATGGCAAATAATAAGAATGTGCCTGGCTCAGAATAGAATGTGTAAAAGAGGATTTGGGTTTGTTGATGCTATAGTCAGCTGTGAAAAGCTGAGCGGCTTTGGGAACACTCAATGCTTTTGTGTGGTGAGATATAAAGTGGTACGCTGAGCTGAAAGTGTGTTGCTGTTGCCTTTGTTGTGTGTATTGGCTTTTGATGCTTCATGCAAACACCACAGAACATAATATGATTTCAAATCAGTATGGCTTCAAGCTATATTATTTCATCTTCATTTTTAATGCTCACCTACTCAATTCAAAACACGGCATTTATTTCAAATGGCCAACAATTCCATATGCAACATTTTTGTGTTCTGAATGGGGGCCATGTATGAATTTGAATAAAAATGTGCAGGTGTGGGAAAAATGTATCAGCTATTTTTTGTTCTGCTTTGTGATTTATTGGTTCTTTGTTAACGTTCACAGTAAAATGTACGTTTTTTATTTCTGTTCATGTTTTATGTATTGACAAATTAATTGAGAAATAAATACTAGAAGAATCTCTATTTGAAGTTGCAGAGAACATCCATCAGTTTAGTTTTAAATTATTCGCTACAGAGAACAGTACATTTGAACTCAAGTAAACTTTTAATCCTAATTACAACAACTGATCTGTGTTTTATCACAATACGCCATGATGACTTCACTGTATAAATTACGTTTTGTTCTAAATTAATAAATTTACTTAACCTATTGCAAAACAAATTTTCTACAACTGAATTTTAATTTTAAAACTTTCTTCTATATTTCTCGACAAATATTCCTACAATGCGTCTACAAATACAAAAAGAATGGACCGTCAATTTGAAACGGGTGCACACGTTTTGCAATGTGACATTAAAACGAACATAATTTAAATGTTACACATAATAGTATTTTATAAAACGCTTGGATATAAGATGATGTTGGTGTAACAACCACGGTTGTTTGTGGAAACCAATTTGTCAATAAATTCTCATTATAATTACTATATAATTAACCGTTGACTTGAATTTACCTTCTTCAAGACCCTCGTCAATAAAGACCCTCACTCTTAAAAACAAAATTATGCTTATAACTTGTAGTCTAAGTGGAACATAACGCTGCCAGGAAAATAAACAAGCTTTACTGCTAAACCAGAAATTCCTGCACAAAAACTTTCTAAAAAGTTTGTTTGGTTAGAAATAAATTTTGAATTGATAGTAGTTGCTTCCTTTTCCCAATTGATTATAAATATAATT
The DNA here is from genome assembly GCA_029691765.1 of Entomobrya proxima. Taxonomy (NCBI): domain Eukaryota; kingdom Metazoa; phylum Arthropoda; class Collembola; order Entomobryomorpha; family Entomobryidae; genus Entomobrya; species Entomobrya proxima. The sequence goes on from CM056169.1 coordinate 51,132,157, forward strand.
AGTTGAAGCTCTCTCTAAATAGCACTTTCATCCGCTCATCTACCAGCATATATTCCAAAGAACCTTCCTTAGCATTTTGTTATCCAATGACAAAAGTTATAAATTAATTAGGCCATATAAACATTTTTGCTTAATTGCTGTCAAAATTATATTGGACTACCAACATTCCTGCTAAAACAAGGTTTAAAAAGTACTGCTTGAGAGAAAAATATGGACACAATGTCGGAGTACAGCAAACATTTCAATTTCATATTAAAACTGGTTTCGGGCTGACTCAAATGTTTTTCACTTACGTAAAAGAAGCCCAAGCGTCACGTTTTCCAAATTAAATTTAAAGTATCCAGAACTTACATTGTTCGGTTATCTGGTCAACGGTTTCACAACCACTAAAGTTTAACCTAAAAGCTCATACAATCTTAGAATGCTCACTCCTTAACTAAAGTTCCTTCAAAAATCAAAACGGTTTACTTGTGTGTATACACAACTGTTCTACATGATTTGCACTTTCACTGGAATATTTTTTACAAACTAAACTAATTTTACGATATCACTTAGATGAAATGGGTTTTATTTACATAAGAACCTACTTATCCTACCTACATAAATGAAAGCATAAGTACCTATAATGTTTTTGTTACATCACATTTTAATAGCGATAAGTGATGGCATATTTTGTATTCAACTGTTTTACAAAATAATTTTGTTATAATAATATGTCAAATTAAAGTAAAACATAGCAACGAATGCACCTAAACTTTCTGCAAGTTTGCAATCAGGAAAGGCTCCTTGCTACCAATTCATGATACAACAAAAAATATTCTGGAATCTTTGTTTTGGGAAAACGTTTCATGCAGTGATAATTTAGCAACTGTGTGAAACCTAAACAACACTTGGTTTTAAAGTAGCTTGCAAACGTACAGATTTACAGTAATTAATTATTTTTTACAAATTTGATAAATGGAACTAAAACGCCATTTCTATGTGCATTAAACTTTTAAGTTTATCTGAGGTTACGCTGAACAGCAAATTCAAATTAATCATTTTACAAGCTCAATACATTTGGAGCTAAGTAATTTAAATCCGCAAAACTTGCCAAAACATGTAGTGTCTGCAACTTAAGAAAAACACTAGCTAATAAAATTTATTAACGTTAGTGGGACTACAACCATGTCTTTACTAACAGGATTATGGCTATGTTGTATTTCCTACAAAAATAACCTAAACAAACTCCTCACAATTCGAATATCATTTTGAATCGACTGTATACGTCTTTAGCTGAGTCACTGATGGAACTCCCTTAACAGTCGTTTATTTTATTATGTTGTTTTTGTAATGTTCGTTATATCGTTCGATAATAACTCGTTTTAAACTGGATTCTGCACAATTAGAATAGCAGAGAAAATGGATCGACCTCAGCGTGGAAACAAGTTGGCTAACATTTATTTGCTTCAGATAATTGATCCAGAATGTAAGTATTGTATGAATATCTATGGTTCAAATTAATGTAAGAAGAAATAAGTTTCTCAATTTGCTATTCAGTGTACTCTCGTAAAAGCTAACGGCAAGTCACCAAAAGCTTGGGTACTTAAAAATAAATTCAGCCTTTTTAACCATTAAAGATGAACAACTCAAATAAGTTTCTATTTTGTGTCACACTTTCTTACAGTGAAATTTGAAAGAACTGGTTGCAACGCTATTGAAAAACTCTTCAATAGCAAGTGAGTATTATCAACCTAAACAATCAGCCATTGTTGTTTCTGGCGATTTCCAAGTTTTATATTATAAAATTATATCCGCATGAATGGGTCGCAATCGATATGCGAAAATAATAAGTTTGTACGCATTTTAAGCACTTTTGGCACAAACAGGATTATCACGAAATATTAAATATTTTTTAAAACTTAAGCTTTCTAACTAACCGGAATAAACATCTTGTCAATGCTTTGTCGCCAACAGCATTGTTGGTAATATCTTCCAAGCGTTTTAAACTGCTTTCCTAGTAAGTCTAATTCAACCATATTCTATATGAAAGAACGTGCATATGAGTTTCAAAGTGATCCTGGTTTAAAACAATCAAATCAACACACTACTCCATCATCATGTGACTGGTTTCTTCGAAAAAAGTAAAAGCTTTCAATATGAGTCAAATCTTTCGAAAAGTATTGTTATTTGTACGATATTCTGAACTTACATTGCCCAGGTCTCGAAATTACGGAATGCCAGAACCTCATAAAAACAAATTATTGTCAACAATAATTTCTACTCTGCTGCCTACATAATATAAAAAATTGAATTTTGTCTACTAAACTTTCTACAATATCTTATATCCCTAGTCACACTTCGGTAACACCAAAGTTGCTTTCATGTTGAGTTATTACTCCAAAAATTTACATGGCAATAATTAATAAAATAATCTGCTGATAGTGATTGGAAGGATAGAAATAGGAAGTGATATCAAACGTAATTAGTATTTGCCAACATTTGAAATCTATTTTTAAACCCTAATTCGTGACAAGTTTCTTATTGTTGTGATAAATTTCAAGATCTTGCTTCAAAAATTATTCGTAGATAGACATTTATGATAAACCATTCAAAACGCGCTAAGCTAAAACCGCATCACGTAGAACAATATGAGTTCCACGAATCCATAAAAGTATTTACTCATCTTAGAATCCTTTTCATCGTTTTTGAATCAATTTGCTAGTTGTGCAATAAGATCTGTTGGCATAAAAACCATTTTTGCTCAGTTTAAAGCCCATTCAGCCTTAATTAGAGCTCATAAAAATAAATTAGACACACGGACATGATCCCTTAATAAGCTCTCTTACGGAAGATGCGAGCTGATAATCACATAAAATTATTTTAAAGTTGTGCTGAAACAAGGCCCTTTCCTAATCAACACACTATCAGGCAATGTGAATTAAAAAATAAAAGTCACAACGAGACAAGTTTACTTATTTTTCTCCCCCTTCCTGAATTGATTGCAGTTACACTCGTAACGGACAACATTGCCCTCCAGAAAAGCCATGTTTTAATATTAAAAGCAAACGCCAAGTCGTTTAAGTCACGTTTAACATTTGTATAAAAATTAATTCAAATGGTTGAAAATCTAATGTTTTAGGAAGCTTTCTGTAGTTACAACTGGTTTGTTCAAAGATGTAAACGTGTTGCTGTTTACTTATTGAAATTGCATTTCCAAACCATACCTAGAGCTTAATTTGCCCCAAGCGTATACTGTTTAAGGAATCCAGGACAACGACTTTTCAGCCAATCAATTCAAACTTAACTTGGAAGTATCCAAAACCCGCAGCTCATTTCCCCAAAGATGTCTTAAGATGGTTTTCAAGGAGCAGGGTCAACTCAACTGATTTCCAGAAATACCTTAAAATATAAACAAATAATATGAACGCTAGTGCTAAATGTTCTAATGGTTTACAAACCCAAAGATGCACAAAAATGTAGGCTTATTACCACAAAAGCTTTTTTTCCATCATGCGAGATCCCATCCATTCCTGCGTTGCAGATTGGCTGAGTACGCAAGATGCAAATCCAGAATGCACACATTCCAAAACAAGTCTATCTATCTATCCTGCAATTAACTTTGAAGAATAGAACCCACATTTTCATCAAAACGTTGACGTTGTATAAAATTTTTACAAATATAAGTGGTTACCTTATGCAGTAAGGTGGAAGATAAAAAACACCCCACTTTTTAAATACTGACATTTTTTTGTTTAATAATATGCTAGAATAGTCACATCAAAGACTGTATTAACTATGGATTTGAATGGAAAAAGCCATTGGCATTTTTTCATAAAAAACTAGGTGACAATTACACTATGTCAACACAAAAAGTTATCGTTTAACAGTTTACCTCAAGTAACTCAAGAGAAGATGTGCTTCTCATTATGACTCTGCTCTGACTGAATCCAATTCTAGTTAGACACAAGAATGCACAAATTTATGAATACAAGTCAATTCATAGCAAAAGCATATGGACTTTTAGGTACTTTTCCTTCTAGCACACTGTCTGTGGCGTATTTTTTATCACTTTCAGTTGAAGCATGAAGCTCAAATGAATGACTCACTGCTGGTGAGTTCTTTGTTTTCCAGAGTGAAGCAGTTTTGCCATAGGAATTTTACAAAATGGTGCATACTCTGCAACATAACTATTAGTGAAACCTATTGTTTAGATTCACACACTAATCTACTGAGATCAAAGGCATTCATTTTGGCCACCACACAAGGGTCTATTGTATTATTTTCTACTATCCCATGTTGTTAATCCTTTTCTTCTAAGGAGGACATTTTGCTCACTCACATTGAAGATTTAAAATATTGTAAATGACTCACGTATAATAAGCTTGTCATCGTGTATACAACAAAATAAGCTATTTGGAAAAATATTTTCACTTAAGTATATTCACGGTGTTTATGCTTGAACAAACCATGTGACTGGGAACTAATACATGTTCAGCATAATCTGCTGTAAAGCAGTTTATTATCTTAAACTTGCTTTGTAATCTAAAAATATTATCATGCTCAGCATTTACTCGATTTTTTCAAGACTAGGGGAACTTTTCCACAAATACTGATAAATATATGAAAAAATGTTAATTTATATGCATGCACGCATGTTATGCATCTTAAAAGATAATCCTTAAAATCATGACTAAATTTATTTCAGTAGAGACAGGAAAAGTAAACAATTTCGGCATCAACAGTGCTATTGCTAAACTACTTATGTGACTTACTGAAAGTGAGTTTGTTATAGTATTCCCTGTGTATTTCCGGATATTATCCAGTCTTTGGTGGATGTTTTTTCAATTTGAAATACTCATGTTGTAATTGGTGCAAGAAAAATTTGTTTTAATGTTTCATCGACAATTCTAAAGATGAAATGAAAATAAATACAGAAACTATAATCGCCCAATAAAAGAATAACAAGAGGTAATATGTAATTATCATGCAAAGATAACGAAAGAAATTATTATGTGCGGACGATAGTGTGGCATGGAAAAAAAACGATGATAGTGGGCATTTTGCTTTGAGTCGCAAAAACAAGTTACTTTAAATGATTTGAAATGATGACTGCAGTATTTCCGATACCTTTAAAATGCGGTAAAAACAAAAATGATGCAAGGGTACGGCAAACTTAATAAAACTGTTTAATCAAATTGACTTTTACAAAACACAAACAGCGGTAAGAACGAGTTTTCAGGAAACACTGCTTGTGTGTATTTATTTATGAATACATATTGGCTTCTTCTACAGCAAAACACTTTTACATAAAATAATATATCGGTAAGAAATCTAAAGAAAAGAAAGATTTATTTATTGTTTGTTTAAAAGTATACCACTTTTATACTTTGTTACATATTAGTTGAATCTTTATTTATTACCAAAAACACTTTTGCGCTTTAATTAAATGTTTTTATAAAGTTCACGATGCTTCAGAGTTAAGATTTGTGCAAATTTGTTCCGCCCAAAATATTTTATCGTCTTTCACAAATTTGTCTATACACTTTGCGACCTACTTAGCATAACCAAAAGAAACAATTTTAAAACGTTCAAAATAGAAGACTAGTTATACAGGGAAAAAAATCTCATCTTTGCATGTCTCCATCATTTCCAACCAATCACAATTTTCAAGAATTAGAAGTTAGGAACGTATAGCGCTTTTTACCAGACTTACACAAGAACTGTCTTAAAGTTAACCAAAACGTACCTTGTTCAGGTTCAGTAATAATATCAATTGAAGTACCCAATGCTACCCTAGGCAACAAAAATAATTGCAAATGAAAGCACAGATTAAAACCATACTCCAGAACATTATTCAAATTATTATAAATAATGCTTTCCGATTTTTTGATTTTCCCTGAGAGAAAGTTTTTGTTTGTGTCAACTGCCAATCATAAACTTAGTAGCTGTTTTTTAAGATGGCATTACTTGTATTTTTTTAAAGTGACATATTTTAATTTGCTTGCAGCCTTATTAGTGTGTGCGTGCGTTAAGAACTCCAGTAACTATATATTACTACGACAACACTGGCAGCAAAGAACACCAGCGATTAAAAAACAACATTTTCAGTTCCGCAAATTCTAAAGATTTACTAGGTGTTAAATTTACTTAAATGTTACTTGCACACCTTTTACATAAGTAGGTTAAACATACAATTTCTCAAAGATTACTGTTTGAGAAACTAATACTGTTTTACGTTAATAAGTACAATAATTTGTCTGCTAGTAAAGTTTGCAGCTTTTTTAAATTCTTCAAAAGGCTTTTTCTATACAACTACGTTTAGGTTATCTATACAAAGTGTGCTTTGCCGGACTAGTTTTAGATGAAAAATCAAATTTAACCCGGTACACCAACACTAAATTTCTTGTTATCCTTCGAAGATTTAAAAACATTGCTTGTTTTGTCGGTATTCTAATCGTACATTGTTGAATATTCCAGTCAGTTGTAAATTAGATTTTATTAAACGTTTGGCCTATTTGTATCTCAAGATTTATACTCCGATGCTTTATACATCAACAGGATAATCCATAAACGAAAACTGTTTGTGTAGACATTCTGATATTATCATTTATACAAGTCTTGCCTTTTTTCTAACACAATCTTTTTTGTTTGACGACGGATAAACTTTTCGTAATATAAATATAAGAGCGTTTGGCATCAACTTTAAATGCAAGAATTTTTAAAGAAAATATTTAAATTTTGATAGTAATTGCAGTACCGTTTCTAATTATTTGCTATACCTGAAGTAAGGTATTAAAATCTAAACAAGCTGGTAATGTAGCGTTGTTAACTACATATCTCTATGAGTTCTTTACACTGCAGATGGCAAAACTCAAATACAAGATTACCAACTAATCCCAAAAAAAACCTTAAGGCTTTTTAATAAAAAAAATCCTACCGTTATCTTAATTCTGAAGAACCTGTATTCTTAAGGCTTCACTAATTACTAAAGGTATGTTACCTGAATTTTTTGACCCTGTAAGTCTTAATACATTTTAAAAACTTGTATTAAAAAACTAGAGGTGCGAAGTCTTTGCCCAGAATTGTCTTCACAAATACAAAAAGCCTCTCGAAGCATTTCTAAATAACCTTTATAAAAACGAACCAGGCAACTGGGTAAATTTTTTTGTTCCCACACAAAGAAAGGGTTTTAAGTCCGAATAAATCATTTTTAGAATCTTTGCAGTTATAAGCCACACCAGAATGGCCAACAAATAGAAGAAAATATTAAGTAAAATTGAATATTTCCTAAACAGTAGTTGTAATTTGAAAAACAAGGCAAGTGTGCGAGCGCAATATGCACAAGTACATAATTGTACATCGAAATTGCTCCAGAAATAGGTTTTTTGCGCGCATGTTACTATATTACTATCTAAAGCTTCTTGCTGTTCTTTTCATTTTTACAATTTTCAAACTTAGTTTCTAAAAACTGACTATAATTTATTCCTATGAAAATAATCCCATACTGAGATGGGCAAGATGCCTGTCTGTTTACCTACTTGGAGACAGGAGACTCATTTTGAATCCAAGTTGCTTATTTTTAACATTGTGCGTTTACAACGCCTAGCTGCATTATTATATTATTCAAAAGTGTACTGCTTTTAACTGAATTTTGCTTGTAGTTGGCTTTATTTACACATTTAATATGTGATTCAAAATCTCAATTCTTGCCAGCCAAAACAACAAAATCCTTCGATTTTTGATAATACTCTAAATTTGGACAAACAAAATTTATCACTATCGATTGTGCGAAATTTAAAAAAATAATCCTACCAAGATTTTACACGTTAAAATACTGATAGCACCGAAAGTACAAATTCAAACATTTTGATCATCAAAATTTTATGGTCAGCTAGATTTTGTCTAAGCAGCGTAGGCTATGCTGACTAGTTATCAACAATACTACATTGTTCAATTGTTGTCTTGCCAAACATACATCTTATCGTACCTCTAACAATGATTTACCAAAAATGTTTCACAAGTCTCCAACTACATTGTAGTGATCAGGGAACGGTAATGGATTCAATGAACGGAACCGACAAGTGTGTGGATGGGCACTTCAAGAAAGCAATTCGTCACAAAGCGATATGTAAAATTTCCTGAAATATTTTAATACCGACTTCATAAGAATATTGATTGCTACACAGAATTAAAAAATCAACGATGCATGCACAGTAGTAAAAATTGAATCTTGGCTTGTTGTGAATTACCCAAAAATATCCAGCATCCCGCGTTATGGTTGAGTAACGGGATTTCCCCAATCGTGTCCTTCGCTCCATCAGTTAGTCCACCGATTTTAAACCTGACGCTGTAATTGATAATTATCTTATATAATTGGAAGCTCACAAATAAGTTCCAGTTCACAGTGCAATAAACCAAGTAAAGTGCTTACCCAATATGGCTATTATGTTACAAAAACTGAAAAAACTTCATCTTATTATTGTTGTTTTAAAAAAATCTAATGCTAAAATGCTGGTAATAAGATTAAAATCAACACAAAACAAACTGGTATGATTTGGGGAAAAATACTTTGATACTGTTTGTTTATAATGTTCTTTGAACTCTACATTAGTTCAACAGGACTAAATTTAATCTGGCAGAAAACTACTACAACCACAGGACAAGGAGCTGTGCTCCCAACTTTGGCTCTATTCCGACTGAAACCATTTCCGAACTAAAGACGTACAAATATGGTTCCGCATACAATTTAACACTCATCACACAAAAATGAGTACTTTCCATGCAATACGTGTGGGTATACGTCTGCTTTTCAACGACTTTTGTCGTCTTGTTAAACCTAGTTTTTTTACGTAAGGGGTTATGCCTACTTATATTACAATAAAGGCATTAAGCAAAATCAATGACTCATTGATCTGATGTGAGGTGGCTACAGTATGCATTTACACATTACTATGAAATGCATTGTTGGGTAGTGTGCAGTGTTGTTTACAAATTCATACACTTACCAAATAATAGATATAGAAGTATAATCCGATGGAAGAACCCCTAAATGTTTGTCAATTGTAGATTATATTCTGTAAAAATGAAAAGCTTGTCTTTATAAATGCTGCTGACAACCACATTGAAAACGTTCGGGTGTTTGCCTACTCTTATACAAACAATGCTTTAAAATATGAATCATACTCTGCATCAGTCAGTTGGAACACTAACAATGTTCATTGTCTTGGTATTTTCCACATTTGAACAAAACGAATGTATATTTGCTGTTCTTATCTCATTCTTTGCTTTTCAGGGGCTAACTGACGCGTGTGCTGGTGCGTGATTGTCACGCGGGCCGGACCACAAAAGGGCCGGACCGGCCGACAGAGAAAAAAAATTTGTAGAAAAAAATTAAAGATTTTAAGACTTTTTACTGAGTACAGATTTGATTTACTGCCGGAATATTTAGTAGACGCTTACCAAAAAGATTCTTTGCTTAATCATGAACTGCCATGTTTTGTCTTGTAAAGTTGTATTAGACATTTTAATAAATAGGATCGTTTTCAATGTTATTTATTTACTTTTAATATCAAGCTAGTTGTATTTTGAAAAAATGTGTCAAAATTCAAAGGGCCATATTCAAGTTCTCACTTGACTGGGACCTTCTCGTGATTTGTTTATCAAATTCTCGCACCATGCGCACTTGAATCTGAACAAAATCGGACTGCAGTGCAAGAGTACTTGAGTTGCTCTTTCAAATGAGCTATTATTTGTAACCACTAGAGTTATGGTTGGCAAGCAATGAAAGAGTGTTGTAGATGGGTTGTAGCTCTAAAGCTCATTTTTGCGAAATGGTTTTGCAAAAATCGGACAATGCGCACACGAATCTGAACAAAAGCGGACTGCCGTTTAGTAGTACTTGAGTTGCTCTTTCAAATGAGCTATTAATTGTAACCACTTGACGTGTAGTTGAAAAATTAGGATAGGGCCCCAGGCTGGTAAGAACTTGAATAAGATCCTTTCCGGTAATTAACTGGGTCAACTAAAACGATCAAAGATATCTATAGTTTTTAGCTTCACTACTGTTAAATTTTATTGGTATATCTGCATTGCATGAACTCTTGTTACCTCGCAAACTTACTATTGGGCTTTGTTTTAAAGAATTTCTAAATACTATGAAACACCTTCTTTCACAGCCTCTCATTACAACTTTATATTTTCAAGTGCCATGGGGTTTTAAACACTTCCAGCAATCAGGAAATTGACATATGACAGAATCTAATCTATAACCTTAAGAATTTTCAAATCATAACAGAAAAGCGCAAGTACAGAACCTATTGAGGTTTAACAGCGTAGTAGAAACCCGCAAAATTTGCTAATCCGACTATAGCCTGATGAAATTAATAGATCTGATCTGGGTAGGGCTACAGTTTATTCGGACACTACCAGCAAAATATAACGCAATACCGCTAGCTTCTTGTTTGGTTTTGGAATTAAACCCGTGCAGCTTTATATTTATTTTAATTAAGCCACTTAACGCCTTTGACAACAACAATAAACTTTTCTTAACAATTTATAGAGTGTAGAATAGCTTGTATTGCAAAAGCTATTTAAACGCCGCTTGATAAAAGTAAAACTGAATCTTAAAACTAAGTGATAGCTACATGCTTCGAAATTTTCAAACCGTTTGAGAAACATTGGTCGTAACCTTACAAACATCAGATGCCCGTACTTAATTATGAAATGCAAACAAAATTGGAGTGATGGTAATGTATAGTTGTTTTTGGCATAAATAATCCTAAATAGTAAATATGCAATTGAAAGGTAAAGCGGCTGTTTTGCTGTAAAGTTCATTTCTGATCATTTGACAAGATTTATTAGTAAGCGTGTCGTACTACTAATTTTGCCGTCGTCGTCCGGACGATTTCTCGAACACGGGGAGGAATTTTAAAATTCTGTTCTGTTTATAAAATGTTTGTAATCACTAGAACCTGTGCACTAGGAAGCACAAGTTTTTCACATTCAACCTCTGAGGTAGTAGGTCACGACGGATATTTAAAATGTCTTGAGCAATCAATGTTATGCTACCCATATTAGTTTTTTACCAACACAACAATTACGTTTAGTTTACCAAAATTTGAAATCGTCTGGCCGCTATTAGAATGTTAACTTTTATGCGCGCCATATCTTTAGTCTAGCAATAAATTTTTAGAATTTTGTTTTAGCACATCTGTTTCTGATCATTAGAACCTGTGTACACCAAGCCAGATTTTTGAAATTCTACTTTAAAGGTCAAAGATTACGGCGGATGTTTAAAATTTCCTGAGTGACCTATCGGATGCGACACATGATTATTGATTAGTTTTTTACTATATTATTAAATCCGTTGTCAGTTTGCCAAAATTCAAAACTTTGTTATGTTACTGCTTTGTTTGCATAAAAGTTTGCAGTGGGCTTTTTGTTTATCAATATGCTTACTTCTTAAACAAATGGTTACCATGTTTTACTAATTGTAAGCCCTTTCAGCTTTAAATTAGAGAAAGTACTCTACTCACCAGTGAAGCATTCTGTGCTTAAACATTGTACATGAATATTTGTTTCGTTTAATCAATCCGTTTTGATCATCGAATGAGCCAGATAAAAAAGTCTTTAAAATAATGAGAGTTTTACTTGTGCAATAAAGTTAGCATCGCTTTACATTAACACCATACTTGTTGAAAATTAGGATAACCATAATTTGTTGAAACGCCAACGTTTACACCAAGACATGTAGGCTATTCCACAATTGTATCAGTTCTCTCTCAAAATCAATAAGGTTCACTAACGGCTAGAAATTCAGTTTAGGCTGACAGAACCTTAATTCATATTAAACCGCTTGTTATAATATTTTCCATTTTACCTGTTTTAAGCAGAAGGAAACATGAAAACAAATTCACAATTTTTGTAGTAGCTTGTATTAAAGTGTCACAAAGATTATTTTGTTTGCAATGTAAAGCCCAAAAACTCTATCCAACTTATAAAGCAATGTAGAGATTTAGTAAGCCAATAGTTGTTGTATTTCTATGGAAAGGTAGATGGTTTGTTCAGATAGAAAAACTTTGCACAAATCATCTGTGCTTTACCTTTTAGGCAAAACAAGCTATAAATTATGCGACTAATAAATTATAAATCGTTGGATGCGACTAAACAAACTCTCGCCTGATTGGAATTCAGCGACAACGCTTTTGAAAACTTATGCAAATTCCACTGTAGGTAATAATGTAGGAATTCTAAATAATAAGTAATTTTCAACTAACTCAACTAGAACATTTGTAATTCAATTCAACTAGAACATTCAATTTGTAAATTTGTACATATTTAAAATCCATGATTAGTTATTAAGTCATGTTTTATTAACAATGCTAAATGGATTACCATTGATACATTTACATATGCATAAGTTTTTATATATCACGCGGGCCGGACACGACCTAGTTTAGCTACTGTTGCTTTTTGATAATGCTGACTATGTAGATACTAAATGAAAACTATTGTTATTAATCCTCACAACTATTGATTCATCAGTCTTTATAATATTGCTATACGTATGAAATTTAGCAACATTATTGTATTAGGAAAAACAGTTTTCTTAGCTGTGCAATGCATGGTGATTAAGTACCACTTCATACTTCATTCATACTACTTTATATCTTATGCATATCATAAAGTATGAATCATAAACTTGACATCTCATAAATATATATACCGGAAGTGAAAATGTGAAAAAGAATAAATGCAATTACAGGTTTTTAGAAAGTCAGTTTCATTAAAGAAAGAATGAAAGCTTTAAAGTTTCCAAAAACACAAGATATGTGACTATGAATTCGTTTTCAAATAACTTGATATCGTCAAAATCAGCTGAATACATAATGCCACATAATGTATGTCCGGTTATGAAAAAATTGAAAGAAAATTCGGCGTGACTTCTGACACAAGAGTTGACATGCTGACCTAAAATTCAATACATTTCTGCACCGAGTCCTCTTGTTTCATCCCTACGTAATTGGTGCAGCCATTTCTACGAAAAACGCATTTGTATGTATAAACGACCGCACTTTATCTAACCGAATCGAAAATTATCAAGAATCGTAACGATACTTAATAATTTCGCATTATTCTCTTATTAAATTAAGTCAAAAGAACATCAAGCCAGTCAGCGTCAGCGTTCATAGCAATGTGAGACACTTCATGTGCACGGCTTGGCAAAGAAGTAAATTGAGTGAATTTAAAAATAAACGATTTTCTCCTTGTGTGCGTAATTTTTATTCAGATAAATAGCTAGCTTTTAATATTACGTTTATTATAGTGGGGCAAAACTTTATATTTACCAAGTCCGAGTAAAATTATTATCTGTTGGTTACTGAGCAAATACGAGGTTCCCAGAAAATTATTTTCGGGTGTGAAGGGTTGGGTCCGGTTGGGGGTAGTAACCTCAAGAAATTCCATTTTAATTTTCAAGTATGCAAAACTTACAAAAAGCATAATATGCTATATATATTATATTGAGCATAAGCCTTACGTCCCACCACGAAAGTAGTACTCCTTTCTTTAAATCGTTTTCCTTTTCTAGCAAATACACCAAAACATCACAGTAGGGTTTCGCATCCCAGTTGTGAATAATGTTATTGAACACATTCAACACGGAATTTAAAAAATATTCTTTTGATGCACCCCACGGATGTGAGTAACATACCTACTAACTTTTTCCTTAATTTGATTTTACGGTACGTAAACTTGACTACACGTGTACGTCTTTTTATCTTCAAAAAGATATCCTGTACTTTTATTAAAATTACAAGGCGAACTTCCAATCCAAACGTAGAACAGCAAACTGCTAGTAGACCCAGCCACACATAAAACTGCACTACAACATTTGTAGACAAGGAAATCGCTACCGGGTCATTAAGAAGTTTTTCTCTATTCGCCCGATAATTCCGAAATTTTTTAGTAACGTTTATGGGCATATCAACCTTGATCAGCTCTCTCCAATGCGCAATCAGCCCTGAGTGCTCTAGAGATTGCATTCTTGTTACAAATATATCATGAGAAACCGGCAAATTCAAAAACCTAAGAAGGTAAGCTAACTTATACACGGATGAGCTACTTATGTGCAAGTCAGCTTCTTTAGTGACTTGATTACTTGGATTAGAATACATCTCCAAAACTTTTTCGTACGATTCTATAAAAGCTTCGCGTTTACAAGCTTTAATCTTTTCTACAGTGTACGCATCTCTTATGGCAACAAAGTCTTTTAGGTGCGCGGGTCGGTGAAGAGCATTTTTTATTTCCACATTTTGTTGATTCGATTTTTTATCACTGTAACTACCAGTCATATTACTCATGTTGATGAGTGCATCCAATGCTGTAGGAAACTTATGTCCATAGTTTTCCCAAACCTTATTATAAAAAAACGAGTCTGGAATAGCAATTTCATACTCGGCAATATCTTTGAAGTTTGTTGAATAAAAATGCTGTACATATTCTACTGGTGTTGAATACAACATAAATCTTCCATCTAATAATTCAGATAGTGTTTCAAAATGTTGAGGTTCCAATCGGCTAACTAGTTCATTGATATTATCACCGCGGTAATAGTTGCAAAGCAGCATACCAAATACTACCCACGGGAGAAGGAGCCACTTATTGGGTTCAAGGATTGTGATTGGCTGACCCATTAATATATAATAAGAAAACGTGACATGTTCCCAAGTGCGTTTGAAGCCGGGTTTTGCAAATCTAACCAATACGATTAGGCTAAGCATAGTAAAAATGCCCAGAAGACACCATATTGTTGTATCAAAAGCGGATATATATCCCGCATATTTCAAAGCACTAGGTTTTCTTAAATTAGTGCACATAAGACTATACCAGTGGTGAGGACTTTCGGTTGTAGAAACGGATATTTGAGGCCATATGGCTTCTGCAACACCCATGTTTGACCAAAATATTTCTGCTAGGTTATTCAGAAGAAGATTTGTACTAGTACTGCTATAGGAAATAATACTTGAGTTTGGAAAAATTTGATTACGTATACGGATTGAAAGGCTTCTTTTGCTAGCAACACAATCATTGTCTGTTTTTTGTGATATACAAAACAAAATTGGTTTGTTTATTGGTTTTGAGCTGGAATCCCAAACCTGTAGTGGGGTTAACTCAGGCAAAGGGATGGGATAATACTCCAATAAATTAACTCTATCCAATGTTTCCTCAAAACACCTACTTATTTGTTCAATTTTGGTTAAAGGGATAACCCCGTTAAAACGTGTACTGCACTGTTGTTGCAGAGTTTCATACAGCAACGCCAATCCCTTCTGGGAGTTGACAACATGATAAGTACGTGAACGATATTCAATTTTACCATTTCCAAACGACTCATCATACACAATTATGATTTTGACGAACTCCAACGGTAGATGATTGTCGTTAAAGCGTTCAATGAATAAAAGTAAAGAGAATTTTGTTAATCGCTTTTGATTATACATAATCTGTACAACAAATCGATTCCAGTAAGTCGTAATGTACGTTTGCATGTTTACAAAGCCATCCAAAAATGTTGAGGGTAAACTGGGTAGATTATATTCGTCTCCAAGGTGCATATTCCAATACTTACAAAATGCGGGATCAATGTATATCAATACTGAACAAGTGAACTTTGGACTTGGTTCGAAGTTTATATTTGAAATTGGCGTGTTGTTGTACAAATAGCCACGTTCAAAGTTCCAGTTACACATGAAGGTTTTGTCTGTGCCATTTATTGAAGGATATAGGAAGTACAGTTTGTTAAACACGGGAAAATCTAAAGCTTCTATGTCATAAACACCTTCAGACTGCTTCATATCTATCAAGTCCAGAATTTGATTCCGTATAAGCGTAACTGTGCATGTTTTGAAGGCCTGTAGTGCATCCCTTAAGTAAAATACAGGGTTAAGCAGAGGAAACTGCACAGCTATCGTGCATTGGATAAAAATAGAACAGTACACAAATTTCATTGCTGAGTGGATTGCAATTTTTACTGCTAAAACTAAAACAGCTTTTAAAAACCAAAACTTAATATTTGTGATAGAATATCACAGTTGTTATTTTAATTTACAACTATGAAGAAGTTGTGCAATATTTAGATTCTCCCTTCTGTAAGTTTCAGAGCTCAAAAAATATATAACATGAAAACCTTATTCAAGCAATTACTTTTACTTGTAAAAATAGCTATTCATTTGAATATACAATTTGGTGTTTTTCTTTTAAAAGAAGTGCTTGAAAACTTTAGCATTTATGATTACTTGATAACATTATAACACGGATATTATTACGCTTAACCTTTACACCTGCAAGTAAACCTGTGTACCCAGAAAAGAACTAACAAGTAAATCCAAAACGTATATGGCAAGTTTTTAAAATTATAAGTATGAATACTAGAATAAAGCTGAATCGCAATAGAAATCTTGAAGAAGCTTTTAAGTTTCTGCTATTCTAAGCAAACAACCTGGAGGATGACCTGCATTCCAGGGACTACAAGTTTTTGATTCGTAACACGCGATGCTACATATTATGACCGCTTTTTAATTTATTAAGCTTCTGCTAACACGGAACCCTGACCTGAAGTATATTTCCAAAGCACGCAACCAGTTTGTGGCTGCGTAGCTGGAAGAACGTATGTATAGCAAATAGTAGGAAAAAACTTAATTTTCTTTTTAAATGGAGGTTAACTTTTGATAGTCTTTAAATATTAAAGGATGTGAAGGCTGAAAAAGGTATCATTAGGAGACCTTTACTTGCTTTTGAAGAATTTTTTCATAGCTTGTTTCACTTTTCATTTATATTTCTCGTTCAGTTTCAAAAGCGATATCTATATCAAAAATACCCAAGCCATATGATATCAACTGCTTGCTTTCCTGTTTGCGGATTAAGCTAAACGCGTTATCATATTACAAGTGAGCTGGTGTGAATTGCGTCAACCTAGCGGGACAGACAGACGGATCGTTCATAAATTAACTTAAGAAAACGAAGCATTCTTCCTGGGCACAACTTAACTCGGTGGTTCTAATTTAGCTAAATGCTTCAGTATTAAGGTAGATATTCCTCTACTCCCCAAATGTTCCACTTTATACCACTAACATAATTTATAAATAATTGTCGGGTGCTGAGCTTGTAGTTCTTTTTAAGCCGCTATGTGCTTCTTAGCGTTATATCAACACTGGCCAGCTCAATTTTAATTAAGTATAAGTGCTGCTGCCCAGTGGTACCTTGTCTTTAGATACAAGCTAAGTGTTTCCTGGTTGACACATAACTCTTGATAATTTAACTATATATTCATTTTTAACCCGACAATTAAAATAACCAAAAGAATAATTTAAAGCTGCCCTATACTTTTTTGAAATATTGTGCTTAACTTTACATTATAATTTGGGACTAAGCCATGATACAATAAAACAGAATTCTCAAATTCCAAAAAATGCTCTAACGATGGGTGCAAAGTTTTTTCATCAATAAGATCAATTCAAGTTGCAGTTAAAATGCACTACTCCTGCTAATCCTTATCTTGGTTATGACTATGGGATGGATACAGGTTCGTTACAGACCCAAAATATAATCCGTGAACACCTTCATCACCACTCCATCCAGTTCAACCCAAATATCGTTCGTTATCATCCTTCCCTTTATTGATTTTTCCTCAGGTTTCTTCTTCATCCATTTTGTTTTTAGATGCTACCTCCACATACCCTTCTCTATACCCTTCCTGAATGGCAAACACTTCCTCCGTCTTCCACTCGTGCTTTGTCCAAAGCTGCTTGGTCCAAAACCCTCTCCCGCACATGTCACATCTAAATCGCTTCTTTCCACGATGACTCCTCATGTGCTGCTTATAATTTCCCTTTTGTTCAAACGCCTTTTTACAATCCCGACAATCAAACGTTTTCTCTCCGGTATGCAAGCGTCGATGGGTAATTAGCGTGCTTTGTAAATTCAATTCTTTTCCACAAAAGTCGCAATTGTTTATTTTTGGTTGCTAGTTTCCATTTCCAAGTGAACCCGCCTAAAATGGTACTTGAAATCGCGTCCAGCGTAAAATGATTTGGGACAAAGTCCGCACTGAATTTTAACTGTTGCAGGTGACAATGAATGCCGTTAGAACAATCTGCTGTGAAATCGCAATGTGTACGAGTGCACGGCTTTTTTTGAATGTGATGACGAATGTGATTTGTTTGGTCGCAAGTGCCGTTAAAGTAACGGTTCCAAAAATGCAGACAAAACCATGACCTCTGTTTTTGGGTTTCGACATTTTGCAAAAAAAATGGCAAACAAAAATATGTGACAATGATTTTAGGAATGTTGGTAGCTGGCTCACATTGCGAGGCTTTGAGTTTTGTGACTAGTCTGGTCAGCTGATAAAAGTTAAACGGCCTTGACAACACTCAATGCACATCATTGACGGAATAAAATGGTACAAAGATCACGGAAAACAATGCTGTTGCATTTGTTGGGTATTGGGTTGTTTGGCTTAGTGCAATTACCACAGAGCATTTTTTGACTTGACATCAGTGTAGCATAAGCTAGAGCGCCTTTATAGTTTATCATCTATATTGTGCGCCTATTCGAATCTAATCGGAACAGTTCATTCAGTTCATGTAATTATATGAATAGGAAATTTTTAAACGACTTTTTCGTGTTTTAAATTTGCCTAATTTAGGTTATATGGCTGTCTAGTTGTGAATGAGCAAAACTGGGGAAAATACTACTGAATTTTTATTGGTGGCACAACTCTGGGCTATTTTGTGATTTATTAGCTCAAGGTTAAAAGTCGCACTAAAACCTACATTTTTTATTGTTGCCTAAGTTTTATTATCGATTAGTTAATGAAAAAATATATGTACACAAAAATACAAGTTAAATTTGTAAACAAACTATCACTTTATTTCATTTGTAAATTGTTCATAAAAGAGTACAATACAGTTGAGCTCAATTAAATTTTTAATTCTAAAACGACCAGTTGATTCTGTACTTTATCACAAAATAGCGGTATAAATTGTGTTACAGCTTAAATTGCTAATTTTGAGTAACCTGCTTCAAAACAAAAGAAAAATGTTAATTTAGATTGTAAAATTGTTTGAACTTCTTCTCAGCTTCTCCACAGTTACTGCAGTGTATGGATTTTGTGCCCATCCATGGACGAAGAGTGCGCTGTAAGTGTCAAATTCATCCAGGTACACATCATCTTTAATTGCAGCGTTTGTACATTAATATTACCTTAATTGCTAGTCATTGTCCACTTTAATTTTAACCTACATTTATAGCGTCTTTGCGTTAATATTTTGCGCTAATTATTGGTTTTTAAGAGATCTCTAAACTTACATTGCTTAGCTACCCATATAATTATTGATCCAATTAATTCAAAGAGAGAGAGATGAAAATTAAGTTGGACCACCAACATTTCACCTAAGTCAAAGGTTGAAACGTAATATTATCTTATATAGACAAACAGGGCTACTAAAAGGGACTACGCAAAGCGTCATCTTAAAACTATGTGCAGGACAAAGCAAATGTTTTTCATTTGCTTTGCATTTTCTTTACAAGCAATTTTTACTTAAATTATCCGGAACGTACAGTGTCCGGTAGTCTGGTCCATGGTTTTAAGACCACTAAATTGTAACCTATTAGTTGATAATATTATCGATTGTCCCCTTCTTAAGTAATTTTTCTTTAAAATCATAACATTGTGCCTACTTTCAAGTGCAACTGTTCTTTGTGATTTACTATTTCATGAAAGCGCATCTCTAACCTTATTGCTGATGCGTTATTACATTGTTTTACCAATTTCTGATTATATTTTATGCGCGGATTCTTCCGTAAAATCATATACTGAGCAAATAGGAACAAAACGTAATATATGCATGTAAACTTTTAGAGAGTTGGGATTATACACGGCTTTTGCGTACACAACCATATAATGAGGGGGCATGGTATAATCTTCTAGAATCTTTTGTTTTGGAAAAATAGTTTTCATGAAGTATTATAGTAACAGCAGTGGGACACCTAACCAAATCTTGATTTTAAAAAAGCTTGCAAAAATACGAATTTACAATACTTCTAACAATTTTAGCACTTTGTATAGGTTAAATTGAAACGCAGTTGCTTCAAATTAATTTTCAAAATATATATCAAAATTGCTTACAAGCTCAATACATTTAGAGCGAAGTAATTATTCTCTAAGACTCTGACCAAAACAAACGTTTTCGGAATCTTTTATAAAAACACAAGTTAATATATAAACGTTTAAATGGAAAACAAAATCTATTCATCCACTTTAAAATGGTTCAACGGAGTTCCTAAACGTCGCTCAATCGTGAGAAGTTGTTCTATTTTCCTTTAAAGGTTTACAACCAAGTCGTCACACCATCACGTGTGATTGACGTTTTTGAAACTAGTACATTCATTCTTCGTCAGGCACTGCAGTTAGACAAGCATTGCCACTTTAATGATACCCTTAGACTTACATTGTCCAGTTATCGATATTATAAAAACTAGAATCTCATAAGACTAAATACAATTTTTATCAAAAATTTCTGCTCACGTTTAAAAAAATCATCGTATATGGTCTATTAAATCATTTACAATTTTCTATATCATTAATTCCAATTTGATTACGCTAAAGAAGCTTTTGTGAATAACCATGAAGAACTACCGTATTTATTCGATTTATACCCCTCGCTTGATTTATAACCCCCCTCTAATTATAACCTCCTTTGAGAGGAAAAATTTGAAATTTTGGCCCCCTCGGTTTATAGCCCCCTATCATTTTTGATACGAACGTAAACAAAAATATTCACTCTTATACTGAGTTTTATGAATATAATAATCGTTGTCAATATGTTTGACGCATATATTTTTGCTAAAATACATTTTAACGAAGCTTTAGCTGATTATCATTAATGTTAATTATCATTATAAATACAAAAGCCTTCCATAATGTACCATTATATTTGAAATTTTAGCCCCCCTCGATTTATGACCCCCCTCGAATTATACCCTCCTTTGAGAGGTGAAATTTGATATTTTAGCCGGGGGTATAAATCGAATAAATACGGTACTCATGAATATTCTACTGAATTTGTTAGGAAGTGTGAACGAGCTGCAGGTTGCGTTATTAATAATTGTATTTCTTAACCACGCCTAGAAGATAATTTGCCCTAAACGTACACTGTTTTGGGAAACGAAGGCAATGACTTTAGAGCCAATCAATTCAAGCCTAATATATAAGACTATAAAACCCACAGATTAGAACTGATTGTTTCCCCCAATGAGAATTTAAGATGCTTTCCAACGGGCAATGCCAATTCAATTGATTTCCAGAAAAACCTGAAAACATGAACCAATAAAATGAACGCAAATGCTAAATATTTTAATGGTTTACCAATCTAAACACTTACAAAAATATAGGCGCATTACCTTCATTTCTTTATCAATAATGAGGAGCTTAGAGGCTTCTCATGGGACAATGCCTACTCCAATTAATTTCCAAAAACACCTGAAACATATACAAATAATATGAAGGCCAGTGCTAAATATTTTAATGGTTTACAACTCTAAAGATGTACAGAAATGTATGTTTATTACCACAAAAGCTTTTTTATCCTTCAAGCTAGATCCCATCCATTCTTGTGTTGCAAATAGGCTGAGTACACAAGATGCGAATCCAGATTGTACACATTCCAAAACAAGTCCTAGGACTTGTCCTGAAAATAAAAATAAAAGTATGAAACCCGCAATTTCAACAATAATTACGATTCTCCATATCCAAATAAAATTTCTTACGATCAGCGCAAAAGTGGAAGATCAAACAATGACTACAGTAACAGTAACTATTGAATCGTAAAAATCCTGCTATTAATATGGTAACATAAAATAAGCTGGTCACTGAGGTTTCAAATGGAAACTCTATTTGAAATTTATTTCTTTAAAAACTTCAGTGACATTTACATTATGTCAATGGAACAAGCTAGCGTCTAACACCTAACTTGAAAAGCAACTCAAAGGAAAATGTGCTTCCAACCATTGCCCTTTCCTGACTGGCTCCAGTTTTAGTTAGATGCAAAAGGCAAAACGTTTGTGCCACAAACGCATTTCATGGGTACAAGTCAATGCAGAGCAGAAGCATAGGAGTTTTGGTATTTTTTCTTGCAACACGCAGATGTGTATTGTTTTAGGTATAGCAAAGGAAGCACTAATGTAAAATGAATGACTCACTGTTGGCTTTTTTTTTCTGGAGTGAAGCGGTTTTGCCATAGGAAACTTACAGAATAGTACATACCCTGAAAAATTTACATTACTAAATCTTATAACTTAGATGTACATACTAATATGCAAAGTACAAAGGCATGACTTTTTGCCCTTTTCCATGCAATTCACAAGGTTCTTTTGTCTCGTTTTCCACTATCTCATCTGGTTAAAGCTTTCCTTCTCACGAAAAGTTGGTGAAGATTTAAAACGAAGTAAATGACCAACTGACAATAAGCTCGCTATCGTTGAATCAACAATACCTCTTTCAGAAATACGTTTACGTTAGAATACATACCCTGCTATATTGCTTGCACAAACCATGTAAGTGGCAACTAATAAATGACCTGGCTAATCTGTTACGAAGCAGTTTGTTATCTTAAAGTCGCATTCTAACCTAAAACCTATGCTCAACATTTAATGAATTTCTCACGGGTTAAGGAAGCTTGGGTTCAAATATTGAGCAGTATTATAGACATGCTATTTGTAATGTATTTTTACAATAAGCCTATAAATTTCCTTTACTAATTTTGGTTGACGGAAGGAGAGAAAAACCAAAGTATAATGGCATTTTTACTAGTACCATCATAACCTTGGTGCTTTGGTTAGCTGCTATTGGTTATAAATTACAACTCATTCAACTCATTTTAGTCAAGTGTCAACCACAAATATAGTAAGTTAGTTATTGCTTGCTGCTGAACATCTGACTGAGATTCTTGTTTGGAGGCAACCGTGTTTGTGATTCTCCTTGAAAGCTCGGGAAAACTGCAAGCAACATTTTGCGACATTTGAGCTTGATAGCTTTTTTTTGAGGAAATGACTGGAGAAGTTTCATGTTGCATTACTGCAGTTAAGCAACATGAAACTGCTTGTCAGTCACCTGGCGCTATTGAATAAATGATAAAATAAAAATGTCCTTCGCGCACACCCATGCGGCATTAGTGCAATGTACACTAGAATATTGAGTTGCAAATGCAATGCAAATACTTGACATGTACTGCTGGCGCCGTTATTTAGTGGTATGACTCATTAAGAAATGCAACCTGAAAATGATGAAACTCATTCCAGTTCTAACTGCAGACTCCAGGTGAATCACGAGCCTTGTTAATTAATAATTAATAGATAAGGGATATCATTCAATACACAAATAGCAAAATAACTGAAAACAATGAGAGAAATTCATTTATTGATAATAAACTGATGGATTTATTTTCACTACATTTGAACCTATCGACTTTTCAGCTTTATATACAACCTGATTCTTTTCGCAAGAATACGCACATTTGTACATTAAATGGCTTTTGCTATTAAACATGATTAGTACACATTAGCTACGAAACTCGTTTTTAAAATACATGCTTCCAAATTTTTCAGATAAAACGCATATGTAGGGAGGATACACAATCTGGATAGCATTTACTCATTACAATCCATTTTACCAAACACACTACAATTAAGTTGTTTATTTTAAACTTGTAAACCATAATGAATAGAAATTACACAACTATTGCTTTAAGTTTCTCTGAACCTAACAAACTTAATTGAACTGGCCTTGTTCATTAACCATAACTAAATAGCAAAATTTAACAAAAAAAAGTCATTTTAAAACAACTATCATAGAAGAATGTTTCCAAAACTAAAGATGCTCTATCAGAAATCCGGCACCAAATCATATCACTGCGTAACGCAGTCCACGTATTCAGATTTCATCGGAATGGCAATACTCTCATTTTCCTTTTGTCATAACAGAAATTTATGTAATTTTTTAAAACTGACTTGTCTCTTACAGAGTCCTAACGTCTACACTTTTTGGTTAAGGAAACGTTAATATGAATTTTTCCATTTAATGAAGAATTAAATATACTTATAAACTTTTGTAAACTTTGGCAATTTGCTAAGTGTCACTTTTAGGTGCATCATGAATAAACTTTTAGAAAATATATGAACACTACGGCGACAAAACCGTGAATGCAATAAAATTGGAAACAGCAACTGTTCCTATTTTTCAATAAAAAGTACTAAAAGCTATTTTAGGTAAGCTGTGACCTGCGGAATTTCCTATATAATTATTTTCATGTACAAGTTCCAACATGATGCACGTTTTATAAGAACTGTTACTGTAACTGAGCTATTTTAAATGAGAAAATATCATCATAGTATTTTTTCTGCTAGACAACTTGAAAGTTTTCTAATCACTTTAATCCTGATTTCTTAGATGAACGTATTTTGACAGTTGTATTATCTTCCCAATGAGTGAGGAAAGATCTAGCAGCCGTATTAAAACGCCCGACAGAGGAAACAAAAAAAAACTAAACTGACTGAACCAATATAAAATTCAAAGTTGAAAACACAACATGCTTGTTGGGCAAAACATGCGCACAGATAAAATAGTACTGAAATCAATATCTCTCCCGAGAAGCTTATGTCGCATTAGCCTGGCTTAACTAAATTCCACAAAAAACGGCTATAACTAGATTATAGCATACAACAGCCTTCTCGTAGCTAAACCTTGCTTTACTAGATACCTTTTTATCAAATACATGTTTGATGAGAAGTCCTAACTTCCAAAAGGATGATAATTTCGTATAATTAGAATAAAAGGTTCTTTCTAACATTATGTCTTTGTAAAATCTAACAGCATTATCAATTGCTCAAAAGTTTGCTTGCACTA
This sequence comes from Entomobrya proxima, assembly GCA_029691765.1. Taxonomy (NCBI): domain Eukaryota; kingdom Metazoa; phylum Arthropoda; class Collembola; order Entomobryomorpha; family Entomobryidae; genus Entomobrya; species Entomobrya proxima. Next base: position 51,157,097 of record CM056169.1, read on the forward strand.
ATTTAGTTACTGGATTATACTGAGCTTACGTTGCACAGCTTCCGTTTAAACACCAACACCAAAACAACTGGTTTAAAATCACCAATATTTGGCATTTTAATTAAATGTAATTCAAAACTGGTAGATTGTTGTCTACTGACAAGTGAACCGTTACATCGATCCTAACACTCAAAACTACGCATGCCGCTTGTCTTCCTGGCTTGCCAAAAATGTATACTTGCACCTGAAGCCTTAAAATAATATAAATGACTCACGAATAGTGAGTGTTTCAGGCTAATTCAATGCAACAAATTTTCCAGTACAGGAAACCTCTTGAGGGTATTTGAGCAACACTGTGTATCAGCATAATATTCATGACTCAATGGATGGTTAATCCTAGCATATCTGGTCAAAAGTTTTTTACTACCTAATGTATATTGCATGCCTGAATGCAAGCATGGGTATGTTGAAACATATTTCGTCAGCCATAAATGTTCATAAATGACCAGTATCTTTATTGCATCTCAGTAAGCCTGGATTTTTTTGTTGGCTGTATTTTGAATGAATTTTTATGGGCAAATCTTAATGAAATCTTTTATAAAAGTTAGCATTTGTATAATTAGGTTTGATATCTATGTGCAATAATGATACTTCAGAACGTGCATTGTTCAGATACACAGTCGATTCAAGAGTATAACAACGTTTGTATAAATATACATCTCTTGACATAAACCAGACTTCAAAAGTCAGCACATCATCACTGCACAATATCACTGCACAGCACAATTCACACATCAAAAGTTTGTCGTCTTAGTATTAAAACTGAATAAATTAAAGTGAGATGTTTTACAGAGTCTTCACAACTCATGTCCTGGAAAACATTTCAGCAGGAAACAGAAGACAGTCAACTTCAGCCAAACAAGCTATCTCTGAATATTATCGGTTAAATTGTTCACATCCTAACTATCGATGTTTTTGTTTGTACAACAGTTATTTTAAGCAATATTGAACTTACCTCGTTCATCTACTACTTCATTTGTAAGCCCAATAAGATCATTTCGAGATATCTAAAGTCTATATCTATGTCTAATTCCAATAACTAGGTCGTAGTTTGCCGTAATTGAGCCGAGAGGTTATTTCAACTTTCTGCTTGTTTAAATTCTTGTAATATAGACGTCTAAAAAAATTTCAGAAATCGAATATTTTCTAGTATGAAGTCTAGTTCGGAGCATTGTCAAAATTAGGCTGACGTTTTGAATGCATTAAAATTGTCTAAAACGGCCTTTAAAGTGCACATCTACACAATTTCGGAATAGTATGCCAGATTACTAAAAATGATTTCACATTAGCGTGCATTATTTCAATAAAATGCTCTAAACCTTTAAAAAACAAATTCAAAAACAAAAATCAATGTACCCTAGGAATAAAAATTGTTTACCCTGTTTTTGTTGCCTAAGAAAGAGCTAAGACCTAAGACAACTTGCTAAAGCAACCAGCGATTCAGTAGGAATTTTGTACTAAACTGTTGGAGCCGAATACCGATTTTCTTTTTGAAACCGGATTGCTAAAAAGTGAGTTATTTGGGGTAACTTTGAGGTTATGCTGAACATACATTTTCCGGATTATAAGTCGACTAATCTAACAACTGTTTTCCCTATAAAGAGCGGCTAATCTAAATTATTCAAAACTGCATGAATATATCACCCATTGTAGAATAGCAGTAAGAAAGGCCTGTGCTGTGTACAGCGGTTAAACTGATTTTAAGGCCAGCAATTTGATAGAATTGTATGACAATGAATATATCTGAAAATTATTTACAAGTCTCCACCTACATTGTGGCGGCCAGGAAACGATGATGGAATCAATGATCAGAACCAACAAGTGGGCTAATGAGCACATCAAGTGAACGATTCATCCCAGTGATGTGTAAAGTTTCCTGAAATAATTTAGTAACAATTTCATATGAATATTGATTGGTATTGCTACACAGGTTTAAAAGATTCAATGACGTATGCACGGTAGTGAAAATTTAATCTTGGCTGGTTTTGAATTACCCTAAAATATCCAGCATCTTCTTTTGCGGATTGAAAAACGGGATTTGCTCCATCATCTTCAGTGGCTATTGTAGTGCTGGTTTACGTAGTCCAGCGAATGCGAAACCATCACTATAAATTATAATTAGCTAATACAATTTTAAATTCATATATAAGTTCCAGCTCACAATTTAATAAACAAAGTAAACCACTTACCCAATACGACTAGTAAGCGACATGTATTCGTAAAAACTTCATTTTATATTAGTGTTGCCTTTTTTAAAACGAACAACAGCAAATCAATTCTTTGCCAAATATCAAAATACAACACTAGCAAACTGGTAAGATTTTGGAATAAGCAACTTTGATACTGTTTCTTATCAATGTTCCGTGAACTCTAATTTAGTTCAACAAAATTAAATTAAGTGAAACATAGCCCTGCTAAAACCACAAAGAAATGAGATGTGCTCCCAACTATGTCTCTTGCCAGACTGAATCCAATTCTGAACTAAAGACGTACCACCAGTTTCATGCTTGTAAGTCTACAATCTTCACACACAAAATGAAGTACTTTTCCATGTAAAAATACGTGTGGGTATGACTCTGCTCTTCCGAAAACTTGGTTTTTGTGTTAAACCTAGTTTTTTTACATAAAGGATTATACCCATAATTATAACAAAAAAGGCATGGAACAAAATCAGTGACTCACTGATCTGATGCATTTCATGGCATGCCAGGAACAACGTACCTGTCAATAGAAACCAGCATAAAATGGAATAATTTTCCTCATAAGAGGCAAAGTTACAATACTGTATTTTTAAGCTGGTTTTTTTGCTAATTCTTGATTCTCAAGAAGAAAAGCTGATATTTCCACTACACTAATTGGGCTGAATGAATGACTCACTAACTGAGGTGGTAGTTGTATCAACAGAAGATATTCAACCGTCTTATGAATGCAATTGTAAATATCATTCTTTATAAGTGTTTTCCATTCTTTTCGCTGTGTAAGCATACATAATCCTGTGGTTATTGTTTTTGGTTATATTCATATGTGTAAAGTCTCAATAAAAAGGGCAAGCTGTATTTTGTGAAAACATTTTTGTAAGTCACAACTATACACAAGTAGGTAAGTAGTTCTTGAATATGATCAATGTTGCCGTTAATGAATACAAAAAAAAACAAAGTGAATGACTCCCTCAAGATAAGCTTATCGTCGTTTGCAGAGAAAAGATATTTTGAGATTTCTACGCCAAGTTATATATCCTGTAATATTACTTGACCAATATAGATACGCAGAAACTGCTTAAAATTGGTTTGGCATCTTATCACATATGCGCGTTTGAATATGAAATAAACTTATCATTCTCAGCCTTTTTGGAATGTTTCCCGAACGAAGAAACTGTAAAATAAACATGTACGTAAATCGTGAAATACTATTGTGATTCTAATTAGTACGACTAAGATGAGAAAGATGAAGTCCCAGGTATGCAGTATGTGTGCCTCACAAAACTGTAAGGTTGACACTATTTCAAATTACGCCACATTGATAATTGATGTCACCATCGTTGTCATGAAAAAATGGATGGATGGGAAATAGAAAATGGAGATACTCTTTTTAAATGTTTTGGTCTTTGGTCTCCACTCATTCGAAGAAATGCCATTACACATGGCTTTTTTTAAATCGTACTTCTATAATGAATGCAATTGATATACAGCCCATTGGCTCGCGAATGGGATTATGATTTTAAAGGATATACTGATTAAGCATGTGAATACAAATGTGAAAATAGGTACGTGACAGTTAAAAATGATACTGCGAGTCAATTTACGCTCAGGTAAATAGTTTTTCCTCCGGGAACAAAAAAAGGTAAGTGGAAACGTTTGCAGATATTTTTGATTTGACTACTATTTGAAAACACTGCTTTTGATTGAAGTTAATACGTAAATCTAAGAGTTGTAGTTTAGGATGGTATGACAACCTTGTTTGCAGGAAACACTAACAAATTATGTTTTGTCTAGTATTAACAACAAAATATATTTCAGGTAATACCAGTTGGATGTTTGTATTCTAGAATATAGCAAATATTGCAAGTACAAATTCCGAGTTAGAAAATACAGTCCGGTATCAGTAATTGGAAATTAAGTACAGCTTGTCTAACATTTAACAACCAATTGTTTGTTGAGAATTAATTATGAGTAAAAAGGAGGTTTTTTTCAAGACAACAAACTTTTTTAGTTGCATACTTAGAAAAAAAGAGTTTATTCAAGTATTTGAGCATACTTGCTTGATGCAATTACGAAGTACATAGCATATATTAAAGTAGCTCTGGAATCAAATGTTTTCTACGGGGATTACTTTTACTGTACGAATACGGCAAACATGTTCCATCAAATCTTTCCCTCTAACCGTTTGACAAGGCCCAATGCATTTGTGTAATTGTTATGCGACGAAGTAGAACGGTAGGCATGAAAAGTGTTGCCTCGGTTCAACTTTTCGTTTGGTTGCGAAGTATTAAGTTCACGTGAATAACGAATGATTTAAAACGATAGTAAATTCAACAGCATCGAATACCATACCATATATACAAAAAGCAAAGGATCAAATTGCTTTTGCAGTATTAGCAAGTATACTTAAACAGTGTACATATTTTCCTCCTCTTCAGATAGATGGAAATGCGGTCAGCTATTCTTTGGCATAATTCTCATCATGCTCACACCAACGGATAAATACTTGATATCTTGTTGATTGCCTAAACACTGACAAAATAAAAACAATGTGAATAACCTCTTCAATAGTGTTGACGTTGGCATCATAACTGGTAAATGTATATCGGACGTGAAGTAGTTGACCGTTGAAATACCCATTTTATAAAGAAATTTGCCGTTATAAAATATCTAGCCTTCTGAAAGTTGGCATTATCAACGCTTAATGAAGGAGTCTACCTACATACAAAAAGCTCAATATATTAACCAACCTCAGACTAACAGAAAAAAGTGAGCATTCTACGAAATACCTACCTGTGTCTTTTTTCTAAATCATAAATTATCAATGGATGTATGTGCACTTAAAACTTGTAGCACTTATGATTTGGAAACTACATTGCTGATCAAAATATAAATGTGTTTTTCTTTTTAACGTTCTTTCACTACCCCTGATGAAGAACTTAGTAAATGTGACAACGTCGGAATTCTTTGAATATAGGTCCAAAATACACTTGTTGCATTACGTTTGTTAACAAGAGGGTTATCACATTTCTTGATGGCCAGAAAACCTTCTTTAACTTGACATCTCAAACATTAATTTGTTTTGTTTGCAGAAAGCAATTTATGTTCTTTTAGTTTTTTATTGCTAAGAACAATTAATACATGAATATAATTAAAACATGCGAATGTACAATATTATGATTTGTGTATCTATTTCAATATCAATATTTTACGCTTTAAGTAAATGTAATTATTAATATTACAGGTGCAGGTAATTTTTTTATTTAACCTTATTTTGTTGAGAAACCCTTACGGCCTATTCGAGTTTTAGCATTTCAGAAAAGAACTATTTTTTGCTTTAGTTATTTGAATGGACAGAATCCTCCTAATTTCCTCATCCGGCCGTCCGTGTAATCACGTTTTTCTCCGAAATGGCTAATCCGATTTTCACCAAATTTGGTATACACACTTTAGTGGACCTCCAACAGAACTCACAGAACCGTTATGAATTTCAGATCAAAAAGTCAACTCCAAAGGTCAGAGGTCACCAACGGTCCAACATTTTTACATAGGACTTAGATCATGCGGCACATGATTTGGGGTCCATTTTTGACCAGGATTACAAATCCACAGTCCGTTTGTTAAAATTTAACTATTTAGGCCCTGATTTAGGGCCCTAATTGTTAAATTTTCCAAATTAATGGACCTATGCTCTGCGACATATGAATTTAGGTCCATTTTTGACCAGGATTAAAATATGAGGTGCATTTGTTAAAACTCGTTTATCTGTGGAGCCATAGGTCCTAAATATCCGCGGGCCGAAAGCCCAAAATATTCACGGGGCCGAAGGTCCTGAGATCGATTCCTACGATTCCTTTATTTTATTATACGTACTAAACCAAGTTTTATGTTAGGTAACTTTGGGTGTCCCTTAAATAGATTATCCTATTATTCAATGTTATCGCGTATCTCAAATCAGTTTGTGTGCATCAGCATCACCTTCATGGATTAGTATTTATAAAATAAGCATTCTAATTATCATTTTGAAGTTAAAATAGTCAATTTAGTTACAAATTGTAGATCACGTACTAGTTGTAATCTAAGAATAGTATTTGTATTGTGAGGTAAATATATATTGTTACTTTCCTATCATGAAAATCCCGCAAGGTCAACAAACGTTTGAATTGTCGTATGATACGCTACATTGGAGTTTTTTGGCATTTGGTTTTAAGAGTCTGCTTAGTATATTGAAAAGGTGAATTATACGTTTTATTGAATAGAACAGCCGCTGTTTTCAACATTATCAGCACCCAATGTTTTAAACAAGGCAACAGCATCAGGATTTTGACTTGCGTTTTCAAGAATACTTTGGCCTTGGCGATTTTTTACCTTCCAGTCAATGCCATTTAAAATGACAGCTTGGATATCATCACTGGATCTTCCGTAGTTTGCTGAGAGAAAAGCCAAGTTGTTGCCGTCTTCATCAACAGCATTTAGATTTACTCTCGCTTCCACAAACCATGACAAAGTTTCAACAAAATTTCCCTTAGCAACTGACAGGTGGAGAAGTGGCGTCCAATCAGAATTATCTCTTTCCTCTATATCAGCTCCCAAAGAAACAAACAATTCAAGCGCCTCGATATTTCCACCTTGTGCAGCCAAGTGCAGAATTCCTCGACCACATCTGGTTTTCCTTTTCCAATCGATTCCAGATTCAATGACTTGTTCTAGCTGAGCTCTCGATTTTCCACTCAAGGCACACAAATGTGCCAAATTGCATTCTTGGAAGGATACAGCACAAGGGTTTGTATCGTGACGAAGTAACCACTGCAATGTCTCAGTAAAATTTTCTGAACAAAATGCAACCCGAAGTAGAGGTGTGAAGTCATCTCTGTCATTTTCATTAATATCAGCTCCCAAGCTAGTGAAATATTCTAATGCTTCAACGTTTCCTCCCTCCGCTGCTAGATGTAGAACTCCTGCACCACTATTGTTTTTCTTTTTCCAGTCAATTCCAAAGTCAACAATTTGTTCAAGCTGAGCTCTCGATCTTCCCTTAAGGACAGACAAAAGTGCCAGATTCTTTCCTTGGTAATCTACTGCATGTATATCAACATGTTCTTCCATAAACCACAATATTTTTTCAGTTATACTTTCGGTACCATAGGAAATTCGGAGCAACGGTGTTTCTTTATCCTTATTTCTGGCATCTACTTCAGCACCAAGAGACTTAAAGTAGTTTAGCGTTTCACAATTTCCAAACTGTGCTGCCAAGTGCAAAACAGTGTTACCATCTTTGTTCTTTACATTCCAATTTACTCCAAGGTCATTCACATACTCCAGCTCATCAACTGACCTCTCACTTATAATCGACAACAAAACCAAATTATTACCGTCTTTGTCAGCAGCACTTAAGTCTGATCCTTCATTTGAGAACCAAGCCAGCATTTCATAAAAATTTTGTTTGGCTTTTGGAGTTTTTAGCAAAGGCGTGCATTCCCTGATATCTCTTGTGTCGATGTCGGCACCCAAGGATTTAAAGTACTTCAGAGCCTCCAGGTTTCCAGCCTGCGCTGCTACATGAATAACTGTCTGTCCATCCGCGTTTTTAACCTTCCAGTCTGCACCCAATGTTACAATTTTCTCAAGTTCAGCTTTTCCGTATCCTTCGGCAACCAATAAAAACATCAAGTTGTTACCCTTAGCATCCGTAACATTTAAACTAGCATTTTGTTTGTGGAACCATGATAAGACGTTTGCAAAATTTTGATGGGTACTTGCAAGATGCAATAGCGGCACACGACCCAAGTTACACTTTGCATTTATGTTGGCACCCATATTTTTAAAATATTCGAGAATTTCCACATTTCCAGTTCTTGTAGCAACGTGCAAAACAGTTTCGCCGTTATTGTTTGTCCCATTCCAGACCAAACCAAGGTTAAGTAAGGTGTCGATATGCGAAACAGGTCTGTTGAACTGGACAGCCAGAAGTACCAAATTGTTTCCATTTTTGTCTGTAGCATTTAAATTGACATCCTGGTCAATGAACCACATCAACGCCTTTGTGCAATCTTGTACACAATATGCTATTTTCAAAAGCGGAGTTTCTCCTTTAGGGTTTTTGGCTTCAAGATCAGCTTCAAGAAGTTTCAGGTGCTCTAACTCCTTCGTTTTATTGCTCTCAGCAGCCTTATGAAGTAAAGTTTCTCCGAATTCATCTTTTGCGTTTATGTTCTTCCCTAGCTCGTCTTTCCGTGAAAGAGGTTCCCCTAATTGCTGTATCACTTCGATAAGCAATCCGTCGTTAAGAATTTCAAATGCTCCAGATTGCCGTGTTTCTTGCAGAATACTCCTTAAGATATTGTATGAATTATTCCGTGTCTCCAAGATTTCGAACATCCGTTTTGCCCTTTCAATTGGCACCAAGCTTGCATTCCTCTAAAGAAGTAACATATGGAGTAAATTTACTTCAAATTTTCTCTGGTTTCAACAAGATCAATTTGTGTGGCATATATTAAATAAATAAAATCCTTACCAATTCCTGTTCTTCTATTTGAGACAACAGGTTTGCCTCAAGAAGCATTGAAACCACTTCGACATTGCAAGTGGTTAGCCTAATTAGGCCTGACATGTTTCTTTGAATTTGTTCTCTTTGCCAAGTTTCCATGTTGTCACAACTATAAGTTAAAATGAGGGTTTTTGTGATTTGAAAAGGTTTATCGGTTGTAAGAAGAAGTATGCAACTCCAGCAAATTTGCAGTAACAATCGAATGGTAATGTACTCCTAACAACTTAATGAAAACTTTTTACTGAAAGGAGTCTTTTAGCCACTTTTGTATGAGCATCTATCATCACCAATCGTTTTTTTTTTGCATGAACTGTTTTTGATGAGGTTATGTACATTCAACTTTTCCTGCTGCTATCTTCCTATGCTTAGTATTGCGTATTATCTGCACCGCGGGTTTTGTTGTCTGGATTTTTTGCATTGATTGAAACTTATCAAAAGCGAGTAAATATGTAACCTAAAACAAATAAGTCCAGCTTCGACGATACAATTTTTTGCAAAGTTTTGCATAGCAAACTGACACATAATTTAGTTTGAAATCAAGATACTATCGTGAAAAACCTTGATTCATTATTATGTTCTTATGGCTTGTAAGTAATCGTTATTTTAAGTAGGTTTTAATTGGGTTAATGACTGGTGTGACTGAAAGTACGATCGTTTGTGGTTACACAATAGCTCTCCAGAGGGTAACCATTCAAATGAATGTTCTTAAGGATACACCGCGAGGTTGATAACCTCTTTAGCCACGTCAAACGTGTGATCAGTTTGAAGATAAACACACGGGTTTGTATACATATGCTGTATCTTTCTGAAATGTCGCAAATCTTTTGCGCCAAAAGTTTTACCTAATAATGGAGATATTTATTCATGAGTCTGTTGTGCGCAGTAGACATACAACTTGTTGCAAACGTCTTCGTGAATAATGTACATTTTGTAACATAAATGCAGGGGAACAAACGCTGCAACATAAAATTTGCATAATGTATTATTTTATGTAGGTGAAGTATCCGCATTCTTGGTAATTGGATCACCTGTGAACTGTTTCTTAATGTTGTATCACAAATGTATTTTTGTTTTTTTTCAGTTCTCCTTATAAAAGGAGTAGTTATGTACCAAAAGCTTGAGTAAACGTTAGTATGTTTTACAAATATGGCATTCATGATCTCCTCTTCTACGCATTAACATAGAATTACTTTCATTAAAACAGTGAAAAGTGCACAACAATTATAAAAAGTCATCAAGTGTTGATTTCCGTAAAAGGAAAACTCAACAGAGCATTTATACAAGTACAACAGTTTGCATTTCATAAAACAACCAATGTAAAAATTGTCAGTTTCATTCTTTTACCAAATTTGTAAGTCAGTATTTGTGTAGTCAAAATATTTGTTTGGCGATGTTGAATAAACAGTGGAGATGTGATTCTGGAATACATATTGAAATTTATAACACCATTCACAGATAACATTTATTCAAAGATAACCGGTTATGGTACACAAATGGTTGATAAACCACAATACCAAACCATCAACCAACAAACATGCACGTTATTTCAGAAGTAAGGGGTCATCAAACCTTAACATCACCGGGAAGTAACTTAGATATTTGTATCAGTTCTAATCTTCCTGAATATGATGTTGGTATAAAGTAGAGGGTTCTCAAATGAGCCTTCACAGAGCTAAATACATTCTGGATTTTCACAATATTTAAGATTGCTTGTTGAATGACGCGGAAAAATATCAATATTCGTTGGTGGATATTACGCAAATAAATGATCTAACAATCGGGAAATATGTGAGAGATGTAAAGAATCACATACTTTGATTTTTAAGTATTTGAGCACGTATTACGTATTATAATTGTGATTATGAATTAACCTATAAATGGTAAAGCAACGAAACACATATACAATTTTTGAGTTAAATACGAAAAGAGAGAAAGTTTAGTGGAAAACATGGGGAAATGCATTATTGCTGTAATATTAATTTTTGTTATATCAGTTCTTACTTTCAAGTTAGTCGGATACTAATGAAAAAATGAACTCAAAAAGTGCCGCTCGCATTCCAATCAATTTCATGTGGTTCTTAATAGATTTGTTGGCGGAGAATCTGAAAATGAAACGGGTTTTCTGTTTATGTTTTTTTGGGCAGTAGTTAATCTAGACCGTTCCTAAATTTTTGAAAATATGACCATTGAGTTCACTTGTAGCATCAAATCATAAACCTAATTTCATAATCGAATTTCATGCATTTTACTTCTATAAAAACATAATTTTACTACATGTAAAAAACGTGTAATACGACTTATTCCCAACGTCACAAATTTCTCCGTTAAACCCCAAACAGCGTAAACAACATACAGTTTTAAACTGTGCGTGTAACAGAAAAGGACTTCAAGATCGGATGCTAAACCCAAAAAATGCTTTTCAGATTCACATTTTATCACACACAAAACAAAAAGGATACAGCTTTATGTTTTGCCTTAGTGAATTCAAACTGAACTAAACCTAAACCATGCCATTACATAAATCACGTGCATGAAAACTTAAATGAAATTCATTTGTACAATTTGCAAAAAGAAAGTTGCCTCAAGATCACATTTTGAATATCGTATTTTCGCACACAGTGGAACTGGTTAAAAGTTTTAGTGCCATTTTAAAAATAATTTAGAATTCTCATCTAGCGGATTGAGCGTTTGTCTAAGATATTCAATGTTTTCTTTAGAAAAATAATTTCCATTCAAGTTTCACCTCTTGAATGAGATCCTTCAATGTACGTGGCAGCTTAATTTCCATCATCTCGAATAACGTCTGCAACTCTAAAAACATTTACGTTATTCCTGAATTATTTAGACCAAAAACTTAACTTGACTTCAAATGTTTGAATGGTTAGAAGAGTCTTAAGCCCAAACCAGCATAAATTTGGATGTGTAACCTTTTGTTTATATAATTTATGCGATATGGTACTTAAATGCAGAAGCAATGTACTTTATTTACGAAGAAATAAAAGCACACACATGAAATGTGTTTTCACAAGTTTAATTTAGTGTTAGTCTCTTGCAGACCAAAATCGAAGTGTCAAAGAGAACCTTAAATTCTGGAAATGAAACGTTTAGTAGCAACGTACTGATACTAGTTTCAACTATATATTATTGACGTCTACCTAATGACACGGAATACCAATCCGTAAACAAAGCACCAAATAGGCAAATAAAATTTCCCAAGACATGCAACTGCTGTGTTATTTTTATTATTCATGTTATTCCTATGAAGTTACATCCGGTTGCTTCCCACAAGTCATTGTTTTTTATATTAATAAAGGACAGATACAAGCTTTTAAATGTCTTTTCCAAGTGATCTGGAAAAAAATTCATTTTGTAGTATAAAGCTGGAATTTTTACTTTCTAACATAATATAAATAGGTGTAGATATCATTTTACAAGGGAAGTGAGTATATTTGTGTCCTCAAGAAAAACCATCAAACTGCGCACGCAAACAAAGTAGTTAAGGAGTTCTAAGCCTTGAGAACAAGATAATATATTGAACAATAAGTAAGGACAAACGTTGTGCTCACGACCATACAGAATATGCTGACAAAGCTTGAATGCTTTTAAGGAAAAACTTGAAATCTAGTTTGCATATATTGTGTTTTAATAATATTATTGCATATATTATTACATTAATATAACTAGAAAGGAAATACAAATGAACTTAGTACCTTCAAATAATGAATTTTAACTTTTGCTCATTATGTGCATAATACAACTGCATGTGATATGTATGATGCAATAGAATGTGATAGGTGCAATGTGATACAGATAAAAAGATTGACTTACAGATAGAAATTGGTTGAGATAATATGACAATCACCGGAAGTAAAATACAAGCTATGACTACACCATTTTGTGTTATGTGTAAAATACGCAGTGGATTGGATGAATGGCAACGAAACATATATGACATAACCTTTAGTTTAACAAGCATATAAAAAAGGTTACAAGATTTCATATCTGATTTTCATATCATTGTTTTCCCTTATCACATTTTAGCTTTGCATGTACTCTGGTCTCCAGTCTAAGGTACTTTAGTTGTAATACTACCATTGGCATTGCCAGTCAATTTTACTGCAATTGATATCGTTCGGTTTGTTATAAAAAACAAGAGTAGCAGCTTAGTTGTTTGCCTACACAATGAATATAATACAACGGCTACATAAAACTGTACCGCATTACAGTTTCGAACGTTTGGGTTTTGGCTTTGATCCTACTACTGAAAAGGTGAAACCTGTCAACTTGATGTTTACCGATTACACTCAGAACAGGGAACTTGTAATTGACAATTCCAAGTTTAAGATTCCCAATTGTGTGCATCCAGTCCCATATAAATCCACTCAGTTTCACCAGCTTAGTTATGTAAACAAAAGGGAATATGAAGACAGTAAAGCGTCAGCATACGGATTTACTCCAGATGTCAAATTGGTTGTAAATGCGTCCGGGGAAGGCAGGTGGCTAAAAGATGAGAACTCCTCAATTAAAATCCAAAAGGTTTCCATTTGCTACGAAATAATCTTAGCCAAACTAGAAATGTTGGATGCAAAAATGCAGCTGAACAATCCGGACTTTATGGATGCATTGACAGGCTTGCCAGCTATGCTTTCAGGTAATTTATTAATGCATATGTTATCGTTTTGGAAAACTTGTTAATGTCAAATATTTTGAACATCTTTTAGATGCAACTTCTCTTGTGTTTTTGAACTTCTTCGAAAAGTTTGGTACGCACGCAATTATTGGAGTAAACATTGGAGGCCTAATTGAATATGAAGCCATACTTTCAAAAATCCATACCAGAAACCTTGGCGATAGCAACATTTCCGACAAAATCGACGCTGTTTATAAGCTAATTTCTACTGCAACTGAACAAACAGAATCAAGAAAAATAAGAGAAAAGTTGGAACAAGAAGAAATATCTTCTGTTTCTGTAAACTTCGAAGGAGGTTCCGCTCCTAGTCATTTTCCGTTTGAAGCTTTTGATGAAGAATTGTTGTCAAACTGGAGCAGCACAATTACCGACAGACCAGCGGAACTGAAACGTGTTGTAAAATTACATCCGCACTATTTACTACTTGAGGATGACAACATTTTCCGTTGTAGTGCTTTAAACGAAGCCACAAGGAGATACCTTCGTGGTGAGTTGACTCGAGCAGCATCTGGGGCAAACTAATCAAGCAAATACTAAACGAATTAGAAAAGCAAAAAAATAAATAATTAGTTTATATTTACAGCATATGTTTCAATTTTAAAGTGCGAAGGTAAAATAAATTTCTTTCTTAAAATGTATAATTTATTTTAAAGATGCGACATTCCGTTCATTCCCAACTACTAAGTCAAATACTACTCGATTTTTGTATACCTTTTCCGCTTTTGTATACGCGTCGTATTGAACCCTTAAATGTTTAACTGCATAATGTTTTATGTAAGTAATAGCATGATAAAATTTAACATTTTCGTGACACGTATAGACAATTTCAAGGGATATGCATGTTTTTATATCAAGGTTTCGACAAACTTATACCGGCGCAAGGAATACTTGTAAATAAACGTTTGTTCCTTCATCGTTAATTTCGAATTCTGATTTTGCTGATTTGTCGCGCTTAGAAATTAATATTATTTGGAATGCAGCGGAAATGGTTTAAGCACACAGGATGAACCGCGCTGACGTGACTACCAGTTGTGAAGTAAACTCTCCCATTTTTATCACTAGCTTTTTTTTGCTTGGTCCACCTGTTGTTCATTTGGAGTCAAATTTTGATTGATTGAACCTCCACGTAAGTTCATTTACTCAGTCTATAGTTTCAAGTTTCATCCCGCTGCATGCAACATATGGACGTCTATGCTAAACGTCAATGCATACATATGACTTTCACAAAAACTGGAAGAGCTTTGTATCTGAACAATTGAACTATTGAAAATGAACTTCTGTCCTTCATCCTGAATGTCAAGTTGTTCTTTCGTTTTGGACATCATCAATGTCCTGCCAGAAATTAAAATGTAATTATACTGCAAAGTGTGAAGAGTATACATGCAGTGGACAATCGAGTAAAATGACTGACGTGGATACAGATATTAAGGTCAATCACTTGTCTATAGTTTTTCCAGGTAATTTGGTAATTGGGTTTTATTTATTTTGTAAATGACATGAATTATAAGTGTCATAGTTACTCATGCATACACATGTGCATTTGAACTTTGTGGTTTAGAGGGAAGCAAAGCATTCAAAGCGAAGTTTAAACTGCGGCAGAGTGTACACGCTAACAGCTCGATATGAAGGCTAGCACTAAGATTGATAATCCAGAACTTATCGTTTAGCTGTCGCTCTTGATAAGGTGTCATAAAATATGTGGAGTATTAAATGAAGCATTTTTAGTACTTGAATTATTAGTCGCATTAGTATTATTAGTATAAGTCGTATATTCATCGCATTGAAAATTCAGTTTTTACTGCACGATTATGACAAGTCCATCAAACAACGATGCAACAGTGTACAGACAAAATTACTTGGGCGTTGCGTAACTACTACCTTATCGATAGTTTGATTACTGGCTAACTTTATTTAATTCATGCATGGCTGGTAATACGCCATCGACCATGCGTATAAATATACACAAGACACATAAACATAGGTAAAATTTACTTCCACCACACTATCATGCCAGCCGATAAGATCGCCTTCTCCCCAGCTTCAACAGCCAATCACCGCGGCTTCTCCCCAGCTTGGCCCGCTCGGAGAGTGTTGTTCAGATTTAGTCAGCTGTTCAATGTTTTGCTGGTACCAGGGTTGTGATTTTAAGGCATATTTGTATGTCTTGTGTATATATGCCCATGGTCGATGGTAATACGCTTGTAATTTTTCTAGTTTTGTTGGTTGCATTCGCAATTTCGGTATTCTGTTTTGTTTTAAAAAACTACAGAGTTATTTGTGTGAGGTTATGGAATTTGATTATTATGTTTTGGAATTTGTCGCAAATGTATATACGTGGAAATTTGAGAACGGGCCACTGTAAACAATTTACTCCGTGCAAAAAAGTGACCCTAGTACAAGGAATGTGCTAAACGGAATAAATAGAATTTAACTGATTCTAGAAGGTACTAGTTCCTAATTTTTTACAGACTAGGACGTTTCGTGTCTGTTTTTGGACAGGGTGGGAATGCGTAAGATTATTTTCATATCTGCACCCTTGGTCAGCAAAATGTCACTTGACTCAACGGACTAAATATTTTAAAATACTACCGGTATTAAAAGTACGAGCGACATTTTGGCAAGAAAGGGAAGGAGGATTCAAAACTTACGTTCAAGAATTTTTGTAAACTCATAAAAACTAAAACTACATAAAACCTAAACCTAAACAGCATGTATGCATCCTTTTTACCATGTGTTATTGATTTAGGAAATTTCCCTAAAATTCGTCCAATTGGTACCGCACAGCCCCCTCAAAATGAAATACAAAGCAAATACAACCAACCTCCGACAACGTCCCAGCCCATGGCGATTGCGACAGCATCCCCTCTTCCTTACATCCCCTCTCCCCTCACATACCCTCTCCTCTCACATCACCATTCCCCTCACATCCCCTCTCCCCTTACATCCCCTCTCCCCTTACATCCCCTCATATCCCGTGGGGGTAGGGCTCATCCACCAGGGGTAATTTTTTACAATTTTGCTCGGATTGAGCTGAAATTTGGTATGTCGACTAATTAAAGGGTGGAGAATTCAGCCAAATAAAAAAATTTCCAGGGGAAGGATTCATCCCCCAGGGGTATTTTTTTACAATTTTGCTTGGATTGAGCTAAAATTTGGTAAGTAGACTAATTAATAATTACCCAGTTCACCTTTAAAATGTTGCTAGACTTATCCCGTTGCGCATATTTTATTTAAATAATCAACTGGTGATTATCGCATATTAAAACCATGTCAATGGGTGTTTGGGTAAACAGGTGACGTAGTTACATGTTGACATAACACATTTGGGTATATTACATATGAATTATAATAACAAATCCGTTTCCACAAATCATCATATTATCAACATTAATTGAATAAATAAGCCATTCTCTGCTTTTATTATAAAAATCTATACAAACTTCCATGGTAAACCAACAAAATACGCTTGCTGCTAGAAAGGAAAACTAATAAAAATAAAGCAAACATAACTCTTACAGGTATTTACTTGGTTGGAAAATCAGGTCCACAGAGAGACTTACACAGGAAAAGACGACGGAAATCGATAAACTAAAAAAACTTAAGACTGGAGACTTTAGTAAAAAAACAAGCGAGCAAACAATCAAGGATGCGAACGTTTTATAAAAATGTGCGACAGTTGTTTGGGGCCCATTTTGAGAGATATGAGTTATTACATCCGCATAACGACAATCACATATTTCTTGCAGATCTTGCACCACATGTTGTTGTTGAGAAACGATAGAAAATCTAAACACTTAATTACCATAACAATGATTTTCCACAAAATATTGAGCAACAGGAGTAATTCTATGAGTTTTCTTTTATGTACATGTAAGCTCTAATGTTTTAGTTAAAACAACGGATTGAGGTTCGATTGAGGTTCAAATTTATTGCATTTTTGCCCGATTTATTAAAAATCCAACTACAAAACGTCCTTTTCTTCTCCGTTCATGACTTATATTTATGGTCGTCCATACGCGACATTGCGCCTTGAAGTCGATGAGTTAGGTACTACGGCCCCTTATAAGGGGTTAATGGGTCACCCAAAGAATGGGTTTTAAAAGTGACATTGTTATTGGACGACACCATGGGGAAACTTTTATTTATCACATAATAAAATGTCAGGTTTTCAATGCAAACAAAATTTGAAAAACGTTTAGGTTATATGGTTTGGTAACTTTGAAAGATTAAAATGGAACAAGATGTTACTAAAACTGTAATCGTTTAAAACAGTAGGTTTCCTGGCTTTTATGGAATGCTCAACTAATATTAAAATCTTTCGACTTCACTAAAAATTGTTTACATTACTACACTGTTTTTCATGGCTTTCGATTTTGTAATATCAAATTTTTATTTGGTTTGTATACATCAACATTAAACACGTCCCATAATACTCTAATAGAGTACAAGCAATATCATTGAAAATATAT